>JAFNEN010000103.1:1897500-2497500 GCA_019343175.1 Oedothorax gibbosus
AAAAATATCGGGTCGATTTTGTGAAATTAAGTATTATCAAAATACGATTGTTATTACATAGGGAGGTGGTACTTCAGTCATTTTACAGTGATTGTTCATATAAATAAAAAAATAGAGTTCTCTGTTATTTACGGTTAAATCTTTTAATTACATATGTGTTATAAAAATTATATTTTTAGCGTTTATTATTTTATTATATAATATGTATAATTTTGCTTATATAGCAATTTATTATAATAAAAAAAATCCGACATTTTTTTTAAAATCTTATTACAAAATATATATATTTTTTTTGGTGAACACTTTTCCGAAAGTTTATAAATGTTCCTTGAAATACGTGTTATTTTTTATCATTATTTTGTTTATTGCATTGAGTTTTTAATATTGTTAAATGTTTGTTTTTATCTAGGTTACATATATCGTAAAGGAATATGATAAATCGTTTTTTTTTTAAAGTAGTAACATATATTTACACAGTTTTTTTTTAAGAACAACTTATTATTGTGGTTATTCTAAAGAAGTTGGAAGAAATGATTGACACACTTTGACATTTTTACATTTTTTCACTTTTATTATAAACTACGATGAAATATGTAAAATGCTTTTGACGACTGTCTTTTGAAACATGTCTTGTAGCAAAAATTGTTTCGTGGAAAAATATAGTTTCTAATGTAAATATATGGTACGCAGAATTAATCTAAAGATAAAAGAACGTTCTGGAGCACCCTGATAATAAAATTTGTCTAGAAACTTGGCAATTACTATTAATACTCATAACTTCTTTTTTAATTGTTTTTTTCTCTAAAAATTCATGCGAAATCTATTCCATACAGTTTGTCAAAGAATCAGAAAGTTTAGTTAATTTTAACAAGAAAATAAATATTTTATGATTTCTAGTAACTGCAACAACGGGTTGATATATTTTTTTAAATGCTCGTATTTCTTATAATATTTTATATAAATGTTAGTTCTTTAACATAATTTTAGCTGTTATTTAGGTAGATATATTTCTTTTTAAAGAATAACTTTAAACATTAGTTATATTCATAAAGTCATCGTTAATGAATTAAACATAACTATGTAGTTTCTATACCATGTAACTCAACTACAGAAAAAGGAACTTTTACAGAACAACTAATTAAAAGTGACCTTTGTATATACACAGATTGTCCATAGAAATGAAAGTTGCCTTAAGGGGATACGGTACCCAAAACATTATTTCTAGAAATAATAACATAAACTTGTAAATTATAGTGGTTTTATATAATGTTCACTCTAAATAAACATTTTCTAGCAATAAAAACAAATATTTACAAGTAGTTTTTCATTTATTTTTTAAAAAAGTCAAAATTTTGAACTTTTTTAAAACACTACTCCTCTTTCAATTTTGAGAATAACTCCACCAAACTTTTATAGTTTGTTTTTAGTACTATTTGTTCAAGAACTGTGCATGGATTTTAAAATGTGAGCAACACTTTTAAAAGTAACATGCATTTATACTGAAAATCACAAAAAAAATTACAAATTATTGAATTCAAATTTAAAAAAAAACAACTATACATAATACATAGTAGACCTTATTCCATGCATAATTTTGTGCACCATATATATAAGACCACAGGTTAAAACATTTTCAAAATTCTAACTTAAATATCAAAAAAGCCTTAGGGATTTATGAAACACAAGAATTGAAAAACGCGAAACAGAGAAAAAAGGTTGAAAGCAGACGAAATACGTATTCAAACGTATAGGAATGACTCCAGAAAATATTTTAATAACTTTTCTTCTACAGACGATATCATTATGAAACTTTCAGTAAACGTTCATAAAGATATTGTGAATAATAAGAAGTAAAAACTGAAAAATCGATATTTTGATCAATTTGTGGGTACCGTATCCCCTTAAAAATATTAACTACAGACCTATGCAGAGCTTCTCCACCAAGGAACTCAATTAAAGGAGAAACAACTTTTACAGAACTACTTCTAAAGTGACCTCTGTGTAAACTTAGTATCCTCAGAAATGAAAATTGCGTAAAATTATATTGGACTATCAAAACTTTGCATAGTTTCTCTACTCTTGAACTCAAAAATTATAAAAGCAAAGTTTACGTAACCATTATTTAAACTACTTACATACAAATTGTAATTTCTTAAAAATAAAACTAGAGTTAAAATATATAAAACATTACTATATGTCTACTACATAACTCAACTACAGAAAAATCAAATGTTACAGAACAATTAGTTAAAAATGTGACTTTGGTATATACTGGTTGTCTCAATAAATAGAAATTTTTTTAAAAAACTGTACAGTATTCGTTAAAATATCGTAAATTATTCTACATATTTTCAGAAATTTTTTTATAGGAAAATCAATTAAAAAAACCTAACTATTGCATTGATAATCCAAAACTGCATCAAATATATCAATATAAAACTATACAGAAATATAACTAAATACGGTTTTACATAAATATTTTTAAAGCAAAATTTTAAAAAGATTTTTAAAAAATACGTTCATAATATTTAAAAAAAATCAAACTCGAAAAATGAAGTTCTTGTAAGTATTTTATATATTTTTCTTTTAATTAAAAGTATTAAAAATATTTCTAATCATCAAACCACACATGTTTTGTTTCAAAGTGGCCTTTTTCACTTCAAGCCCACATCATTTCAAACAAGAATTACCAACCCAGAAAACTTTCTTACTCCCACAACTTTTCTCCCATAATCAAGGCATCTTCAGCCACAAATATACGGTGCCTTGTTTTTCCTTTTATTCTTTTTAAAAAATTCTAAGTACCCGTCTTTGGAAAATGTTATTTGGAAGAGAACGTTTCTATACAGAACAAATCATGCTCGCTGATTGGCAGTCCGAGGAAATGGGCGGAGCTTAGATCGAGATCTATCTCATTGCAAGAGCACTTTTGTTTTGCGTTTTGAGAAAAACACACTGTGAGCTCTTCAAAATTCCACTAGTTGCGTTTCCTTGCCGACAATAGATACATCGATGTTCCAACGCAAAAATTACAAAGAAAACTTAACTTACTAAAGGGAATTTTTTAAAGTAGGAAAATAACTTTCTTAAATTAAAGGACTGAGATTTGGATTAATTAATTAAATTTCATTGTATATAATATCGCTCTCACAGCTCTCTTTCAGGTAAGATTTAAATTTTTGTATGAATTAGAAAAAAGTTTATTCATCTAAAAAGTCATAGCATTAAACTATGTATATCAAAAGTGTATGGAATTTTATGTTATTTATTTAAAATGTATTATTTTATTTTATTAAAAGTGGAACTAAAAAGTACCAAAACTTAAACTTGAAGGTAAAAAATAAGATTTTTATTTAGTATATCAATACTCTATGTAATTGTAAAAAATATAAAGTATAATTTGTATCTACTTTTTTTTCTTTTATAAGTATTCATTTTAAACATTTTCTACAATCTACTAATGAAATAAGATCTAATGTATTTGTGTAAGATATTTTATTTATGTACTTGAGTTTTTGACAACACATTTTTAAAAATTTTAAACTCGTTCTCCAAAATATGCTATATAAAGTAAAATTTTATATAGTTAAACGGTAATTTCGTATATATTTATTTTATAATTTTACTCAAAAACGCTTCAATATTTCTTATAACTTTTTACCAATCTATAAACGGCGTGTGACATACTTTTAAGAGTTTTTGTTTAGTATCTAATTTTTTAAGTGGGTTATTCCTTTTTAAATTTTTAGAAAATTAACTATACTGTATTTCATGCAATTAAATAATTTGACTTCAATTTACTTGATAAACGCAAAATACTGCATTTCAGTAAAAAAAAGTTGATGTCCACTATTATATTATATATGGTCGACTCTTAAAAGAAAGTTCCACTATTAGTTTCTCGTTTGATAATAATACATTGAACAATTGCATATCAACACTTTATTAAAAATATCTCCTAATGATCAGGCTAACCTTTGCTTTTCTAACTGTCATGAAACTTAAAATTATAGAATGTAGAATTAGTAATGTAGTACAATGTAGTTACATTAGTTCATGTGTAATTCTTTAAAAAATAGTTTTAACACTGCAAAAAATGTAGTGTAATGTTTCTTCATAATACTAGTGGCATCCTAGCTGCCTAGAGCTTTATATAGTAATGTTATATCACAAAATGGGAGTAAGGTATACACTATGAGCTAAGCTTCACTTTCAATATTATCTAAGTTTCACTATTTCACTCGTGGTTTGTTGTGTAACTTTACTCCATAAAACTTTGCTCCATAAAACTGGAGGCAACGTTACCCCAATATTTACAGTAAAGAAAAATACGTATAACTGATCAGTTTCCCTAAAAGTACCAGTTTTTGTTATTTCCTCGTTATTATCAGAAAAATATGTATCTCTGAAGTAAACCAATATAGGCAATATAACGTAATATACATTACGTTTTAAAATATATTTAATGAATATTTTATAGAAATCTAAATTTTATGGAACATATTCTTATCATACACATCAACTTTTACACTACTTCCCTGTCCCAGATCAATCAACTTAACTCTGTTTTCAAAAACCTTTTGTAAGTAAACTTCAATATAAACAATTTTAATTAAACTTTCGTAGCCAAGTTATTTAAAATAATTAGTTTTTCTAACTCTTACTTAGTAGCACATAAGTTTAAAATAACAACACGAATAACTTATGAATAATTACTTCAAGCAGAACTACGGGAAGAACGAATGATAAATTTGAAAGTAGTGGAAAACCAAAGTTCTCTATGTAGTGGTTCGGTTGAATTAGCGTCGCATTACTGCACTATATTTATTTAGTGACTCGGTATTTCTTACATTCAATGTATAGTAAAACAATTGTACAACTGGGAAAAAACGCTCCACCCCTCGTTACTCGGCTGATATTGATCGAGGGATTTTGTGAAAGGTGTCATTTTTCAGAAAATGACGTAAGGTATTGATTATCGGCTACAAAATTTGTATAAAGGGTAGTATACATATTAAAATGAGTACCAACTTTAGAAAATCTAACGGCAACACCCAATTTTTTTTAATAATTTTTTTTTATCACATTCAAAGTACCCCAGATCAAAAAAATAAATTAATTTGCATTATTTGTTGCGATATAAGCATTCAAATTTGAACGTCCGTAATGTTAAAAAAGTTTCACAAACTTTTATTCATAACTCCACAAATAAAACGATTCAAACAAAGATTTTTTTCATTTACTATTTCTTAAACTTCCAAACACAATTCACACAAGTTTTTTCATTAATTTTTCATTTTTTTAAAATTTAAATTTTAAAAAAATGAAACATGAATTGCAACAACAATTTTTTTTTACATAAATCGATGAAGTAGATTATGTAAAGATGTCGTTTAAGATTATGAAGTTTTGAAAATACACAACCTAAATCTTACCTTTTTGCCTTTTTCAATTTAGAGATTTTTCTGAGCGCGTTCAAAATTAATGCTTTAATATCTCAGCAAATAATGCAAAACCAATAATTTCTTTTTTATACCTGTATTTCGAAGGTGCTGAACAGTTTTATACAAAAAAATGGGTGTTACTATTGGATTTTTCAAAGTTGGTACTCATTTTTATATGTAGACGACCCTTTATACAATTTTTGTTGCCGATAATCAATTCCTTACGTCATTTCCTGAAAAATGACACCTTTTACAAAATCCCTTGATCAATATCAGCCGAGTAACGAGGGGTGGAGCGTTTTTTCCCCCAGCTGTACGTAGCCCCTTTAGTAAATTACATTACATCCATATTTCTCCTACTAATAATAAAACAACTTCAGTGAGTAAGACAAATTTAAATTGTTTCCTCCTCCATTGAGCATGTTCTAACCAGCTGGGAGCATAACTTATAGTTAAGACATAATCCTATTGATAATTAAATTCTAAATCAGGGTAATTACGGTGCTTAATGAGTTTATTAAAAAATATTTTTGAATTAATTGATGAATTTCTATCAGTTTAGATGTGTTTAAAGCTACATTTTTTTTATTTTCCTTCATAACTTTGCATTTCACTTAACAATAGTGAATGGAATAAAATTTTAAAAATGTTTGTAGTTTGATTTGTTTTCAAAATTTTTTAATTGGGAAACTATTAGTTAAAGGTTAATTTTGAAATAAAACGATCTTTTGAGAACTGCAAAACTAAAAAAAAAAATCAAGCTTATAAAATAGTAAAAAAAAATATATGCTTTTATCTAATATAATTGTAGTTATTTGGATGATTAAATAGTCTTCTGTGATTGTCAAGGCTAAAGTTTTTCCGATACTGAAACATAATAAAAGTAAAACTAAATTTTATAAATTATTGTTTTTTAATTTTATATTATTGAAATATTGTGATCATTAAAAATGTAACGAAAGGTAACAAGGACGAACAAGTAGGGAAGAAATTGAAGGAATATGTTATCATTGTGTATACTGATTATAACTAAGGTATTGTACGCTGTACTGTTGTTGTATAACTTAAGAGCAGCTACAAGGAAAATACCTTAAGTATACACGTCGTAAACACTAAAAAATCTAATGCTAAAGAGCTAGCTCCTAAATACTGTGATAAAAAGCGATATAAAAAAATTAAAAACGTGAATACTAAAAAATGACTCTTTAGCTCGTGCATATTAAAACAAAATTCAAAAAATCTAATGCTGAAGAGCTCTCTTCAGAATGGGCAAATATGTATGGTTGTTTTCAGTGTATAAATTTTAAATTAAATTTAATGCAAATAACATATTTATTTTAAAAATCAGAATTAGTTATTTTTTGAAGATATGATCATAAAAACATTTCCAAATGAAGAAGTATATTATAAATAAAAATTTATTAATTATGAAATAGGTTATGGGGTTAGATTATTGGTTTAAGGTTATTGTAAGAAAGAGTGATGCACAAAATACGGAAAAAGCCGGGTCTAACGTTTGGGGGTTCTCTAAAATACTTGCGAAATTAAAAAAATTAATTAAATAATTGTTTAATAATTGCGAATTCTTACTACTTATAGCCTTAAGCAGATTTAGGGTTTAAGGTACTAAGGCGGTTTTGAAAAACAAATATTGAAAAGCAAATATTTCGAACTTAAAAATCAATACTAAAACATGCATCATGTTTCACAATGAAGAGATTATTTATTTGAGCATTAAGTTACTCTTTCCAAAGTTTCGTAAGTGTGAGGGAGATTAAGGATTTAATAAACTTAACATAGGATTTAAAACTTTTTAATGTACTTGCTTGTGACATTTGTGGTTCAGACTGTATGTGGGGTGCGGATATCAGACAGACGGACAAAATGTGATTTTTTATTTTTTAAGCTATACAAGTAAAGTAGAAGTTCAAAAAGGATGAGGCCCTTTCGTAGTTGTATTTTTAAAATAGAATAAGGTTTTTGTTAAATAAAAATCCAAAAATATATTTTTCGGAAAATATTTCTCCAACCATAAAAACAGATGTAATTAAAGGAGTAGGAAGAATTAAAATTATCGAGTCTTACAATTTTTATTTGGAATTATAGTGCGAGAGCCCAGGGCCCCCAGACCTAAGTTATTTTCTCATGAATGAAATGTATCGGATTAGGTTTGGTTTTCATTTACTTTTAGTGTATGCATACCCACTAGAATCGACCGACGGTCAATTTACAGGTATCGGGTGCAAAAAGTAGGTAAATAGGGTACTTGACAGTATCGCTAAAATACCTTCTAATATTAATTAAATTATAGTTTGAACCCAAATATAACAAACGTATATATTTTTTGCAAAATAAATCTTTAAATAATTAATAAAAATCATTTTCAAATTTCTTTTTTTTCATCGGTACGTCACGTGATCACAAACACGTCGATTTGGCTGACGTCACTAGTATACTTAAGTTAACTTATAATTTACCTACTTTTTGCACCCGATACCTGTAAATTGGCCGTCGGTCCACTGTAGAGGGTATGCATACACTAAAAGTAAATGAAAAACGAACCTAATCCGCTATATTTCATCCATGAGAAAATAACTTAGGTCTGGGGGCCCTGCGCTCTTGGTCTATTAGTTCTCTCTTTCTTTGCCGATTTAAATGATTTTCTTGATGAATGATTAATAATGTAAAAATTATTTCTAATATTTCTCAGGAAAAGTATATGGTAAGGGGGAAATAGAAAGTAACATAGCTGGCCAAGTAAAAAAAAATAATCATTGAAATTTTAAAAAGTCATATACAGGTATTTAAAACACTTGAAATATACCAAATAAAAATATGTAATATAACAAAAGCATGTAATACAATATAACTAGATAAAATCCATAGTTTCATAGTATGAACTCCTAAAGAAACAAAACTAAATACACAGATCTCATACCAAGAAACCATACATTTATGTAAATACTAGCAATTAAATACCCTTTCTTTGCACGGACTAAAAAATATCAAATCGATCCTAGTATACGTATTTAATCTGCTGTATGGTAATTAGGGATCTTATATCTTATGTAAATCCGTATTTTGCCAAGAATAAATTTTATTTCTTTACAATGGTTTGGGGATAATATCATTGCCTAACACGCCCATGGCTTGTAAAATATTAGGTAAGGAATGCATTATTTCTGCCAACCTGTCCACACGAGCACTTATTCTTTCATTAGTTATTATAAAGTAGAAGAAACAATAATGTTTCTTCCTTTTGTTTTATTTTTAAACCAATGCTTAAAAGTATTCAAATAATACTTATAAGTAATGGAATTTAATGGAAATACCTGTAAAAATGGAGACAGTTTTAGTTTTCGTTAGGTACCACAAATTTTTTTATACACAAAACTGACAAAGATGTCAAAAAAAATTATTTATGCATCTCAAAATTGTATTTCTTGATGATTAAAAGATTTTTTAATATAATTATAATTCGGTAGAAACATTTTAAGAAAATTTTGGGCGTGTAAATTTTCGGCTGGGGCATGTATTTTCACCATTGACATGACCGATCGTGACCTTTTCATTTATTGAGATTTCATTACCCTTGGTTGATGTGGACCAGTTTTTGGAGTAACTTTTGAGACACTCTTTTTGGCACATTATGTTGTCTTGAAAGTTTTCAGCCCTCGAAAATGGCGCTTAAGATAATGTCTGTAGCTTGGCATTGTCTGGTGTATTTTACCCAGTAAATATCAAGTGTATTTATCGTTACCCTAAGCTTTCTTATTATCCCAGATTGCCTGGGTAATTATTCGATACTTTGTATATTAAAGTTTTAAAAGAGCTGGAATTAAATAAAATTAATGCAAATATAAAATAATGAAACTTTATTAAATAGTTACATATTTTAATAAAATATAAAAGTAAAATGTCAACCATTCATTAGTTAAATAACCCAAAAAATTGCTTTGTTTAGCAATTTAGACTAACCCAGATTCTATTTAAAAATATTTTAAGAGAAAATATACTGCTATAGTTATTTAAAGAAAAAAGAGTAGTTACGGGAAAAATATTTCACTTTTCTATCTTCATAGCCCTCATAATAATTTTTTTCAAATCCATTTTACTTAAAATCAGTAGTGGCTGTGTCAAAGTTCTAAGAAAGGGTAGAAACAGGCAACCGGAAGCGTTAACTATGAGTTCACATTTTAAGGAAGAAAAACTATTTTCTTTAAAATTTGTTTTATTTCTAAAGCGTAGTTTATTCCATACTACTTTAAAACGTACAAAAAGTTTAATAATAACAGTTTCTGTCCGTCTATGTGTCCCACTTTCACAACCATAATAGAAATGCCACTTATAAGTATGACAAGTCATATTAAAGCAAGCAGCTAATAAAGTGTTCATTCCCATTTTCTGTCTAAAATTCAAAATAAGAAGCTAAAAATCGGGAAAAACTATAATTCTTGAATGATTAATTGATTATATTTGTGACATCTTAAATAAAAGCTTCTTCTGAAGTGTAAATCTAACCTTTTTCAGAACCTAAAACCCAAAAAAGGGTTCATTCATATTTGGCTTAGAATACTTCAATTCAATTGAATTACATCAAACTATCCCCTCATTCTTTTCACTGCAGAACTGTGAATTTTTTTTATCGTTCTTTATTCATTCTTGGTATGCATTCTTAGTAAGCACCGTTGGCATTTTTTAAACTTAAACACAAAACTTTAAATGTCCAAAACAAATATTTCCTAAAGGAATAAAGTATATCTTTAAAAAAAATTTAGTGACTTTATCCATTATTTCTTTTAAAATAAAAAGGGTTTGATTGACATTGCATGTATCTTAACTCGCAAAAAGTCAAAAAATTTGAAATCGTAAAATATACGTTCACTCTTTTTTAATATTGTTAAAAAAAGTTTTTTTTTTATTATTTCATTAAATATTATATATTTTTGTCGTAAGAGCTGCAATTTATAGCTTAGATGTCTATTATTTCTTTATTTTGTTATAACTTTTTTGATTATCGTATATAATGTGTATTTAAAAGGATTAAATAATATTTATTATAATAAATAATATTTGCCTATTAACTTAAGTTTTTAAAATTTAATGTTTTTGAATGCCAAACATAATATTATTTTGCGGAATTTGCATTTAAATTTTATGTATTATTATGGTCAAAGGTTTTATCTAAAAAATATTTAAAACTTATTAATGAAGGAAATTTTGTAGTTTTATTTGAAGTGTTAAAAGGGGGAAATATTGAGCATCCTATTAAAGCATTTTAATACAATGAATAAATTTCGGCTTGTCACTTTGATTTTGCAACATAAAATTTAAAAATGGCCAATATGTTAGCCTTGATTAGTCGAAAACTGTTGCAAAAATATCTAAGAAAGAAAAGAAGATGTAGGATCATATAAGAACCTTAAATTTCTATATTAGAATGTGTATGCTGTTATAAAATGTGGATAAAACTTTAGCTAATATTTAGAATGCGAAACAAAAAAAATAATATTAAATTGAATTTGAAGACAATATATGAATTATTGTTCCAAATGATGTGAATGTGTACATTAGCATTCATGGAATAATGGTATTACTCATTTTGTTTGGCGAAAGTCAATGGAGAAACGGAATAATTTACTTATAGGCAGGGAATTTGTTGAAGTGGTGGGGATATTTTTTACAAAAGCGTCAAAAAAAATTATTCAACCAATTTAACACGCTTTTGATTGTGGATGGATTACTTGAACAATGGTAACACTAATTCAATACTAATTAATAGTTTGTTGTGTTTCTATAAAAAAGGAAAATAACGGTTTAAAGCAACCACCAAAAGTCCTAGGGAAATTTTAGCGAAATGTTAATGTAAACAAACCAAACTAAAATGATGATACCTCAACACGCCTATGTGTAGCCTTAGTACGAGAAATCCAGCCATAACTAAAAGTGTTTTCTATTAGTTTGGATACTATTTTTGGGGGTCTTGTAACGAAAATCACTTGCGGACCACTTCAATAAACATCCATATAAGGGCCTGGGTGGCCTAGTGAGTTTGATAGCAGCCCATTACGCTAACAGTCTGCGCACTGTACCGGGTGCGGGCTCGATGCCCGCCTTCGTCCTGGGTGTACTTTCTCTCTCTGCGTCGGTAAGAATTCTGTCTGTGTTTGTCTTACTTGACGAAGGTTTATAATGGGTCTCTGATCCAGAACACAAACTGGAAAATACATGCACCAACCTATCTACTTACACCTATATGTTTGCGATACAGTTCTGTTTCGCTCAAGACAGAAGCCTTATGCATAGTACTAAAAAATGTACCCGTGTAGAGGATGTGCAAGTTAAATGCGTTCCAAAGTACCAACGCTGCTTACGATGCCCGATGCCCCCCTTAATGGTTGCGTTGGGTGCCTACTCAGGTGTATATTCAAGCTAACTAACTAAATCATTTATTGGTTGCATTCAAAGAGTTCTATAGTAGGGTAGAGGAACGACTCGTACTGAGCTGCCATCGGCAGCCATGGCTCACTACGGAGCCCGAATAGAGTGGCAAAAGTGCTAGTTAATTTATAATTTTGATATTGAGAAAGGAAGTACACTCAGGGCAAAGGCGGGAATCGAACCCGGACCTGTTACAGCGTGCGGACTGCTAGCATTATGGCCTGCGATACAAACCACTCGGCCATCGGGCCCCACATGCCACCTTATATTGTCTCCGTGTTGGTCCATGGTGCTGCTGCCAGGTTCAGTCTCTACCCTACTATAGAACTCTTTGGTTGCATTGGGATAGGTAAAAGCAAGTTTTTTATAACAGTAAATGCTACTTAGAACCGCTTACACATACTATTTATACACAGTAGAAAGACAATTGTACATTAATAAACGTTGAACAGTAAATTAAAAATGACCAGATTATTTATGCAAAAAAAGTCAGAACTCTCTCTGCATCTTTCTAAACACACATATATAATGTATAAAAGAACTCTATTGTGATAGTATATGCTACGACGTCATTCCAAACTGATTTATGTCACATAGATAAATATTCCTTCAAGTTTTATTTCATTTTAAATAAAGTTTCCCGTGTGTTTGACGAAGTGTCAACAGTGGAAATATTGAACTTCTGGTGCGAAAATTGGAGACTTTTGTCATTTTCTATGATTTTATTTACAATTTGAATTTTTAATGTTGTGAACTTTTACATACATAAGCCTCGTAGCATACTTTGTGGTTCACTAAGTGTTTTTAAATTTGTTATAAATAAAAAAAACATGACGTATCTCACTTGTTTGTGAGACTTTTGATTTGTCAGTGAAAGTGGGTGATGGACAAACAGACATACGGACGAACGGACATAGCCTTTATAAAAGCTTCCAGTTTTTACGTTAGAAACATAGTGCTTTAGCTGAAATTCAAATCTTTATTAGTTCTAGCATTAGATTTCTACTGATTCCGTCCCGGAAGTTAACAAACAAACACTTTATTAACACAAAAACAAACATTACAGAATAATTTTTGTTCGTCACAAGGGGGTTAAAAAAACCCGTATATGTGACTAAATAAACATAATTTATAATTGATAAGACACAATAATAAGACATTATAAGTTTAAATAAGAAAAACCACAAAAAATAATAAATTTAAATACATAAATATACACAAAAAGAAAAATGTGGCAATGCTTATGCTAAATAATCAAAACAAAATGCCCAAAATTCTGGTCAGCGGGAAATATATATATAAAAAAACAGTTCGCTTCTATAAATTAAAAAATACATCAATATCGTCTACTGACAAAATAAATTTAAATAAAGAATTTCTAAACCTGCATAAAGAAGGGATACTTTGAAGTTCAGTAGGTAGTTTATTGAATACTTTTGGGGCTAAATATGAAAAATGTTTTCGAAAAATTTCTTTATGTGGAAATGGGATATGATAAATTTCATTTAAACGTCTAGCTGAAATATTTACTTTTAAATTACAAAAAGAATTATTACGATGTAAATATAAAATCCTTCGAAAAATAACATGTCGAATCGGTAGTAAATTTAAAAATTTAAAAATGGGGATGTTTGAATAAAGATGTCCTTTCAGAATTTAAAACATTTGTTTTGAATTTAAATCAAAGGATTAATATTGTTTTTATAATCTCCTCCCCATACTACCATAATTAATGATGGGATAGAACCAGGAAAAATATAAATTAATAAGAAAGTCTCTTGAAACTTTTTTACTTAGGTAATAAAATTGGTATAATATAAAACGGAGTTTTTTTAATAACTCGGAAACATGAGTTTTCTATTTCAAGTTAATATTTTCTAAGTTATTTCAAAGCGCAACTTAATCACCCTAGATAATAATATATTAATTTTTAAATGGTTTAATTAAAAATATCTGAGATGTGAATCGCCTAAATGTTGAAAGAAGTTTTGTCTATGTGAAAATCTCTATCCGTTCGACAAATTTTCGACTTATTAGATCAGTTAAGCAATGAAAAATAAGTTATTCGTGTATACATTCACTACCTTTTTGAGCCGCGGTAGCTCAGTCGTGTGAAGCGTCGTGCTCGCATCGGAAGGGTTGTGGGTTCTGTCCTCGGTGGTGCTCGCAATTCTGATGGTTGCTGGGTCGGCGCTTGTATTCGACTAAAGCCCGCCGTGTTGCTAATGGTGGCTGGGGCACGTTAAATATGTTGTGGTCACAAAGTCCTCCATGTTCCCATACCAAATTAATACCGCTGGGGGTACCAGATCAGGGGGTTATCGGCATTTGATCTGGATCAAAATTCCGATATGTGAGTGAGAATGGATGTGTGAAAGGGACCTTCCTGTAAAACGGATGTGTCATGCTGCGAGCAAAAGTCGGACTTCCTCCCTTGTGGCGCTCAATAAAAAACGGAAGCCGCCCCACTTCGCCTTAAAATTGGGTAGTTCTCTACTCCGGGCTCGGTTACCGAGTGGCATTAGAAACAACAACAACTACCTTTTTTATTTTTAACTTCTCATTCATAACTTTAATTTCATATGAACATTAGATAAATTTTTGACTAATTCAATAAATGAAACAATGCGAATCATGTTGTGTTTGTAATAAGGTGTAAGAGTACCCGAAGTCAATGATTAACGAAATGAGATCTATAAAACAATCGAACAACTTGTATAGAAAAATATCCAACAAACAATAACGTTCGACACTGGGCAAAGAGAATTAAGAGCTTTTCACAGTAAATAACGACGAGTAACTCGATTGCTCAATCAATGAGGATTACGGGGATGTAAATAGTTTGTTAGTTCTTTCTTTGAAACTATCACTTAAGAAACATCAGCATCTTTCATTTTACAACCCAGTCAGGATTTTCGGCTTTTCTTCATTTGAATCGATTCAAGTGCTGAATAGACTTTATGTTTGCAATTGTCTTAGAAGATTAGTGCGTTTGATGTGTACACTGGTTTACGGTTCAGTTCAAAATGAGCGGTAAGGTTCGAAGGTTATATTGTACGTGTTTTTAGTTATTTTGATTTAAAATAAATATAGGATATTTTTGTGAAAATTTAAATTTCAAACGTTTCCCAGAGAATCGAACCTTTTCGTTGATCCACAATATTCTGAATTTATTGCATGACACAAATTTTGCATAAAGAGCCGTCTTTATATTAAAAATTTACCAACTTTAACATTTTGAATAGAAATTGAGTTCACATATATTTCAAATTTATGACAACTTTCAGCACGAAATACCATGTTTCGTTAACTTTTAAGCACAAAATGTAAATATGTAAATATGCCGCAGAAATCTTGTTTTGATCACTAACCATTTTCCAAATATAAATTTTTAAAATCAGATAGTCCTTTTCAAAACACTCTGTATTTTGACAACAGTCATTTATCCATTTCCACTCTTCTCATGCTCAAGCTGGCTCCAATGGTATGCGTCATATTTGTCTACAGCATGTCCTACGAAGAAAAACTAAACTATTTCGAAATTAGAAAGTTATAAACATGAAAATTAGCTTACAATTTTCAATATTTAATTGTCGAGATTAAAATAAATTAAGGCGTTTTTTTTTTTTTTTATTCTTCCAAATTAGAACGTGTTAATTTACAAAAAGTTGCTGTTTCCCATTGTGGGCATATAACAACAGCAACGTTTAGTTCTTATTTTATTAGCTTAGAGTGTAATATACTTAAAAGGTAGAATATAAATTAGATATTTGTATAAAAATTCGTAACAATATATTACTATTTATAAATTAATATCTTTTCACAAAAAAGCGTGCAAAGTTGACTCACCGAAGCAATGGTATGCGTCATGTTTGTCTACATCGTATCATACGAAGACAGAGACAACAAACACTAGACCAATTCGAAACTTGAAGGTTACAAACATGAAAAAGAGTCTACAACTTTCCACTCATTTACAGATTTAATTGTAGAGATAAATAATCAATTTAGACATTTGTAGTTTTTCTATTTCCCACTTTTAAAATAGAATATTTACAGAATAGAAAGTTACAAAAAGTTGCTGTTTCCCAGTGTGGGCATATAACAACAGCAACGTTTAGTTCTTATTTTATTAGCTTAGAGTGTAATATACTTAAAAGGTAGAATATAAATGAGATATTTGTATAAAAATTCGTAACAATATATTACTATTTATAAATTAATATCTTTTCACAAAAAAGCGTGCAAAGTTGACTCACCGAAGCAATGGTATGCGTCATGTTTGTCTACATCGTATCATACGAAGACAGAGACAACAAACACTAGACGAATTCGAAACTTGAAGGTTACAAACATGAAAAAGAGTCTACAACTTTCCACTCATTTACAGATTTAATTGTAGAGATAAATAATCAATTTAGACATTTGTAGTTTTTCTATTTCCCACTTTTAAAATAGAATATTTACAGAATAGAAAGTTACAAAAAGTTGCTGTTTTCTAGTGTGAGGATCAATAACTAAAACGAGTTTTAAAAGTATTTCTTGTTTTATTAGCCCAGAGTGTAAAAGGTAAAATAGAAACAAGGTATTTGTATAAAAATACGGAACAAGATATTAATATTTATTGATTTCCACAGAAAGCGCGTGCGAATCTGGCTCACCGGAGCAATGGTATAGTCCGGCTGTCACTTCTTAGCATCCCAAATATTTTGATTGTGGAAGAGTTTACTTTGAACACAGGTAGAGAACCTAAAAGAGGCCAATTATAAACCAAAATTTTCCTTACCCCTTTCCGTTTAACGAGTGATCGTTTGGACTCGTCTAAAACACACGTCATAGATGCTAAGAAGTGGTGGGAGGACTATAGAAGGTTATAAACTTATAAAGATGAAAAGGAGTCTATAACTTTCAACTCGTTTACATATTTAACTGTTGACATTAGAATAAATTTAGACATTTATAGTTTTTTTCTTTTTCTTCTTCCAAATTAGAACGTTTTACGTTACATAAAGCTGCTATTTAACAGTATGAGCATTAATAACAACAACAACGAGTTTCAAGGTAGTTCTTGCCTAGAGTGAAAAATATTTAAAAGGTAGAATAGAAACAGGATATTTGTATAAAAATACGCACCAAGAGATTAATATTTATTATTTGAACAGAATGCGCGTGCGAAGCTGGCTCAACGGAGCAATGGTATGCGTCATGTTTGTCTACAGCGTGTCCTAGGAAGACAAACAGAGACGACACATTCTCGACTAATTCAATGTTAGAAGGTTATAAACTTATAAACATAAAAAGGAGTCTATAACTTTCCACTCATTTACATATTTAATTGTTGACATTAAAATAAATTTAGACATTTGCAGTTTTTTTCCCTTTTTCTTCTTCCAAATTAGAACGTTTTAAGATATATAAAGGTGCTATTTTCCAGTATGAGCATTAATAACAACAACAACAACGAGTTTCAAAGTAGTTCTTCTTGTTTTATTAGTCTAGAGTGTAAAATATTTTTGTAAGGTGGAATAGAAACTGGAAATTTGTATAAAAATACGTAACAAGATATTAATATTTATTAACTATTCCACAGAATGCGCGTGCGAAGCTGGCTGACCGGAGCAATGGTATGCGTCATGTTTGTCCACATCGTGTCCTGCGAAGACAAATAGATACGACAAACTTTAGACTAATTCGAAATTAGAAGGCTACAAGCATGAAAATGAGCCTTCAATTTTCCACTAGGTCACATATTTAACTGCCAAGATCAAAATAAATTAGGACATTTGTGGTTTTTCGTTTTTTTCTTCTTCCAAATTAGAATGTTTTTAGTTACAAAAAAACTGCCGTTTTCAAGTGTAGGCGTTAATAACTACAACAACGAGTTTTAGAGTAGTTGTTTTGATTAGTCTAGACTGTGAAATAAGTTAGAATATTAACTGGATAGTTGTATAAAATACGTAACAAGAGATTAATATTTATTAATTTCCACAGAATGCGCGTGCGAAGCTGGCTGACCGGAGCAATGGTATGCGTCATGTTTGTCCACAGCGTGTCCTACGAAGACAAACAGACTCCAGACCTGGGATTACCCTTCGCAGGATCTGTGTCCTATTCGGTGATCCTGAGCGCCCTTAGCGGCCTGCGTAGGACGAGAAAGAGGACGGGTAAGTACTTAAGTACTCGAGTACAAAAAGAACGTGTGTGTCTTTGTGCTGGCGAAAGTGGTGTCTGTGTAATTAGAGAGATATATATGGATTGAGATAAATATGGAGTTGTTTTAAGAATGAAATCTGATGTGTATTTGGTTTGAGCTTTTTGTTTTATGTTTGGGATTGTATAGGAATTTGTGTGTGCTTTATTTTATAAATGAGATGTGGACTTTAGATGGATTTTTTATTACTTCTATACTGCAGCAGAGACAAGATTTTTTATTTATTTTCAAGTATAGAAAATTATTAAATTATAGATAATTTTATTAATAAAACTTTTTAAAATTTTTATCTATATAAAATTAAGAATTCAAGTAATGAATGTATTATATGAGTGGAAGTCATTGTACTATACGGTTTAAAATTAATAATGTATTGAATATGTTATACTCTTTATGTTTTTTTTGTTTATGCATGTAAACATTTAATTACTACAAATGATAATAAAGTGTAGTAAAGAAGAAGTGTTTCAGAACAAAATGGCCCCTGCCGCTCAATGTAACGTCTCTTAATTTTCAGGCCAAAAAACACACATTTTGCTTTTTGGCTAGTTTATTGCGATAATTTTACGAGATTGGCGACATGCTTAGCAAAAAATGAAACAACCCATTATACAGCTCTATCTTTCCAACAACCAAACAGCATCGTTATTAATTAAAAACAAATTTCGTTCATTTAATGCTTTTTTTAATAATTTGGCAAAATTGGCGCAAAAATGGGGATTGCCAATAAATGGCCTATCATACGATAGTTTTATTTTTTCAAGTAATGTAGTTACTTAAAGCTGTCATTTTGGCATTTCCTTCGATTGGTGCTCTGTTTCCACGTGATATTGATTCACCAATCAAGTCTCTAGAAAAAATTTATTTCATTCAGCATTTCTGTTTTCCCTCAAGATCCATGTTGTACAGCTCTAGAGTGATGATCTTCGAATAACTAACCAGCAAATAAACTTTCAAATGTTGTCGTTACAGCATGCAATAGTACCTCAAATACGCATGTGTCGTCAACAGAAATTCATTCGTACATATTCGAAAATGAATGTAGTAACTAAAAAAGGTTATAACTATTTAATGGGAAAAAAATATCGGTAAAGCTTAACACAGACTGTAGACGGAACTTCAAAATGTCTTACGTAAGGCCCACGTGCATTGAAGCGTAAGACAACTCACGCGCGAGCTGAAATTTAGTGATACAAGAGACCTGTTCATTTCGGTCATCTCATTTGAAGAGTACAGGGGAAAAACAACTTCATTGGATAGGAATCTTCCCGTATTCTGGTGTGCTTGGCGGACATTGGTGGAAGGAAACCGTTTCTCTCTCGGATCTTCTTTCGATGTACAATCGTGTGACTCTTGCCAACTGATCTCTGGCTTGAATCAGGGTTCCCGCGAGAGAAAAACCAAGTGAGTAACTAGTTTCCTTACACCAGTTTAGGCGATGACTCGCTTTTGTTACCAAAAAGGCCTGATGCAGACGAATTCCCATGCAATGAAGTTGTTTTTCCGCTGTACTCTTCATTTTTCTTAATGGTGATGCCCGTGCAGAAAGGGTGCACGCTCTATGTATGCCGTGAATGGATTACCGCGTATATATTGTCCGTGTGACCAAACCAAAGCAAGTCACATCAAACGTGATTGATGTATCCAAAATTTTGAAGTTCTGTCTACATTCTGTGTTAATCTGATCCATAAATTATTTTGCATAAAATAGTTATAGCCGTTTCTAATCACTTTTATTAAAAGAAATTCTGGTACAGACATGCTTTGCTCTAATTAGAGAATCTACAAAATACAAACATACACAATAAGAAACATCTAAATCAAATACATACAATTAAGAATTTTAAATATACATGTTTAAATATTCAAAATATACACGAGGAATTAGAGGTAATCCAGGGTCTTTCATAAATTTATTAAGACTTAAAGTGCCAAGGAGGCTTTCAAGACATTTTCCTACAAAAAATACCATAGATTATAAAAAATATCACGTATTCTAAAAAATACATTTGTAGGAGCAAGTTGAAAAGGAGCAAAGGAGCATCTTGAAAATTTAAATTTTCTACTCTATTACATTTTCCCCTTTTCCTTATTCCTACAGAGGTGTTTTTTGCCCCAAATCTTGTGCAGTCTCACCACTGCTATATGGGCGGCGTATCTCTCTTTTAGTCACATTTCTGTCTTCTCAAACAGCGATGGGGATGGATCTGACTGATTACCTGTGGAACAAAGCCCATGAAAAGAGCCGCGCAATGGTACTCCAGCGCATGATGAAGAACGGGAAGAGGTATATCTTTCATTTTGTTAAGATTGACTGTCAGTCCCATAGAGCTAATGCATTAGCTTTGAAATCTCAACTTTTGCAAAAGAATTGTTTTGCCATGTTATCCCATTTTCACCAGGTATGGGAATCATCATAACATCAATTTAAAACAAAATTGAAAAGAAAATAACAACCGGTTATTTAATTAATAATTGATAAAGATTTAAAATAGCTAGTGTTACCATCTGCTGCATATTTTTAGCATTTAAAAACTTCAAAAATATATAATTAAATAACTAGGTAACATTTGCGTTTCAAATTTGTTTCATTTCGATGTTATGTTGATTCCCACACCTCGGGAAAAAGGGCTAGCATGGCAAAGCAATACTTCTGCGGAAGTTGTGATTCCAAAACTAATGCGTTAGCACAATGGGACGGAGAGCTTAGCTGAAGAACGGTCTGACTTGAACAGCTTAGTGGAAGAACGTGCTAAGTAACAGCTTTGAAAAATTGAGATTTTGGTGTGAATGAACCTATCATTCCCTCCTTTAAATATGACAAGTTTCCCTTTATTCATGAACTTGAAGGTAAGTAAAATTTAGTACCGTTTTTAACGGATTTAAGTGCAAACCAAAAACTTAGCTCATTTTCACGTTTTCAAATTTTTGTTACTTTACACGTTCTTCCACTAAGCTCTTAAATTAATTAAATTGTTTTTCATTTTACTGATCAATTATCGACAAAAACTAAATTAAAACCAGTCATAGTTCTCTTGTTGTTCAATTTGACCTCCATTGACCTTCAGTTTGACCTTAATTATTATTTTTGTTTTACCGATCAATTATCCACAAAAACTAAAATAAAACTAGTCATAGTTCTCTTGTAGTTCAATTTGATGTCGATTGACCTTCGATTCGACTTTAATTTTTTTTTTTCATTTTTTACTGATCAATTATCCACAAAAAATAATTTAAAACTAGTCATAGTTCTCTCTTATTGCAGAGTTTGACTAATTTGATATTTGTCATAGTTCCATCGTTATTACGTTTAAATAATTGAATTTCAATCATAATTTTCTTATTTTGCTGATCAATTATCCACAAAAGTTAAAACTAGTCATAGTTCTCTTGGTGCAGAATTTGACTAATTCGATGTTTGTCAAAGTTCAATTGTTATTCGGTTTAAATAATATATTGAATATCAATCAAAATTTTCTTATTTTACATTCTTGCTTAAATTATTTTACCGATCAATTATCCACAAAAACTAAATTGAAACTAGTCATAGTTCTCTCTTGTTGTTGAATTTGACCTTCATTAACCCTCGAATTGATGTTAATTATTTTTTTTTATTTTACCGATCAATTATCCACAAAAATTGTTCATAATTAGCGAATCTATTTAACTAATTCAATATCCACCATATCTCACTTGTAATTCGATTTAACTAATTTAATCTATGTACGTCTTAGTTCCCTTGTTATTCCATTTTAAACCGATAAGTTATTTTGTAAACTTATTTTTTCAAAATTTATTATTTTTCTTATTATTAATTTAAAAAAATATTTTTGTACTTTAAACCACTTTTAACCATGCAAGTCAACTTCTACCTACAGCTTTGTCAACCGCGCTTTAAAGTATTCTGATGTAGACTCATTAGCAAGTTCGTTTGGAAAGATTGTTTGAAGCTACTCTGAATCAACATCTGGAAATTTCAGAAAACTAAAAAACTCCAAAGTATTTCTTTCGTGCTATCGATCGGAACATTTGAAACAGAAAAAAATAGCTTAACCACGTTCACCGTAAAAAAATCTGTAAATTTTACAAAAAAAAAAAACATTTACAAAAAATTACTCTTATTTTCTTTTAACAGTTTTTTCCGTAAAAATAAACTGTTTTAAGAAAAAAAAAGTTTTTTCTGCCTGGCCAGCTCCCTAACTATTCAGCCACTTAGTTGACAACTATTTGCAAGGGCATGAATTAATACCGTTAGTTAAAACGCTTCAAAGAACCTTTTTCTACCCTCTAAGATTTTTATTTTATTATTCAAGAAAAATAAAATAAAGTCGTGAAAGTGATAAAAGCAAAATTCACTTTTCATTTCAAAGAATTCTGAAAAGATTTGAAACAGTATATTTTCAGCCACATGACTTTAGATGACTAACCAAAAAGCTTTCTTTCCTTGTTATTTCCGATTGGGTTCTTACTTTGAAAAAGGTACTCCTGTTTTTATTTCAATCGGAATAACACGCTGCACTCAAATGCAGTTCATTGTGTTACTAGTAGATTAAATTGGACCACAAGAAAGAATCAACCAGAATGTTATTGTGTTTGTATCTTGCAGAAAAAAACTAGCACAACTATCAAAAAATTGTAAAATATTTATGCGGAAACTTTTTGGGTCATTGAAACATAAAATAAAATGCTCTCAATATTGGTAAGTTGTGTTGTTAAAGTAAATGAGACCGAGGTAAATTTACAAATTTTTAAAATAATTCCTATAAATTTTTAGTGATTTCATATACTATAATTATTTTATGCTAAATAATGATCCCGAATTCAGAAAATTATTATAAAGGTGTGCAAAATGAACCAATTAAAATAACACCCGACTCTTATCAAACAATTTTTTTTAATAAAGTTTTAAACAAATTTAGAATTTTTTTAAGAGAGAAGACAAACAAAGAAACATTGTTTTAAAAGTTCGAAATATGAAGTTTGGATTTGGTTTCTTTGTCAATCGTGTATTGATACTAAGTGACAATAGATGGCTACAAATTATTGGATTTCTTGTAATGAAAATGACTTATGGTACATTTATCAAGTTTAAAGGATATAATACCCAAAAATTCCTCCAAATAGTATTTTCCCCCGAATATTTTGGTGAATCTTATTTTTTTTTACTTAAGTTCGTGTGATATTTAAATCAATAAGGCTTTTGGAAAAAAAAAGCTTCCAGTTTTTTTAAAAAAGCCATAAAAACTGTTAGATGAGTGTAGTGTTTTGGAAAAAAAACGATTTTTTTCATAAAAAAAAACCTTGTTTAAATATTTTGTCTTTTAATATAGGTTTAGCTGTAGTAAAACTGATCCAAAAACACCAACGAATTTTATAAAGCCAAAAATTTCGAAAATAATTTTTGGGTAACTGTGTCTCTTTAAAGTTCAAAGTTTAGTTCATGGTCATGTTCCCAAATCCTTTTCATACCTACGATTCCCAACACTTGACATATTTTTAGACGGTATTTTGATGAAAATAGTGATTGAAAGTCACAAGAATATGCGCAGAATATAAAGAAAAAAACTACAAACATTGAAGTGTTTTGTCAAAACCCATTTGAGATAGATTTAGCAAGAAGAATACTAGATAAATATCATAGTTTGTCCTAAAAAGCATTTGTTTTGAAAATATTATGATAAGCGGACTATATTTTACGGTTGACAATGAATGAAGATATGTGATCAGTGTGAGTTAAGAAAAGAGTTTGCATAGATTCTCTACTTAAGAAAAGCATGTGGAAATTAAAGAAAGTTGAAGCACATTTTGCCATGCAGTTAATATCTCTTTGCAGTTAATGGCAAACTAACATTACCGAAAATACATAAGATAATAACACTTGGATCGTTTTGACAATATTTTGATGGGGATTTGATGTTTTCCAGAAACATTAACTAGATATCAGTTATATACATACTATTTGAATACGTATTTTTACAGTCATGTAGTTGATACAGTTCCAAAAATAGTTATTTAAAATTTAGTATTAAAAGCTTTTCTCAAGATTTGTGCTTATGATATCCATATTTTGTCTTTCTTTGTCTTGAAACTTTCATACATCTAAAGAATATATAAAAGATAGTATCAGAATTTAATTTAAGACAATAATTTTCCTATGACATATTAGTTTCCAAAAAAAAAAAACTCTTCAAGCATATGAGTGAAACTTATTTTTTAAAAAACTATAACTAATTTAAAATTATTTTTTTGTTACATTAAATATATAATATATCTAAAATTTTGCAAACAATTTTGATTACACTGTTAAAAATTTTGTGCTTGGTTTCACCATAATAATGGTTTCTAGTAGCTGCAATGGCTGAGTGGTAAAATGGTTCAACAGAATACCGAAAATCTGTTGAAATATTTCGCCACAAAGCTGTTGCAGCTACTAGTTATCATATTTTTGCTGAAAAAAGCGCCAAATTTTTAACGATGTAGTTCGTTAATAATAGTTTCTAAATAAACGAATTGGTGACAAAATTATAATTTTTTCACTCGCTTGCATTTTTAACGGAAGCATCTGAACACTCCTAGCTTATGATTTAAATAAGTTAACTAAATATTTGTTATGGAAATGTTTTAGTTCGTAGTTGTAAACGTTATTAAAGTCAACCATAGGAAACCCGTGCTTTTTAAACAAACTTAAAAAGCGGGGACTATGTATCAAATGCCTGGAAAATACTTTAACGTTTTTAAAGGTTAAGTATTCAAAACATTTACTGATATAGTGAAACGTAAAAATCTAGAAGTGTTTGGGGAAAATCATTTGAAAGAATTCTAATATAATAAAAAAAAGTTGCAATAATGTTCCAACCATAAAATGAATAGAGATGAAATTAAAAAAAAACTTGGATCTTCAGGAATAATAATTAGTCGATAAACATTATAATGTATGATGATAATTCGTCATTTTTACATTTAGTCAGAACTTATGGTCAATATGCTTCTAGGATCAGATTAGTTTAAGGCTGCTACCACATATCAACGTCGTCATTAAAGAGCCTTTTTTTTCTTAAAATACAAAAAGAATGAAACTGATTTAAATTTTACTTGAAACTCTTATCCAAGACCATTTATGCGAAGCGGTCCCGACTTGACTCCCGAGGAGTCACAGGTTACAGCACCGAACGTCATAAAGCCTCGCGAAACAGTCTTCTCGCCTTGGAAGGGAGTCAACCAATGGTCAACAAACACCATCTTAGATTCTTCTCTCAAAGCCGAAGCCATAAGATTTTTCAATCGGGCCAACGAAAACGTCCTCCGTACCTCCTTTATCCCCAATAGAAAGTGGACATCGCCTGGAGTCATGTTGGGCCAACACAGTTACAAATTTTAAAGCAAGATTGCACCGGTATCCTGGATTTCTAGCTGCCTCTCTTTGGAGAGTGGATTTACCACTTTTGCGGTACATCAAAGTTATGGTTTTACCACGAAAATACACTGCTCAAAACAATTAGGGGAGCACTTTGCGTAATTTTGTTACCCTTTCAGTCTCAACTTTTTAATTTTTAGTCTAAAAATCTAATATTTGTGAAAGATATTCATTATGCATCCAGCATGAATTGGTAAAAAACATGGGCGGGGGGGGGGGGGGGATCTTAATGTTTTAAACTAAAATTTAAGGGAAAAAATTGGAATCATAACTTTTGAATAAAATTATACCAATACTTTTTTCAAAACTTTATTTGTTAAAAATAGTTAAAATCAATTTTAAACATCTAAGAAATGCAAGCAAGAAGAATTTAGGGTCATCTTATTTGCTAAAATTGTTTCAGAGTGAATTTTATTTTACCATGTTTTTCATATTTTCATTTCATTAAAAGAAACATTATTTAATTCTTCAAAAGACATGATTCTTCCATCTAACGATACATAATACGAGCTTAACTTAGTCAGAAAAAAATGTGCAAGCCAATGATTCCAAATGGAATCATTGGGAGTGAAAGGGTTTAAACCATGCGCTCCCCTAATTTTTGTGAGCAGTGTATTAAACTCACACTCAAAATAGTGGTAGTAACTAAAGTTCCAGGATTCCGTTGCAATCTTTCACTAAACTTTTTAACAGTGTAGTTAGCCGAATTACGGGGCATTCGATACACTGCTCAGGCAACCCTTCATAGGGGGCGTCCATAAATTACGTGATGTGATTTTGACCCCCTCCCCCTGGTGATATTTCGTGATATTTGGCTCCCCCCCTCTACCGAAATCTCACGTGACATTTTTCAAAATTAGTATTTTTGACAGTTTTGATTTGGAAGTTTGACGGAATATGTTCTCTGCCATAAACAAAGCAGGCTTGAGCTTGTCTGTGAGGTGCTACTCGACTCACACGCTCCTTCACGGGAGTCCGTTTTTTTCGAATAGTAATTGTCAAACAACCTACTTGGTTTGATTTCAATGTATTTTCCTTCCATAATGCCTGTTAGGTCCGAACCAAGCGAGAGCCTTAAAAAATTTTAGGGTGGCCAAAATTTCAGAGGCTTTTATGCTAAATTCTTTGCTGTAATAATATTAGATTTTTTTACTTAATGTATTTTCTCTTAATTTTATTCCCTTTTTCATACTTTGATACATTAAATCTTATTAATCATGTAAGTACATGTTTTTCGTTTTTTATAATAGGTAAATGAACTTTTCAAAGGAAATCTTGAAAAAGCGGAAAACTACTTCAAAAGATACAAGATTAAGACACGTATAATCACTATGAATATGAAAACAATAGAAAAGAAATGTGTATTGTATTTTTGTCTTTTACCTTTAGAATTTTTCATTTTCGTAGAACTGTCTGTTAAATATGCCAAAACATATTTATAAATTAAGATTCTATGTTTTTAAATTAAAATATTTTTTCGTAAATTTTATATTTGCACTTGAATAGAATAGTTGTTTTTTGCTATTTGATTAAAATTAAAGTGGAAAAAATAAAGTGTAATTGAAAAAGGAAATGTACTGTATTATTGGTAAAACTAGCTTAGGGATTTCTTTTAGAAATGCAAGTGGCGGCCCGAAAAATGACGCCAGTTTTGATAATTAGTCTATCAGCACTTTAGTCTATCAGATAATTAGTCTATCAGAAAATAAGGGCCCGAATGGCCTAGTGGGTTGGATCGCAGCTCATTACGCTAACAGTCTGCGCGCTGTAACGGGTGCGGGTTCGATTCCCACCTTTGCCCTGGGCGTAATTTCTCTCTCTGTGTGTCAGTAAAAATTCTGTCTGTGTCTGTCTTACTTGACGAAGGTTTTTAAGCAGGTCTCTGATCAAACAGGTCTCTGATCAAGCACACAAACCGGAATATATATGTACCAACCAACCAATTAGAAAATAAGATTGTTGGCGCATGGTTTGGTTGGTTATATTTACGCCTACTTAAGAGGGACTGTCAGTCGCATAGAGCCAATGCATTAGTTTTAAATCACAACTTTTGCAAAAGAATTGATTTGCCATGTTATCCTATTTTTTACCAGGTTTAGGATTCATCATAACATCAATTTAAAACAGAATTGAAAAGAAAATAACATCCGGTTATTTAATTATTAATTGATAAAGTTTTAAACTAGTGTCGCCATCTGCTGTATATTTTTGGCATTTTAAAACTTCAAAAATATGTAATTAAATAACTAGATAACATTTTCGTTTCAAATTTGTTTCATTTTGATGTTATGTTGATTCTCATACCTGAGGGGAAAGGGCTAACATGGCAAAACAATACTTCTACGGAAGTTGTGATACCAAAACTGATGCATTAGCTCTGTGGGACTGACATTCCCTCTTAAGGGCTTTTGCTAACAGGCCTCGAAATTTCTTACAGCCTTCAATCGACGTAGTGAATCCAAATGAGGTGTCGTTGTGTTAAGCTTCTTGGGTAGATTCGCGCTGTAACGGGTGTGGGTTCGATTCCCTCCTTCACCCTGGGTGTACTTTATTTTTCTGTGAAAGTAAAAATTCTTTCTGTGTCTGTCTTACTTGACGAAGGCTTATAAGCGGGTGTCTGATCAAGCACACCAGCCGGAATATATATGTACCTACACTACTTGGGTAGATTCAGAATATGCCAAGATAAAAGTCCCATTTTTTTGCGCATGAATTGGTTATTGAAACAAGTAAATTGATGTCATTTTCACCCTTTTTTGTGTTTCTTAAATTGACTTTTAGATTAATGATATAGTGTAAAAAATATTCAGCACAACAAAATTTATTATTGTATTTTATAATTTAAATGACTTATTTTACTAATTTAATGAAAGATTATAATATGTTTTTAGCTGTACTAATTATAAGCTGCATTATTTTAAATTTTAGAACTTACACATGAAATTTATTAAAATAAACAAAACATCAAGATATATTCTTTACAGCAAATTACGAGGGCTGTTGCCATTAGCTCTCGAGTAGCTGTATTGCTAAATTATTTCAACCAACCACCAAACACCAAATCATCGGTCAACACTCATTTTCTAATAGAGTGCTGATCGACAAATTAGAAACAGTGACGTCTTTTCGCGGGCAGCCACTAGTATATATATATATATATATATATATATATATATATATATATATATATATATATATATATATATATATATATATATATATATATATATATATATATATATATATATATATATATATATATATATATATATATATATATATATATATATATATATATATATATATATATATATATATATATATATATATATACATAGTACATAGAAGGCAAAGTCCTGACTGACTGACTGAGTCACGCGTCAACGGCTCAGCCCAAACTACTGGAGGTACAGCTGCCAAATTTTAGGAGAATATTCTTTTTATATTAAGAGCCAGTTTTTTTTTAAGAGTCAGGCAGGCTTGGATAGTTGCCATTATTAATTTTGTTGAAAATTGCAGAATATGTTCTTTATGTAAAACTATTAAATACGTATATTTTTATTTTTGCAAAAAAAAAAAATTATTAAAGTGTTGGGGGGTCAAGGTTGAAGCTCGTCTGTTTTTTGAAGAAAAACGAACAAAATTCCATATGGTAATACTTTTTGTGTAAAAAGTGAAAAATCGCGGTGAAAATTTTTTCGTGTTCTACTTGTTCCATAGTACATGTTAGGACATAAAAACTTATGGTTGAAATTTGGCACAAAAGTCCAAAGGTCATTCAAAGTTACTCGAAATTTTTTTTCTGAACTTTTGACCTTCAAAATTTCCTTGTGCCAGCAGTGAACCAAAAGTGTATATATTCTAGTGAATACATACTAAAGAGAAGTACTCAAAAATAGTAGACCGAGAGCCCAGGGCCCCAAGACCTAAGTCATTTTTTAAAGGATGAAATGTATCGGATTAGGTTCGGTTTTCATTTACTTTTAGTATATGCATAGCCGCTAGAGTGAACCGACGGCCAATTTACAGGTATCGGGTGCAAAAAGTAGGTAAATTCTAAGTTAACTTAAGTCATTTTCTCAAGGATGATTTTTACGTATGTTTTAGAAAATAATGTTAAAAGTTAATAATAAATTTCCCAGACACTTTCCGTCTTCCGAAACTTTTCCCAGACGCTTTAAACGTCTTTATCAAGTTCAGACTTTGTCCCACGCGTCTGGCGGCATGAGATGGCGCTACAATCGTCCTCGGACGACAAGAAGGGAAAGTTAAGCAAAAAAGAACTATGTGTGTATTGGAGATGGGGTTGGTTGGTTGGTCGATTGACATATATATTCCGGTTTGTGTGCTTGATCATTGGAGATGTGAAAATGTTGTAAACTAAAGACAGCTATGGTTACTTGTTTACTAATTTATTTTCTAATTAAACAAATATTTAATTAAATCGAAACGATATTCTTTCTTCGTTTTTATTGTTTATCGACTCAGTTTTATTTCTGTCACCATAAAAACACGAAAAATTTACACCTCCACCACCCCAAAAAATCAACTTAAGTTATAATATCAGTCTTGCTCTTTATATATGTTACTCATAGACCTATTTTAATACTTTTTTACAAGCTGCCAAACAAATCAGATGGGCAAAACAACCCCCAAACACATATTAGGGTTGACATGCAAATTAGAACGAGAATAATATAATTATTGCTTGCAAAAAAGTATTAAAATAGGTCTCTGAGTAACATATGTAAAAAGCAAGACTGAGATTATAACTTAAGTTGATTTTTTTTTTTGGGGGGGGGGGAATAATTTTTCGTGTTTTTATGGTCACAGAAATACAATTGAGTCGATAAGCAATAAAAACGAAGAAAGAATATCGTTTCGATTTAATTAAATTTTTATTTAATTAGAAAATAAATTTGTAAACAAGTAACCATAGCTGTCTTTAGCTTACAACATTTTCACATCTCCAATGATCAATGACACAAACCGGAATATATATTCTAATCGACCAACCAACCAACCATTTCTCCAATACACACATAGTTCTTTTTTGCTTAACTTCTCCTTCTTGTCGTCCGAGGACGATTGTAGCGCCATCTCACGCCGCCAGATGCGTGAGACAAAGTCTGAACTTGATAAAGACGTTTAAAGCGTCTGGGAAAAGTTTCGGCCGACGGAAAGTGTCTGGGAAATTTATTATTAACTTTTAACATTATTTTCTAAAACATACGTAAAAATCATCCTTGAGAAAATGACTTAAGTTAACTTATAATTTACCTACTTTTTGCACCCGATACCTGTAAATTGGCCGTCGGTTCACTCTAGCGGGTATGCATATACTAAAAGTAAATGAAAACCGAACCTAATCCGATACATTTCATCCTTTAAAAAATGACTTAGGTCTGTGGGCCCTGGGCTCTCGCTCTATAGCAGGTGATATGAGGCGGAACGTTTGATTGCAGAAATATTTGACCTTGAAATTGCCGAAAATCCAAAGTTGAACGACTTTCAAGGTCATTTATTCCTTATGCCAACATTGAAAAGGTATAAAATTAGTTGGAAAATAATTCGTGTGTATTGTAGAAACAAAATTAATTGACAGACCAATGGGTGTTTGCTCCAATTTGAGCAACTACCCATTGGTGTGTGAATGTATTTTATTTCTGCAATACATAAGGATTATTTGCCAGCTAATTTTATAACTGGTAACTTTTGGTTCAAGCAGCTACGGAGCTCTAAACTTTGCAGAAAACACAAAATTGCACGAAATTGTGAGTTTTTTTCAAAGTTTAGAGCCTCATTAAATAAAATTGGAGCAAATACACATAGGTCTGTGAATTGATTTTGTTTCTACAATACATACGGATTATTTTCCAGCTAATTTTATACCTTTCCAATGTTGGCACAAGGAATAAATTACCTTGAAAGTCGTTCAATTTTGAATTTTCGGCAATTTCAAGGTCAAATATTTTTGCAACCAAACGTTCCACCTCATATCACCTGCTATTTTTGAGTACTTCTCTTTAGTATGTATTCACTGGAATATATACACTTTTGGTTCACTGCTGGCACAAGGAAATTTTGAAGGTCAAAAGTTTTCGAATAACTTTGAATGACCTTGGACCTTTGTGCCAAATTTCAACCATAAGTTTTTATGTCTAACATGTACTATGGAACAAGTAGAACACGAAAAAACTGTCACTGCGATTTTTCACTCTTTACACAAAAAGTATTGCCATATGGAAAAAAACGGACGATTTTCAACTTTGACCCCTCAAAACTTAAATATATATATTTTTGCAAAAACAAAAATATACGTGTTTAATACTTTTACATAAAGAACATATTCTGCAAATTTAACCAAAATTAAAAATGTCAACTATCCCAACCTGCCTGTTTTGCCCGATTTTTAAAAAAACTGGCTCTTAAAGGCGTCATTTAAGAAGCGATTTTTCGAAACTCGAACCTAAACGGGTGTAAGAGGGCAAAACGTGAGCCGATTTCTCCTTTAGAATAGCATTGAGCATTGCTAGAAACTTTCAATTGATACTTTTCGTTTTCTAATTTGAAAGAAATTTCAACGAGTTTCGCGCAAGCAAAAATTAAGTATAATTACGAATAAACACGTGATTTAGTTTGTAGGATTATTATTTGAATATCATTATTTTATTTTATTTTATTGATTTAAAATCTTTATTTTGTTCATTGGCAATATTTGGTGAGCTTGAAAATTTAATTTGGGGTTGCAATACCTAACAAGTTGAATGAAATATGAAGTGGAATGTGTACCACATTTAGGCATTTTCGTTGCTTAGCAGCGTAACGCAATCGCCAATTCGAGAATGGGCATTTATCATAGCTGTTTCGAAGTTCCCCCGAATGGGTCAAAATCCCGAAAGGGTCAAATCCCGAAAGGGTCAAACCCCGACAGGGTCAAAATCCCGACAGGGTCAAAACCCGACAGGGTCGAAATCCCGAATGGGCCGAAATCCCGAAAATAGATTTTTTGTCCATTTCTCGATTTTTTTTTAAATATTAGAGATTATTTGTGTGTGTGTGTGTGTGTGTGTGTGAGTGAAATGAGTGAGTGAGTGAGTGAAATGTGAGTGAGTGAGTCACTCACATTTCACTCACACACACAATAATCTCTAATATTTTTAAAAATTCGAGAAATGGACAAAAAAATCTTTTTTCGGGATTTCGGCCCATTCGGGATTTCGTCCTTGTCGGGGTTTTGACCCATTCGGGATTATGGCCTTTCGGGATTTCGACGTTCGGGATTCTGGCTTGTTGGGATTTCGGCTTTCGGGATTGTGTCCGGAACCCATGTGTACCATATAACCTGTTATAGGATCATAAACTTATGTTATTGTTCCCGCTCGTTATAAAGTATAACATCCCGTTTCATTGCCTTAAAATTCCAAAATGAAAAATACGCTATAAAATGCACTCATAAATGTCTTCGCAATTCCCTCATAAATACATAAAACTTTTTAGCCCCTTTGGCGCGTTTTGGGAAATAATTTCGCGAGAAAATAGATATAGCTACAAACACACCCATTATACAGCTCTAACACAATGACCTTCGAACAACCGAAAAGATTTATAAATTATTATAAAAAATTTAAAAATTATTATATAAATTATTTATAAAAGAAATTGCACATTTGGCGAGTTTCAGTTAATAATTTGGCGAGTTTGGCAACGTATTTGGCGAAAAAATAAATACATAAAACACTAATATGCAGCTCTAGTGCAATGGCCTTTATTAACCACCGTAATAGCTTAACTATACATTGATTGCTTAAATATGCATACATGCAGTCAACAGAAAAATCAATGAAAAAATCATCAAATAAACCCACAATAAAATCCGGGAATGGAGACTGGCGGAATTACGTCACTTGAAACATGTCAATATTTTTCAAATAATGAAAATATTTTCTGAAGGTAATGGCAACAGAATAAAATAAACATTTTCAATTTTAAATGTTTTCGTTAAAAGTTTTATTTAATTTTTTCAGCCGATGGCATCAGGAAAGTAAAAAAAAGATCGGATTTGAGCCAAAGTGGTGTAGTTTTTTCAGAAAATTCGAATAAAAACGTTCGAAAACGATAGAAGGAATGGTCTCATTCGAAAAATTCTTAGCCTATGTTTGTTCCGGAGATGAGATGAATTTTTGTGTCAAATTTCGTGACGATCTGTTGCGTGGTTCTTTAGATCTCGTGTCTTATACAAACAAACGGAAGTTGCCTTTTATGTATATAGATATAGATATAGATAGATTGTATCCTGGGCCAGGTTTTTTCCCGTTTATGAAGCTGGCAATTTTAACGGGGATCTATGGGAAAGCCCTCAAACTCCTGGTAGGGCCTGAATGCAATCGAACATTATCTTTTTTTTATTAAGGAGATCGATTGAAATAAAATTAAAGTTTACATAAAAAACAAATCATCATTTATTAGAATACACCCGTGCAACGCCGGGTTTATCAAGCTAGTCTTAAGCATAATCTATCAATTAGGCAGAAAAGGACTAAAGATCATAAACATTTTGGACCACTAAAGCTGGAAGTACAGCTGCAAAAAAAAAAACGATCCACCCATCGTTACTCGGCTGCTATTGATCAGGGAATTTTGTGGAAGGTATTAATTTTCAGGAAATAGCGTAAAAAATTGAGAACTGACAACAAAAATTGTATAAGGGGTCGTCTACATATTAAAATGAGTACCAACTTTGAAAATTCCAATGGCAACACCCATTTTTTTATATAAAAATGTTTATCATCTTCAAAATACCCCAGATACAAAAGAAAATTAATTAATTTTGTATTATTTGTTGAGATATAAGCATTCATAGTTGAACGCTCATAATGTTAAAAAAGTTTCACAAACTTTTATTCATATGTCCAATTGTCCATAAATAAAATGAATTTAACAAATAATTTTTTTATTATATACTTCTTAATCTTCCAAAAACAAATCACACAAGTTTTTTCATTAATTTTTCATTTTTAATATTTTTTGTATTTAATTTAAATAAGAACAAATAAAACATGAATAGAAACCTCAATTTTTTTTTTTACATAAATCGATAAAGTAGATCAAGTACAACCAAAATCCGGAATATTTTAATTCAACAACAAATATTTGCCAAAAAAACTGAAAAAAAAAACCGAATTTTAGGTACCGTGTAAAAATTTATTTCTAACTTGCATTATCAGTGTTTTGAAAAGTGTTTATTGGTAAATGTTTATTAAATTATTGATGTCTGTCAAATGTCTAAAAAAAATTCTCGTTGCAAGTGCATTGCAATGTTTTTTTTTCATAATTTATTTAGTTTTTCTAGAAATAATTATTAAATTTGCTGCCAATTCGTCGATAGTACAAAATTGCCCCAAAAATACTTATATGTAGTTATGTTTAAATTACATAGATGGCGCCACGACAAATCATCTTACTGAGAACCAATATATAGCTGCTACGTCATTAAGACTAGCTGTAATCAGTTCCCGTTATATTCAATAACAGTGAAAATAACAGAGTGGTTTCCGTTCTGAGTTTTACCGTATTTTTAATATTTTCGGATTTATCTCTCTGATTTTTTCCACCTTGCTTATTACGGCCAAAACAAAATTCGGATATGATGAAGAAGAAACATTCTGTTTCATTTTACCAGTTAATGACCTTGAAATACGTAAACTACCTATTTTAAGAGATTGGTTTTGACTAGAGCCCTACATAACATAATGAAAAGTAAAAGCATAGGTATGCATTCTTTAGCAGATGAATTAAAGACAAACTATAATGTATAGTAAAGTGTATATAGTAATAAATTTAAATTTGATGTGTTTAAAGTGTTATACAGTTTTATCCAAGATTTAAGTGTGTGCCAATATTGTTTAAAATAAATAATTCCGCAAAGAGTTCAATTAAAAAAAAATATAAAAAATTCCTTTTTGGAATTGTTTTTAAATAATGCTATTTAACTACTTTGACAAATATTTTAAAATCATTTTTTTATTACAGGAATGCAAAACTTCTGATTAAAAGAAAAAAACTAGTTTTATTACATTTCATTTAGTTTTGGTTCAATATTTTAAAATTTCTATTCTCTAACGGAAATAAGCATCTGATACTTTTAAGTTTTACATACACGCTTAATATTTAACCCCTTTAACTAGAAGATAAAATTAAGGAAGTTCACATGTAGCAGTAATTATTTAAATTAATTACAAATTCCTTTCCAAGGTTGTTTTGAAAATTTCAACTCTAACGCAATTGAAGAGCTTAGTAGAAGAACGTGCTAAGTGGCAAAAAGGTGAAAACGAGAAAATGAGCTTAAAAGTTTCTCAGATATGTTGAAAAAGGTACTTGCAAACTGCAAAAAAATATAATAAATTTAAAGAGTATGAAAATGGGAAACTTGTTACCTTTAAAGAAGTAAGTAATATGTTAATTGAAACAAAAATCTAAATTCTTTCAAAAATGTCACTTAGCACGTTCTCGCAAAAACATAACTCATACATAAATTCATATGTAGTAATACTAAAATCGGGACTGCTTAAGATTGCACCAAAATTTATTTAACTTTGTTTTAAGATTCAATCCGATTCATTCAATGATTTTGCCGAAATCAATTTATTGAACTGCAATACTGCTGAGATAACCTTCATTTTAAACATTCAACTCTTGCATTAAATTTCGTAGTTGCAGAAGTAAAAGCGAAACTAAATACTCTTCCCGGGCAGGATTAGTAAGACATGTACGATAAGCGATAAACCGCCAAGCTCAAGCAAGCCTGACCAGTTTCTCCCTGGCGGTTTCTCATTGGCAACCCGGCTTGGACAATTTTGGGCTCCATTGTCGCATCTCTTTACACACAGTAGGGATGGAGGGCTCTAGTTTTGACCAGTGGAACAAGCATGGCGCCATCTTGTGATGGATAAAATTATGCAATGAATTTAATTTTAGTCACTTTTTGTAAGATCATTACTATATAATTACTTAATATAATTAATTTTGAATCCTATACCTGTGTGCGCTTTTCACTATAAAAATTTATCATACTATTGGGCCCTGTCACACAAAATAATTAATTAATATTATCAATATAAATAATGTAATTATAACAAATAAATTTTAAACATTTATATGTTTGAGTGTTTTTAAACACAGAAAATGATCCTATCAGTCCCATGTGCTGGGAGTTTGACCCTCTATCCCTAACTAGCTAATGAATATTATCAATATAATTAGTTAATTATTTTATGTAATTGTTTAATGAAATTATTTTTAAAATGTTATATATTTGATTGTTTTTATTTTAAAAAAATGACCATATTATCAGTCCTTCGCGGAGAGAATTAGAGACTGAAATTTTAATAAAATAATTAACAAGTCAATATAATTAGTTGATGTAATTCATTAATGTAATTACTTTTTTAAAATTTATATTCTTAGCTGTTTTTACCATTAAAAATTGCTACAATATAGGTTCTAAGGGGCGTTGGGTTGAACCTCAAACCATCACTAAGTAATTAATATGATCAATATAATATAATTAATTAGTATAATTACGTTTCAAATTTTAGGTATTTGTTGGAGATAGGAGGATGATAATTAAAAAAAGGACATCATACTTGTTAAAATGTTCATTTTTTAACTTTTCTGCTCAGATCGGTGCTTTGTTCTCACGACGTGACATTGATCCACAAATCCAGTCTCGAGAACAAAAAAAAATATTTTTATTCAGCGTTTGTGTTATCACTGAAGACCTGAAACATGCCAATTAAATAATAAAATAATTGTATTATGTTACCTGTGTAGAACTCTTTAAAAAGTTAAAGATATAAAAAAAAATCTTTAAATATTCAATTATCATATTGTATGAGCAGAAGGTATTTAAAAATGATATATGTTTCTACTAGATTTATAAATTAAAAAAAATTATATTGGTTTAAGTGATCCACAAAATTCCCTTAAAAATGTAGTCTATACTTAAATAAATTTTCTTAAAATATAGTTAATCTTCTACTATATTTCATATAGTTTATAATTAATATTGTTTTTGAGTTGTTAAACAAGTACTAGTTCCAATTTTATTCAAATTAAAGTTATTTAAATATTATAAAAAATATAGGAACTAAAATTACTATTTAGTCATATGTCATGACAGAATTTATATGAAAATATATCTTTTATTCTACAAATATACAGCCCATACAGCAGCCACAATAATTGAATTTTTAATACTTTAAGGAGTGTAAGGAAGGAAAATTGTATTAGTAATCGAGTGAAAGAATGACAAATTTAGCTCAATTTTTTTTATTCTTAATTTATTAAATTTTATCGGAATAATAATTTATAAAAATTAATGCTAATTCGTCGATAGTAAAATAAATTGCCCCAAAAAATACTTATATGTAGTTATGTTTAAATTTCATAGATGGCGCCACGACAAATCATCCTAATGAGAACCAATATATAGCTGCTACGTCATTAGGACTAGTTGTAATCAGTTCCCGTTATATTCAATAACAAGTGAAAATAACAGAGTGGTTTCCGTTCTGAGTTTTACAGTATTTTTAAAATTTTCGGATTCATCTCTCTGATTTTTTCCACCTTGCTTATTACGGCCAAAACAAAATTCGGATATGATAAAGAAGAAACATTATGTTTCATTTTACCAGTTAATGACCTTGGAGTACGTGAACCACCTATTTTAAGAGACTGGTTCTGCACTATTCTTGTTATTTGCTTCAAAAGGTTAAAAATAACGTTCTAATTGTGTTTATCAGTGAAACAAGTACGGCGCCATCTTGTGATGGATAAAAATATGCAATGAATTAAATTTTAGTCACTTTTTGTAAGATCATTACTATATAATTAGTTAATTTTGAATCCTATATCTGTGTCTTTTCACTATAAAAAATTATCATACTATTGGGCCCTGTCACACAAAATAATTAATTAATATTATCAATATAAATAATGTAATTATAACAAATAAATTTTAAACATTTATATGTTTGAGTGTTTTTAAACACAGAAAATGATCCTATTTCTATTATCAGTCCCATGTGTTGGGAGTTTAACCCTCTAACCCTAACTTGGTAATGAATATTATCAGTATAATCAGTCAATTATTTTATGTAATTGCTTAATGCAATTATTTTTCGAATGTTATATATTTGATTGTTTTCACTTAAGAAAATGACCATATTATCAGTCCTTCGCAAAGGGAATTAGAAACTGAAATTTTAATAAAATAATTAATAAGTCAATATAATTAGTTAATGTAACTGATTAATGTAATTATTTTTCAATTTTATATTATTGGCTGATTTTAACCATAAAAATTTAACCATTGCTATAATATATGTCGTAAGGGCGTTGGGTTGATCCCCAAACCGTCACTAATTAATATGATCAATATAATATAACTAATCAATATAATTATTTTTTGAATTTCAAGTATTATTTGGAGACAGGCGGAGGGGAAGGAAATTGCGAACGGCCATAAAGTATAAAGGATAGGCCACTGATGTCGTCCTTTATTTAAAAAAAATAAAAAGAATATTAAGAATTTTGATAATCGGACGGTTAGAAAAGAAGTTGAAATTTCTGTGTGTGTGTGTGGGGGGGGGGGGGGAAGGGAGGGGCGTCACGGTCGGACGGTTAATATCAATATCCAACTTTACTTTTTGTGTGCTTTTTTCGAGTTAAAAAAAAGTAGAGGTATGCTGAAAATTTAGGCATAAAGCAGTTCGCAATTGGGAGCTAACCACATTCGTATAATCGGAAATTCGGATAATTAGAGTTAAAAGGAGAATAGGTATACTTTAGTCAAATAAATCAAACAAAATCCAATTTTGTAAGATGTCTGGGGCAGTTTGAGTTGTAGCTTTTTTTAATAGTTTTTTCTATTAAACTTATGTTAGAATCTTGGCTTCACAAAAGTCAGCCTATTTGTTACTGTTCTTCTCTGTTGGATGTCATGCCTATTATTTTTTTTATCGGTACAAAAAAAATACTATGCATGGCAACCAATAAAGACGAATAGTAACAGGTAGGCTGGGGGAATTTTTTTCTGACATTCGGATAATTGGAGTTCTACTGTAGCCACTTATGACTGTTCAGAAACATGGCGTTTAAAAATATCATGATATTACGTGTTTAGCGTTGAGAATTTTTATGCGATTTAATTTTGAAATAAATAGTACGGATTTTTTTCCACTATACTCAGATTAACTATCAAGCATTTGAGCTTTTGAAGGCTTGAAAATTAGCTGTATTTTCATTCAAAACTTTTCAAGGAGTATACAAACCATGTTATATCGCGAATATCTGATCAGATGGTTCTTCTGAACGTATTCCGATTTTCGGAAATCTGGAAAAGTTAGGTAGGCTAGCCCATTATCCTGAATATTCCCTATAATCCGGAAAGTCTTAAGTCCCCCGAATATCGAGACGAGAGTCACCGTACGCTAACGCCGTCGGAACTTTGGACTCCACACATATAACGAGCACGTCTGTCTCAGTGCACTTGGTCCCATCCGTGATTAATTGTGAAATTTCCGAATATTTAACATACATATCGGATTTATACTATGACTGATAGTAGCTGCGATTCGAACCTCCGCACAAGCTTCAAACTCAAGTCTGATGTCTAAACCACTAGGGCACTGAAGGGCCAACGTGCTGAAAGACTAATAAGCAGCATTGAAAAAAAAATGCTTTTTATTTATGCAAAATATGTATTATATAAAATTATGTATTCTAAAGTAATTAATTTTCAAATTTATGCTTTAGATATATTAGAATTTTTCCTTTGTAAACCTTTTCTAACAGTTTTAAAAAAACTACGTTAAAATAAAAGCCGAAATTTGTCCATTCTCCTAACTAAAACAGCAAATTTAGTTCTACATTTTCTGCGATTCAAAATTGAAAAAGAAATTTCGAAATATATCTCTTAATTCAAAGTTTAGTCATACTAATATAAGTCATTAAAAAGGGAACATTTCTACAGTCCAGGGTTAGAAAATCTGAAATTTTTTATATGCCTCATTCGTCGGCCAAGTTCTTAAAAAAAATTGCCCTTGAAATCTAAATTGCTAAATTTTTTTTATCTGAGATAAAAAATTCATTGAGCCAAACCCATGCGACGGGAGTTATGACAGTTATGTATATTCAACTTATTGCACAATACATTCTAATCTAAAGTCTCTTATCTAAAATTTACATTTTTTTCTTCAAAAATACGTAATTTCATATCTTACTTCCAGATTTATTAAAATATTTAAAATTATGTAATTTTATTCAAAATGTTGACCTACGAATATATGCATCATTTATTTAATATCTTTTGGTTTTACAAATCAAATACAGATGGCAGCCTTATTTAATGTTTTGATTTTAAATCCACTTATTGAAAATAGAAATTCTAACTTAATTAAAAATAATAATATATATTATACTTAAAATATATATAATATATATTATAATAATTTTTTTATAATAATAATATATAATAATAATAATTAAAAAATATCTAATATATATAATTATTAAATAATAAATAATGATAACGATTAAAGATAAGTAACAAAAACAGAGACTTAAAATTAAGGAATAATTCATGATAGAATGTAGCCTTTATAACTTTTAAATTTAATTGAAACACAGAGATTTTTTTAAAAATCATTTTATAGATTATACGAAAATACCAAATTTCGAAAAAATAAATGGCGTCTTTTTTTGTGTAAAATATTTAACATTAATTAATTTTCGAATATATGCTCAAGGAAATATTTTTTTGCAAACTCTTTCTAATAGTTTTAAGATATTCAGTTAAAGGAAAAGTAGAAATTTGCCGTCTTGGAATACTTTTCTTGGAACCAAATACCAATTCATACCAAATTTTGAAAAATAAATAAATTGTTTTTTATGTGTGTAACATATTTAATCCATAAAATCGTCAATTTTTTTTTATTTAAAATTAATTTTTAAAAAGTAAAGATTAAAGGAAAACATATTAAATCAGTTCAAAATTAATATTCATCAATTAAATGTTTAAACACACGTGCTGCCATCTCCTTCTAAACATTGATAACAATGCGTAAATTTTATATAATATGTTTATGAATATTTTGTTTAAAAATAAATTATACATGTTTAACCCTAATACATTTGCAAAAATAAATTAGATACAAAATAATACTATGATAAGTAGCTTGCACTTCTTTTTACCAAAATACCAAGGAATAAATTAAAAAAAACAACAACATTTTTATTTTAAAGTAACGTGATGTTAACAAAAAAACAAGTAAGTCGGCTTCTTTTTTGTAATTATTAAGTGAATTTTTTTAAGAATCCAAGAAAAAATTAAGATTTGTCCGGTTAGTATACAAAATCAATTCGTAAAACTAAAAATAACTACTACTATCTTAATTTCAGTAAGATTTTTTCTTAATTGTACTCAGCATGTATTACGTGCTGCCATCTTCTATCGAAAGTTAAAGCTTATAGTTGTTCCGTAATTATAAAACATTATTATTAATAAAAAAAATAAAAATAAAAATAATTATAATGGGCTTGTTTCACGTGGGATCTGGCAACAGTTCTGCGGTCTTGTTTTCATTTTATCGAATTACTTTTGTTGATATTCGAAATTGAGTTTTCTAAAAATAAGTTATTTAAGTTGTTATTTTTTAAAATTACAACTTCTTGCTGTGCTGTTAGTTATTTTAATCATTTATCAAGAAAAACTTGCATTGAAAGAAGTTGGAATTAAAAAAAAAATAACATCTAAAATATTCTTAGAAAACTCAATTTGGAATACCAAGGCAAAAGTAATTCGAGAAAAATGAAAACAAAACCGCGGAGCTGTTGCCAGATCCCTCGTGAAACCCAATTGTTTAGCACTAAATACATTTTATAAATATCAGGATAAAATAAGACTATGAACAATATTTTTCACCTGTTTTACCAAACGACTTAAATTAAGATTATTCCTTTAAAAAAAATTTATTGACTTGTTTTAGGTGAAGTATTTTCTTCCAGCTTTCATTCCTACATTTCCTTCGATCGATGCTCTGTTTCCACGTGACATTGATTCACCAATCGAGGCTTGAGAAATAATTCATTTTTATTTAGCAATTATGTTGCCATTCAAGACCTAAAACACACCCATTAAAGTAACGGGATGAAAACATGTTTGTTTCCCTTTATTTTTTGATGAACTGTTAAGAAAAAAACAACCAAGAAAGGGGTTAACCTTGATGGGTTTTATTTTAGAAGGGGTTGTGGAAAATATAATTGGCGTACAAAAGATATGAACATTTTTTTGGGGAAGCTAATAGTTATGTATATAAAAAAAAAGTTCAAATATTGAAATTGAATTAAACATTTAAATTTTTTATATATTAATAAATCATATCATTTTAGATCAGACTTTTATCAGGTAATTCACCAGTCGAGGATCCAAAATAAATTTATTTTCATTCAGCATTTCTGTTGCCACTCAAGACCTGTCACTGCTGTGATCGTATGGCAAAATTTTGATGATGCTTTAATATTTAAAACATACTCTCAAACCTTGTCAAATGTATTAAATAGTCATCTATAAAAATTCAAGAATCTTTTAACAAAAAAGTCCTCGATTTTTTTAGGCTTCGCATAGTAGTGTAAAAGTGCAAATTTAAAACTCTTACAACACAAGACAAGACTTATGATATTTTGCATATAGAGAACTAGGTGTTCAACAATTCATTAAAAACCGTTGATATTTTTTGACTTGTTTATTTAACTGTAGAACGGTACACACAGCGGAAAAAATAATTATTTTAATTTATTTAAAACGGATTATAATTATTATTATCATTACCATTATTCACAGTCTACTTAGTTATTGTTTATCTAAAAATAAATTGAAAATTATATATTTTGTTACAAGTTTCCTCAGTCAAAGATTTCTTTCTTTTTGTTTTACTTGCATGTAATTCCGTATATATTGCAAAAAATATTTATTCAATAGATTTATGGCTTAATCGAGAACAACCTTATTCAAACACACACTTATACCACTCTTGCAAAAACACTAAGCGTGTTCTAAAACTACTAAATACTTTTTAACCCTTTTTCGTATTCTTGCGAAACTAGTGTAGATACCGAGCGCGTGAATAAGTGTATTAAATTGCATATAAAAAATGTGAATTGAATATTTCATTTATTTTTATATTAGAAAAACACACTTTTTTTACTGATATAAGAAAATTTATTTTAACAGAATTTTATTTAATTGGGTCTGGGATCATTTTATGAAAGAAATGAGCAAAAATGATAAACTAAGTATTATTGCCGCCTCGCATAATGTTATATCATTCATTTAGATAACGAAATTTTTGTCTGCCCTAAAATATAGATGGCAGCACTGAAGTAGGGTTTTATAATAAAGGTTAGAAAAAAACAGAAAAAAAAATATTATGGATATTTTCAACTGTAAAATGAAAATCAAAGTATTTTTTACATAGACTATTTTTTACATAAGTTTACAAAAACTAGGAATTTATTAACCCTAGAACTACAAACTGGGTAAATGAAGGGTATCAAAGTAAATGTATTTCATTCATTAATTTTCTAAGAGTAAAGAAAAACAGCAGATTTTTAGAGTATATGAAGGGTAAACAATATCTCTTTTTCTTTGTGATTGTAAGAATGATATATTTTTTTATCTCACAAACAATCGGGACATATACTGACAAAAATAATTCAAGCACAATTGCCTCAATGACATGAAAGAAATATAATCTGTCATAAATGCAATTTGTTGGATTATTAACATATATTTCATTAGTATCCATTGTTTGACATTTATAATAAGTTCAAATTTTAAAATTGCTGGACTTAAAAAATTTGTAAATGTGGTGAAGCAAATTTTTTTAATTTTTTTTATTTTTACTTAGACTGTCATTTAAAAAAGTTATGAGAATATTATCTAAGTAATAAATAAATTTAGGTTTATAACATTTTCCGACAATTGCATGAATTTGTTGCATGATTACATTTTTTTGCGGGATGTCTATTTTTTAGCCATTTATAATAAGTTAAAAATTTTGAAATTGCTAAACTTTTGCTGGAAGTTTTTTGTAAAGGTGGCATTTTCAATCTTGTATCATGTGGAAAAAAAAAATAACACGCGGTCCAGTTTAGGGGCAAATTTGAAGGGAGGCGACTTGGCTGATGAGACAAAATAATAATAAATTTAATTTGTACATCTTCAGGCTCCGTTCCAAAGACGGCATACCGGTTGATGAGATTAAACGAAATTGATAATTGAATAATGAATTCTGACCATTATATTTAGCAATATTTTTCTATAAAAAAAAACTTCATTTTATAATAATTAGTAATACTATTTTGAAGTAATAGTTTCAGTTTGAAAATATACCTAGGATGGTTGCATGCTAAAGTGTTCTTGTTTAATTTATTTTTGATATCATTGTTGTTCATCCTTTAAAGCACACACAAAAGTAGCTGAAGAGATATCATTATAAACTTTTTTATATTTTGTTCCTTACATATAGCTCTTTGATTTAAACTGAGGATATTTCAAAATATTAAAAAATACTTTTACAGTGATTTTTTTTAAATATGTAATGAAAAAACACACAAAAAAATCAGATTTAAAGTTATATAAATTTTGTTTAAGCAGAGATATTTAAAATTCCTCAGTTTAAATCAAAGAGCTAATAATGGGGAAGAAATAACAAAACAAAATATGTTGATATCTTTATAGTTCCGAGAAAAATGTTCCTAACTGTGAAAAACCTTATATTTCAGGAAACACAAAAGAAAGTAAGGTTTAGGTAAGACTAATTAAGAATTTCTCTCAAAAATGCTTATAAAAGGAAAACCACTAAACAGAAATCGATAATCTTATCTTAAATTAAAGCTAAAGATAAGCATAATAAAAAAAATGAAAAACAGAAAATTGACATTTTTGACCCAAACACCCATCCGACCCCCTTTAATATAAATCTCGAGTGTACCTAGTTTTGTGAGCTACATGTGTGTCAATGCAGGAAAAAATTCGGTGTTCCAAATTAGTTTTCCAAAAGACTTAACATTTTTTTTTTAGTATTGCACGAACTTAAAGAAATAAAACAAAAGATATTAGACGATAAAGTAGTTATTATTCTATTGAAAAAGCATAGAATATTTCCTAAATATTGTTTTATAACTTTTTTCTAACTAAGGAAAACTATAAAAAGTAAACCGAAAGTCAATAGAATTACAACTGATTACCAGGTCAAGAATATACAAATACGAGTACGAGGCAATATTGGCTGCGTTAAGGATCTGTTTGTTAGAGGGTAAAAATACGTAGTGTCTAGTCGCAAATGTTTCTTGACAATAGCGAAGGACAACTGGAACCACAACGCCCACAGTGACGTCAAAGATACTTCAACCATTGTTTTAAACCCTTAAACAAACCCCTGGCAGCTAATTCGTCTAAACTATAACAGTCACTCCTACAGAGATGCCACAGTTATGACAGGCATTGTCTTCTTTCCACTTTTGTTCAAACCACCCCGTTTGAATTGTCCAATTACATTTATACACTTATGTTGATCACAAATTGCGTAATATCCGTAAGTTTAAAAATTCCTGATTGTTTGTTTTGTTTGATACACTGTATTTCTTTGATAGTTCAACAGGTCGAGTCGCATTTGAATCGTTCACCCCTCGAAAAACGAACCTTAATTTTTTCAAATACTTAACTTAAGCTGCCTTTTACAGAGCTTCAAGTTTTTTTTTAGCAGACTCTCTTTATGATACATTCGAGAACAATATGCAGGGTCTGCATAATAAAATTCTATTTTTTTAACATCGAAATTAAATTTGAAACAGTTTAGTGTCTAATTAAGTAAATTCCATGGACCATAGAGTTTACTAAGTGAAATGTAGATGGCGCTAGCATTCCTTAGAACTGACATTTTCTAAAACCGTTTCAAAAATTCATTTTCTTTTTAAATTGCATAACCCTTCTTTAGAAAAAGGTTTCTTTTTTGTAACTTTAAATTATTTTTTTTCACATTTTCTAAAAAAATTAAACTATTTTCTTTATTCGACTGTTTTAATCGATATAATAGAGGTACTGATAAAATAAATATTTTATACGTATTTTAACAGAAAATATTTTTTCCGACATTGTCATTGGATATACACAAAAAAAAGATAAATAAGCTATATGGAGGTATGCATACATGTTTGAAAATTAAATCGTTGAAGAAACTAGTATACATATTAGTATGCGTTTGGTTCATCGTCAACGGAGTACTTTTAATTTGCCTTAGAAAAAGTTTCTTTAATTTAATATTTTACAATTGATGTCACTCAAAACTTATAACTTTACTATGAACAAATTTAAATTTATTCAATGATTTAATTTTGATATTGAATTTTCAGAAAGTAAGCGACGTATACTAAAATAATAATTTACGTAAAACACACACAAAGGTATAACTTCAATACATTTTTCAAATCATCATTTGAAGGCGAAACGGATTGAAAACTGTTGACTGATTGAAAGTATGTTTTAAAGGCCCTGATTCAATGGTCTGAAACACCTGGATTACAAAAAAAAAATGTAAAAAACTTTTTGTCTCTACGATAAAGATGCTCTCCAAAACCACCGACACTCCTGATTTGGAGATCTTTTACAAAAGGATTCCCAAGATCCCCGAAACCTAAAGAGAAAAGGATTATGTAACAATCACGTCGAAGATCGCGATCCTAAATGAATCAATAAAAGCAAAATGGAGTCAAGTTCACAGGAATATTTCCGCACACGCTTTTTCTTTCATTGAAATGTAGAGGTGATGAACGCGGTGGGAAATTCTTCAATGGATTTGACCCCTTTTAACATTTACAGATTCAAAATATATAAATGACTCACTAAATAAAAAGGTCAAGCCAACAGAAAGATTTCCGTACACGCTTCTTCTTCCATTAAAAGGGACTGTCAGTCCATAGAGCTTATGCATTAGTTTTGAAATCACAACTTTTGCAAAAGAATTGGTTTGCCATGTTATACCTTTTTCACCAGGTATGGGAATCATCATAACATCAATTTAAAACAAAATTGAAAAGAAAATAACTCCGGTTATTTAATTGTTAGTTGATAAAGTTTTAAAATAGTGTTGCCATCTGCTGAATATTTTGGGGCATTTTAAAACTTCAAAAAAATCGAATTAAATAACTAGATAACATTTTGATTTCAAATTTGTTTCATTTCGATGTTATGTTGATTCCCATACCTGGGGGGAAAGGGCTAACATGGAAAAGCAATACTTCTGCGGAAGTTGTGATTCCAAAACTAATGCATTAGCTCTATGGGATTGACAGTCCCTCTTAAAAAGTGGAACTGAAGGGAAATTCTTCGATGGACTTGAGCTCTTTTTTTCATGTAGCTTTTCAAATGATACATGATGGCGAAGATTATGCAGAAGAAGACAGTAGCGAAAGCGATCTGCAAGCATCACAGTTGGACTGATTGACAAGGACAATAGACACCCCCAACCCTCCACCTTCTGTTGGCCCCGGTCTAAATTTGCATGCGAATAGCAGTCCTCGATGCGGAGATAAATTGGATTTCCGCAACCTCCCCCTGCTTTAATTTTATAACACACAGGGACGGGTGCCTTTAATTCGGAAATGGGAGCTTTCCATACCCACCAATTTCGACAATTGGATTCGGACTAAGCCCCGCACTTCCCCCCACCAAGAAACTAAGTCACTTACGCACAGGGTTAATTTGGGTCAAGTTAGGCTTAACGCTTGTTATTTTGCATGGCCAGCTCTTGTCGTGGATATGGTGTTTTGTGTATCAATATCCAATATGGAAAAGCATATTTGCGGGGAAGTCAAGCGTTTGGGTCGGATTTCTGATGGGACGCGTTTGGTGTTTCGCACTTATCTTTTGGTGAGAGTATTTTGATTGCGTGAGTCGATCATTGTTAATATATTCTTAATTCATTTTTTGCTTTGATGAGGGAGGATATAAATGTTTGCTTGGTTGAATTGAATTGGGTTACATCAGGTGACGTAAGTTTCCAATTTTCATTTTTGCATTTCCGCGATTTCATTGGTAGTTTCGGTTTCACTCTCAATTCCCGGTAAAAGCCGTGGATATTTAGTATTTCAGATATTTTATCTTTCGCATTTTTATTATTTAGATAAAACAAATCAACAGATTGCAGTACAAATTGCACAACGTAAAAACAACAATAAGAGACCAAAGACCCAACGATAAGAGAAAAATAATCAGAAGAAAGCTCTATGAAAACAGACACTGTCCAAAATTATTTAGCAACTTCAATATTTTTTTCATTAAATTGAAATAATTAGATTAAATTACAACCAAAACAAATGTAATTTCAGAAGGACAAGAAATTGAAACAATACCGCTTTAGCTGTTGCCACTCATTAAGTGAAACATGCCCATTGAATTAGGATTGAGAAAAAAATAAAAAAGATTTTGTTGAATTGTGAAACATGAGGATCTGGAAAAATGTGTTATACAGTTGTCCAGCATAGGTATAAAATATAGTATAAAAAATTCCCTCATACTGTCTAAATTATAGGAAAGAATAAGTGTTTGAATTTATTGACTCTTGAAATTGTATACCAATAACTATTTATTTTTTTCTTAGCAAAAACTCATATTAAAAATTGTAGTTTTCGTTGAAATATACTATAATGCTCTATACACTGCCGTGGGCAGGTAAACTGCAGTAATCGCAACAATGAGTTGTACCATTTTTGCTTTGAAATAAAAAAAATCCAGTATGTTTTTTCAAAGGTTAGGGTAATTGAGTGCTTGCAACAATTGTTCAAGTCATTATGGAAGTTATTGCAGTTTACCTGCCCACGGCAGTACACCTCTTAACATTTTATCTGTACATGTGGACATTGATTTATTTGTACAATCCTTAATCGTTAATTATTAATAAAAAAATCTTTTGATGTATAGCATCCATTAAATAATTGACATTTTACACCATGGCCGACTAAACACTCCGTCGGTTTCGAAATGTCGGGTGTTCCAAAGAAAAAGAACGATATCTGTTCGAAAACCGAAAAGTACAGTCGGACCTTGGAGGAACTGGATTCGTTCTTTTCTTTGGAACAGCCGACTCTCCGAATGAGACAAAAAATATGACGTCACGGAGAGCTTTACTGGTCTTATAAGTTGAATCAAGACATACAACATTAAATGAGATTTTAAACAAACATACGTTTTAGGAGGATTCGAAATTCATAAAAATTTCAACTTAGATAGAAGGCAAATTCTGTACTAAAATCTGTGGCTTTGAACTCCAATTCTGGTATTGATATTCGAGACGGTTGGAATTGGTTTTAAATATTAGGTCTCAGTAGTCTAATAAAAATTCAGGTACAAAAAACAGACCTGTCTAGTTCTTTCCAATAAAATTAAAAAAAAACTAAATTAGCTTAGTTACAAATGGCCCGAGTAAGTAGGTTAACCAATTCCCTGATAAAATCTCAAAAGATGTTTTAATTATTTTATAGAAATTTAGTTTAGTAACATTGGATATTTTTTTATGCATTACTATATTAAAAAGTGTGACTTCTTATTTCACAAAAAATTGCCCTAAATTTAATTAGTGTTTACATCTAAGTCAGCGGTTCCCAACCTGGGTACGATTTGTGTTATCAAGGGGGCAAAAAAATACTTGAGGGGCGATGAGTATTCAAAAGGGGAAAATTAAAATAATGTTGTACCTTTGTACAGTAAAACCATTCCCCAACCATAATCGAACCAGCCAATTTTTACTTTAAACTCTTTTAAATTTTCTAGAAACCAGTAAAAATATCTTAGTTAATTATTTCACTTTTGTTCTTTAAAAATATGTGTTATGTTTTTCTGTTTTATTTAAAAGTGACCAGATAAAGCTTCTTTGGTTGTTTTTATAAACGGTAGTAAGTGTTATAAAACTGTTTTATAGTTACACTTTAACTGAAATTATGATTAGACATAACATGAGAATTAAAAGGGGGCGATGTATGTTAACAACATAAAATACGAGGAGATGGTCCAGAAAAGGTTGGGAACCACTGATCTAAGTAATGTTCCATTACTATAATCATACCTAAAATCCAATATTTGTATTTAACAGCGATTACAAAAATGAATATTTGATTCTTAATCTATAAATCTTCCAAACAAAGCATCAATCTAACGAAACCCGAAGAAAACTGTTTACATTAGATAAAAACAAGACCTAATGACAGTGTAAAAATAGTTTGTTTCGGCTGTATCAGCCACCCAGATCTCCGGACAATAGACTGCGATGTTTAATGAAAAAAGGAAAAGCTGAAATCTATTGTGGAGAAAGTCTTTTAATCCCACTAAGTATGCATTAGACCCAAGATGGATTGCACAATTATTGATGGAATATCCAGTGCTTTCTACCAATGTCCGTTTCAGAAGATCCTTTGTTGGATTGACAAGATAATAACTGCCATTTTGGTTAAACATACTTTTAGTATTCAGAAAATATGTCTTCAATTTTGCGCATGAAACGTGAAAGTATTCAGGTAGGAAACAACTTATATTATTGTTGCAAATAGTTTATTTCTTGGTAAAAATTGTACATGTTTCTGCGAGTCTGAAGCTCACCTTCTACAGAAATATAATTACACAAACTAAAAGTAGACGCGACGGCTGTTATAGTTTGTGTTGTGTATATTTCTGAAGAATGCGAGTTTCAGACTTGCAGAAACATGTACAATTTTTACCAAAAAATAAACTATTTGCGCCATTAATATACGTTGTTCCCTTCCTGAATACTCTCATACTTTTTATACTTAAAACTACAAGATTTAATGCCTTTTCTAACCGTTTAAAGACGGTTGGCAAGAAAATTTGCCACGTGAAAATGAGCTTTCTGCTAAAGTTCATTTAAATAAACTAAATATAAGACAAATAAAGACCATATTCCTAAAAACTTTATGTAGGACAATTGTTTGCCAATGTTTTAAATTCATTTTTCGCTTAACTTAATTAAGTTACACGAAAAAAGTATTTTAAACACTTAAAGTTAACGTTTTCATTCGGAAATGAAGTTGTTAATGGTATTCACAAGGTCTTCGTTAAGGAAAACTCAAAATAGGCTCAAGCATTATCATTTGGTCGTTAATGAAACTTTTCGGATAAAGATCGAAACTACCCTAAACTTCTAACAATGACGTATTACCAGACGGATGTGGTGCGGTGCTTAAAAAAAGTTGTAGGAAAACAAGCAAACTAAAGCGAACTGAAATTCCTACTTTCTCGAAATTCTTACTTATTTCGAAAGTCGTATCCAAACACCGTTGTATCAGTTACGACTAGATCAGTTAAGGGTCAGTTACACTATTATCTAACCAAAAATGAGTTTTTCCATGTTCACTGGGCTTTTAACATGATTTTTTTTGCTGGATTGTTTTTTCTCCATTTGTTTTTTCTACTTTTTGTCAGCATCCCCTTTTCCCGAGACCGCTGCTCCCACCATTACAGTATTGTGGTCCTGTCAACAATTTCCTGATAGAACGACGTTTTTTTCTTGGCTATTATTTCTCTGTCTGCACTGGTTTTCTTGTTTAGATATAGACTGATATACAATTTTTATTCGAAAATAATAGTGAATATTCAAAGATTATATGGGTCTTTTAAAGAAATAGCATTGCTTTTCTCTTCTTTGAGGCGTAAAATGCAACAATTTGTTTAAATAGTGTCAAACAATGTGCAAGACATTTCCATAATCATTTTTAGCCTACTTTTCTTTTTTAATTCGAAAGAATTAAAGAATTAAAAAGTAGGTATTGATATGCTGACGATGTCCGTCTGTCCGTACTCCCCTTCCAAAATCTTTTCTATCCGTATTTGAAAGGTATGACCTCAGAGTCCGTCATGCTTTTGTCTTTGTGTCTGGACGGACAGCGTCTACTGTTTGTCTAGGATTTTCCCATTGATTTAGCATTGGAATTTATTTTTAAGTTATTTTAATCGCTGTTGTCACATCAAAAATTACATGAGAAACTCAATTTATTTAAAAATGAAATAGTATTGACGTGTTGACGATGTCCGTCTGTACCTTTAAAAATCCATTCTATCCCTCGGATCTTAAAAATTCTTTTTTTATTAGAAAGGTATAACCTGAGAGATCCAACATTCATACTTTTTGTCCGTCTCTGTACGTCCGGATGGACATCTGTCTACTATTTGTCGGCGAACTTCCCATCGAATTAGGATTGCAATTATTTTTTATTCATTATAATCGCTGTTGCCATTACAACAATTGCATAAGAAACTTTATTTATTTACTATTAATACATGAAGGACAATTTATTTGCGCTATAAATCAGTTTGGATTGACGTCATAAAATGTAGCACAATGAAATTCTTTGATTGTTCAGTATTTGTTTACAAAGCGGCATGCATTATATATTTTTGCATAAAAATGAGGTTAGTTTTAATTTACATTTCTTATTCTTTAAGTGCAATTTATTATAGTTTCGTGTTTTTTTTATTAATAAATATTTAATTATTCTTCGAACTGCAAGTAAATCAAGCAGACGATAAATAATATTAAATTTTATTTGCAAAGGAAAATGTAATGAAAATAGTTGTTTCTAGCTTTTAAAAGTTTAAATTACAAGTGGATGCTGTATCTGGCGATTTTTTCTAATGTGTCTAAATCTTGTGTAGAAGAGGTTCTAGGGGACAGTTACTGTTTCAAATCTACTTGTTTTTCTATAAGAAGTTCAGTGAGTAAGTAACATGAAAGTAGGCTATTTTATTTCTTTTAGAACTTCTTGGTTTTTGTTGGTAAGGAGCAATAGAAGGTATAAAATATTGATTAAACTTCTAACGCAGTTATCAGTTGTATAGTTAAATCTAAAAAAAGGGGAAATGTCTAAAAAAGGTTCATAGTCCATTGTAAAATTAATTTAAATTTTTCATTTTAGCGTTTTTTAGGGAAAGAAGAAAGACGTACCGAAATCTGTCGATTGACTTTTTACATTTAGCTACTGAACTTTACAGCCTAGTAATTGTTTTGCCAATTTGAATACAGTAACATTTAAATTAAAATTGCTTTAGTTGGGAAAGCCGTTTTTTTATGAATACTAACCTTTTAAATTCGCGTGATTTTGATCGACAGCTTCTCAATGGGCATGTTTCAGGTCTTGAGTGGCAACTGAAATCATGAATGAAAATAAATTCTTTTCGAGACTCGATTGGTGAACTACGTCACGTGGGAACAGAGCACCAATCGGGGTACCCATCGAAGGAAAAGCAGGAATGAAATCTGGGCCAATTAAGCCATTTGAAAAAAAGCCAATTATGATTCGCGAAAAGTAATAACTGCAAATTATTAAATTATTTTTAATAATATAAGAGAGAATGTTAGGCTATGTGATATTTTTTAATCGCGCTTATAAAACATATTGTCCCTTTTCTAATCGATATTTTAGATTTATTTCTTCCATGTATTAAAACGATGCCATTTCCAATATCTTACTAATCTCTAAACAAACAGCTACATTAGGAAACAAAGCATTTTTAAAGTGCAATAAAATATTTACTTTCGAAAACAAGAGTAAAAAATCGATATAATATACCTATTTTTATGATTCTCAATGGTACCATATACCAAAATGTCGTTCAAAACGGGAACATAAATTTTTGACTGTTAAAAGTTATGTCATATGTGCATTTAAGCTGTCCTTTACTTTTACGGTAAAGCAAGATGAAAAAGCTAGATATGAACATAAACCATTGACATTACGATTATTGACCTTTTCCCCATATGTTTTATTTCAGTTACTACTGCAAGTTATTTGGCGAAACAATAACTTTGAAATATTTTATTTGTGTTTCTTTAGTAATAAAACAATATGTTTCTTTTTTATAGTTATTTATGAACTCTAAGAGTCAAAAAGGTATATTTTCAAAAATGGTGAACTTCTCGCCTAAGAAGAGGCAAATTAGTTCAATTACAAAATCGTTTTCACTGCCTGAATTTTAAATTTTAAGTTACAATTCCTAATTATAAAAGTTTATGTTTTTAAACCATATTTTTGCAGTAAATGGATTTTAAAGACTCCACAATCTTTAAAATTTAAAAAATTAATAAAATTATGAAACTTATAAATTATTAATAATGATATATATTGATGGATAAACTGATATTCCCTAGACGGTTTTATAAGTCTGTAAGTCTTCATGACTGGTTGAAAGAGCTTTGACCTCGGGGAAGTCGCCTCTAACCACGGCCTACTCAACTACTAAGGCCGTAGAAGCTTTCCCAAAATAGCTCGGGGACGGATATTTTGACGTAATAGTTCCGAGTGACTTTGTTCCGAAGATGAAGACAACCTGTCTCGAAACCTGTTCGGAACCACTCGTTCACGGCTGGCCACATTTTTAGGGTTCCGAATGCGTCCGAACTAGTTTCTCGATCTTCGGCACTGGGAACAGTGACGTCAAAATTTCCGTCTACGCTCATGTTTGGGAGAGCTTCTCTGGCCTTGTTATTGAAGTTGGCCGTGCTCTTACTCAATCGCCTCAGGTGGTGAAAAGAAGCATTCGTTAAACTCGACAAAACTATTAGTTGGCGTGACTCTGTACTTACACTGTAATTTTTTTTTCATTTTTCTAGAAAATTCCCACATATTTACAGAAAAATACCGATAATATATTTTAACTGTTTTTTCTGTAAAAATAAACTGTTTTGAGTAAAAAAAAAACAGTTTATATCTGTTTTTAACTGCGTACAGTACTAGACTGAAAAACTCAGGTAAACCGTAAGTACGGTTTTCTCTTCCATAGCATATGAAAGATCCAATAGACTTAACATCGCCACAACAATCGTCCTGCATCGTAAGTGCTGAGAAAATTACCGGACCTTTGCATGTGAAACGAGCCTAAGACAAGAAAAAGTTAACTAAAATAATAAAGAAGTTTCTGTAATACTTACATTTACCCCGTAACTGTTAATCGAAAACCGAACCTATGAAGAAATAAAAACGAAAGAGCGAGTCCCTTACGGTTTTCAATCGATTCTGTTGATAACGCAAAATTGAAAGAGAAACAAAAATCAGAAACTAAACTCCATTTTCTTAAGGAGAGACACAAAAAGAATAGCTCACTCCTCCAGTAAACACACCAGCCTGCTTCTTATATTAACTACCCGTCATTATTCGATGATTGCTTTGGTAACACTGTATTTGAATATTTTTTCAAAAATATATCGTCATTATCAATAATATTGTTGGATCTTGGGCATGCTTTGAATGTACAGTCGAACCGCATCAATACAAACACGGATAATCAAAATTATTGTTAGTTCAAATGTCATCGAAAAAAATTGTCGAGAGTGATGTCTTTTTTAAGGCAAAAAGTGTGAAGAGGTGATTTTTGCTATCAAAATTGGCCCTATGGGTCGTCTACATTATAAAATGAGCTTCATGTTTAAAAATTCCAACGACAATGCCCAATTTTTTATAAAAAAAATGTTTAACACTATCAAATTATACCTTCTCTATCAAATATAATTTTTCGTTAACTTTCATGCAACATTTACTCACTTATAAGCATTCAAATTGAACGATTATAATGTTAATTTTTTTACAAACTTTGTAGGTTCAGGGGGGGTAAAATGGGTCACGTTTTAGCTATTTGCCTTTTTAAAGTTCTCTTGCAGTAAAACCATAACATTTTCAGATTTTTTAAAAATTTCATCTTAACATTTTATTATTTCAGTACATTTTTATTTAGTGTAATTTTTTAGAAATTATAAAGGGATTGAACTTGTCACCTGTTTCATCCCACAGTGGGGATAAATGAGTCACAGATGGGATAAAATGGTTCATAATGCAAAATGATTACTTTATAATCTATTTATTACGAAATATACTAAATAAAGAGAGTAGGTCTAGATCACAATGTATAATTTTAATGATACAGTATTAAAATGTTAAGTTTTTAAAATAATATTGTTTGCGGTTGTTACAAAACGGCTCTTTTCATCTGCCTTTTCTACAGTATCCACGTCCTCTTTATTAGGAAAGACATAAAAGTTTCCAATACTAGATTTTTTATCCTATTTTACACGTAAATCATACGCATGAACAAGTGTAATTTGACCAACACATTTTTCAATTGACTTTTTTTTCCTCGTATTCAACTACCACCCATATTCCAGTCAAAAGCTGATGGATATCGCAACAATCTTGGTAGCATAGGGGACAAAGTTGTCAGGATAGCATATTTGAGATCTTTATATGGAAAAAATAAAAGATTGGCTTGTTGAGTTGTGAACTAAGTGCTGTAACAGTGTCCGACATACCAGGTTGAGTCAAAATTTTTTCGTATTTTACCTGGCCTTGATGGGAAGGCCTGAAATTAACATATGCAAATTACAGTTCCTGCGCAGACGATCTAAAATGGTAGATCGGAGTTTGACCTTGATAATCGTTGTCAATTGGTGTGATTTCTCACACCTGTGTAGACGTTACAGTCTCTTGAAATGGCGGACGATAATCTGGCAATTGGTGTTATTTTGCGTTTCCTCCTGAACAAAGGTCTTAACGCAAGAGCAGGGGCGAAAATAAATAATTATGTTGAGGATACAGGTTCTGTGAATGAGCACACTCCTCAAAATTTGTTTAAGCGTTTTAAGGAAGGTGACACAACCCTTTAAGAGTAACCAAGATCTGGGCGGCCATCTGTTGCCAATACCTAATTTGTACTGCAAGCTATCCAACACCAGGCGAGTTCTAGCACCCGCGAGCATTATCAGCAGAACTTGGTCCTTCCCAAAGTAGCATCAATCGACAGCTCCACCAACTGGGGCTCGTGAGTAGGCGGTGTTGATAAGTTCCTTATGAATGGACTCCATCCCAGCAGCAACGGAGAGTGGAGGTCTGCAAAGAACTGCTTTCAAACACCCAATATCTTCATTTTTGCGTAGATTCGTAACTGGAGATGAAAAATGGATCTTTTTCCGGAATATAGACATGGGAAAACATTGGAAACATCCTGGCCAGCTAACAAAAACTGTTGTAAAACGGGGCCGCTGTGAACTGAAGGTCATGCTGACGTATGGTGGAATTTGGAGGGATTGATTCACTTTGAGTTTGTTCCACGTGGCCGTACTGTGGTCGCTGACCTCTATAGTCAGCAACTGCAACGAGTGTAAGAAATTATGAAGGTTCAATATCCAGCACTAGTCAAGAGACAATGTGCACTCTTACAACACGACAACGCTCCAGCACTCACAGCGAGATTGACCAAGAAAAAACTTTAAGACCTTCAAGGTATCGAAGTGTTGCCCCATTCTGCATACATCCCACACCTTTCTCTGTCGGATTATTATCTTTTTCAGTCCTTGGCTCACTTTCCGCCCAAACGGCAGTTCACTAATGTGAGTGTTGTCGAGACGGGGTGTCGCGTATTCTTTGCATCAAAGCCGGCCGAATAGTATAACCATGGAATTGAACTTTCGACAGAGAGATGCCTAAACACCAAGCTTCATAATGGAATTTACTTCAAGGAAAACATCCTTAGTATTGCGGGAATGTTGTACACTTTTTTAAGTGCAAATATGAAAAAACTTTTCACTCAACCTGGTAGCTGGTGTTGAACAGGAAGGAACGGCTGCATCATCTGAAGTAGCTGGATCATGTAATATAACTGCTTTCAATGATGAGACATCCGGCCGATCAGCTACTCTTTCAGTCAACACAATCTTGTGTTCTACTGCTTTTCTATCATAAGAAACACTCATGCACATTTATAAACAAAGTAAATAAAAGAGTCCATCCACAAAGAACATCCTTATAAAATACAGGTGTTTTTTTTTTTAAAACCTATTGAAACCAATTCAACGTATAGTGTTAAAGTATCATAACATGTATTCAGGGAATAATTGAAAATTCGGACGTAAATATTTACATATTTTTATATATAGTAGTCTTTATTCTAACTCTCTTATATTCTGGATAGTTTCCTTTACAGCCTTACCAAACCAATGCGGCGCATTGTGTTATATCGGTTGCATTTCCCCAATTTTTTTCCTATCATTAAGTGCACGGCTCCACAAAAATCAAGGCCTTTCTCCCACGTGGGAGTCCAGCGCACGGTATTAATCTTAAGATTGACTTGTCTCCTCGAATAAAAATATTCTTCAATAAGCGCAAGCCGGCGTTATACAGTAATTGAGTTCCATTCACTTGAGAGTCGGGGCACGTCAAGGCGAATCATGGAGCTTCTATGTTTCATCCGAAGACGCTATTTTAGACTTTTGAACGTTCATTTTTTTTAGGGGGGGGGGGGGGGCTTTTTATTTTCGTGGCGACTTTCAGAGTTCGTAACAAGGGGGTGGAATAAAAGAAGAGTCCTTCTTAATCTCCCGCCTCAAAGCACCCACGTAGGAATATAGTAGGGAGTTTTGGTTTTGATATTTTTTTCAAAAATTGTGAAAGGGGGGTTCTTTTGTTTTTCATTTACCGACTGACGTGTATTTAAAATAGTTCGTTTATTATGGCGCATTCTTGGCTCTCAGAGGATGATTTGGGATTTTTTTGTGGAAGAGAAATCTTTTGTTTTGGAAATGGAATAACAGGGATATTTGTTTGGAACGGTTGTTTAAAATATGTCAAAATAATGAAGGCATGGATGGGTATATGTGATTGCCAATAAGCAGTATACATATTTTGTTTAATTTTCGTCTTTTAAAACAAGTTTTTAGAATTTAAAAATAATTGCAACTAATATAAGTGGTGTATTCTTGCTTTGCATAAAGTAGCATACCAATTTGTTTGTTTATATAAGACCAGTTTTTAGTTTTTTCTTTGACAATATTACTAAGTAAATGCTAAGGTATTTTAAAAGAGATTGAGTAAGGGACAAAGGAAACGGCCATGCCTACGATGACTTCACAGCTACGCCAAATGTTGTTTTATACCCCGTAAACAAACCATCCGGCATCTAATTCATGCAAATTAGAACAGCCACGCCCACGGTGGCATCAAGCTACGTCAAATAGTGCCTTATACCTTACAAACAAACCACGACCCACCTCGTTCGAATCTACTGCTATTTTTATTTTACATTTTGTCGCTATAATTTAATTTGTTGGTACAATTTTTAAATGATTCTTCTTTGATTTTATATTGTTTTGGTTTAGTTTAAATGACGTCTCACATGAGTTTTGACTTTTAGGCTTCACACAATGTTAAAAAAAATCATAAACTAAGACTTCATACACCTTCATCAATTTCCAATTTAGTTAAGAAAACAACACTTATCTTTGAGTAACTCATTTTACAAATTTTAAAATCATAGTACTAAAGAAAATAATTCAAACATGAAAAAAAACCATAATACCACAGATTTCAGCAGCAAAAGCAAACTGGCGCCATTACCAAAACTTACCCATAAATACATTATTTCCCTTCATACGGAAATATAATACAAAACTTGGCAATCACCCAGAAGCAAAGTATATTTCCCCGCATTCTATTGAAACAGAAAAATAGCAGGCATTGTAGCGATCAACCATTTATACACAATAAGTACTGGTACACATAACACAATTTACGCATTTCTTGCCGGTTGGAGACACTGGGCTGAAATACGAGTGGGGAAAGACCAGAAAAAATAGTTGGGTAGTCATTAGTTATTCCATTCAGTCGTCTACGAATACCGGAGAGGGGAATTGTATTGTCAGGGAAATGAAAAAGCAGGAGTTTAATACCTTTGCTTTAGGAAGCGAGTAGGAAGACCGATACATGAAGAGTTTCTTTCCTATTTAGGCAGGAGATAGATATAAAAAGTCATAAGGGCATTTGTAGGATAAGTGTTTGGTACTTTATACACTTACACTTTTTGGTAGTTCGAGGCAAAGTAAAATGAAATTTATTTTTTGGATTAATTTACTGATATATACAAATTTGAAATATCTATGGATGGTTGAAGCTATTCATAAGTCTTTACGGTACTTGTAGGCTGCGAAATACGGTACTTGTAGTTTTTGGTACATTTACACTGCTTAATACTTTTAGGTACTTTTATATGTATATGTTTGAGGCAAAGTAAAAAGTAATTGGATATTTGAATTAATTTCTGAACTATACACATTTAAAATATAATAGTTGAAGTTATTTTAAGACAGCTAAAGTAATTGGAATACACTGTCGTCTGTTTTCGAAGAAAATAACTAAACCTGTTCGCACAAGGCCGACTGCACTTTTCGATTTCGCTCTTCTTCGGAACAGGCGACACTCCGACCAGACGGAAAGTTTGACGTCACCGAGAGCTTCTGGGGCTTTATAAGTAAGTCGGTCGTGTTCGATTGTATTGTCATTCTTCGTATTCATCCATTTTATAAATTCCCTCATTCTGCGACAGACTCCGTCCCCTTCTATACTGTAAACAAATCTGTAACATTACAGTACATTTTGCGGTTATTTTTTTGCATCACATTGTTGTAATGTTTGTTTTACAGAAAATTGATGTTTATTTGACGTACACAGTCACATGAACAACTTACTCCTATAGCATTTAAACAGAGAAGGTGGTTGCATTCAATCACTGTAAGCGAAGCAAACGTTTTCTCCCATACTACCTGATACATTTTACATCATATGTAAATTCACAGCACACGATGATGACAGCACTTTTTACAGTATATTAGAGGGATTTTTTTACAGTGTATGCTGGAATTTGTATTTTGTTGTTGAATCTTTTTGTCGTACAAAAAAAATAGGCCATATCGTGCACATTGTGTGTCGAGATGTAACGAAATGTTTCCTCTCCACTCATCAAATCTGTGCCAGACAGAAGCTGATCGAAAGGTAACCCCATCCATAACCCAATCCCCCGTACGTCAAATGCTGAGGATTCGTCCTTAGAGACTGGACACTACCGAAAGATGAGTCGAGTCGATGAATTAACCATCGGATAAAAGGTTGGTAGGAAAGACATAGAAAGAACGGTCATATTGTTTGTAGTTCCAGAACTGCGATATTGAAAAATGTATTTTTTTTACCAAATATTAAATCTGTGCTAGATAGAAACTGATCGAAAGGCACCTAAAAATTCACTTGATAATTCGTAATTAGATAGTGGATACCATTGTAAGATGAGTCGATGAATATACCATCGGGTAAGAGGTTGACTGGAAAGACTCATTCATAATGTTGAGGCATTGATTGTAATGTCATTTTTTTTGTTCATCCATTTATAAACTCACACACATTTCCAGTACAGACCTCGGTCTCTTGGCTATGCTGGACTTTGTATTTTGTTGTTGAGTTCTTTTTATCGTACTAAATAAATAAAAAAATACGCCATATCGTGCATAGTGTTTGTCACTTAAGAACCGCTATATAAAGAAATGTTTTTAGACCAAATATATCAAATCTGTGCCAGGCAGAAGATGATAGAAAGGTGATCCCATCCATAACCGAATCCCCCGTACGTCAAATGCTGAGGATTCGTCCTTAGAGACTGGACACTACCGAAAGATGAGTCGATGAATTAACCATCGGATAAAGGGGTGGCGGTAAAGGGTAGAGGGATTATGGGGTCTCACCCACCTAATCAGTTTGTTGTTGTGAGTGGTATACCACAATATTTTGAGTGGGGCTGGGGGACATGTTTGGCCGGTTTGTATTCATGAAAGTATGAATATTTCGAGGTATGGCTTATTTAGTGTAATATTTAGTAGTGTATTATTAATATGAATGCTGTTGTTTGGTATTTAATTGAAGAGCTTAGTGGAATAACGTTATAAGTGACAAAAAGGTGAAAACGAGGAAATGAGCTTTAAAGCTTTTCGTCTGCACTAAGATATGTTGAAATCGGTACTAACAAACCGTAAAACATATACTAAAATTAGAGTTTAAGAAAAAAGGAAAACTTTTTATCGTTAAAGTAGTTAATAATCTGTTCATTGACACCAAAATCTCCATATTTTTAAAAATTTCAAATAGCACATTCTTCCGCTAAGCTCTTCAATTGTGTATAATGTTGTGTTTGGTTGCGTGTGATGAAATAGTGCTTGATTGAATGAAATATAAATGTATAACTAATACAAAAGTTACTTACATAGTTTAATACAAAGTTTTAATACCCTTAAGGACACTAATGAAAATCATCTACCATAAAGCCACATATAATAAGTTCGGCCATGGCCAACTCAACTTTAAGACTACAGAAACTCTTCGTGACGTCACGCTATCCGTCCGGTTCTGATTGTATGCTATTCCGAAGAAAAAGCACGAAACCTTTTCTTCCCTATTCTCGCCGATTGGACTTTTCAGGTTTTGGTGTTCTCTTTCGCAACAGGCGACAACCCGAATCAGGCGGATATTGTGACGTCACAGAGAGCTTCTTTGGCCTCATTAGATGAGTCGGCTGTGTTACAACCGACTAACATTTATCGTTCTTAAAAAAAAATATCGCAAAATTTTTCATTTGAACTTTCCGATAATTCACTCAAACTTATAAATTACTTTCCTTACCCATTTGCCTGAATCTGTAGATGATCAATAAGTCACTAATTACATGCATGATACAAAAGTCTTTTGAAACGTGCAGCCCAAAAGGGTTAAAACCCTTTCCTCAGTCTTCTTTTCTCCTATCATCGGACGCACTTGAAACGAAATCTGTTTTAAAGCTGTCGGGATATAAAGTCAAAGTTAGTTTCTCTGAACTCTTATTGAATATTTTTGTTGTTTTCTAAGAATGTGCTTTTTTATTATATTTATGTTTCGGTTATTGCTTGAATCTGATTTGTTGAAACTAGTAGAGAGTTTTTGACAAGAAAATTCTGTTACGTTATGACAAGTTGTATTTCACATATTGGCTGAATGAGATAAACTTTGCCTGAGTGCATTTAATGTTAAGGAATTCTCAAGAAATACACATATTAAAACTTGACAAGAACGAAATAAATAAATAAGCAATTATACGTTATTTTAAAGCTGCAACGTGTTTGTAGAACGCTTTAAAAGAAAAGTTGCTGCTTTTTAATTTCTGATTGTACCAAAGTTATTCGGTAAAGAAGTTTCTCTGGTCCGAGTATATTAGCAATAATGGAAATTTAAAAAAACCCTCATAAACTAGCATCTGAGTAAACCAAAGAAATAAGTAAGTGATTGGACATACTTTTAAAACTTCACCTGTCAAAGAACGCTTAAGCAGATTCTTAGGCCCGAGCATATTCGTAAAATAGGAATGCTTAAAAAACCATTCATAAACAAGCCTTCGATGCAAACAAATGAAATAGGTAAGTGATTGCACATGTTTTTTTTAAACATCAGAGCGGTCCAAGAACAGACACATGAAAAATTATTATCTCCTCAATATCTGGCTGCACCAACCTCACTTGCTTTAGTCGATTCTCTGGCCTGAGTATCTTCGTGATAAAAGATTCTAAAAAAAGCTTGTAACTAAGCAACAGACTTGAACAAAGTAAATATATAAGTGAGTGCAATAATTTCTCATAGCAGTTCAGGAACATTTATATAGAAATTTTGTTACTTCTTCAATATCTGGCTGTACCAACGTCACTCGCTCCAGCAGATTCTCAGGCTAGAGTATATTCGTGATAGAGGGATTCTCAAAACGTCTTTCCACGAGAGTCGCATCTTTTTTGAGAATGCTAATTTTCTCGTTTATATGGTAATGAAAACTGCATCAACTGCTCTCTGGGGGAATCGAACCAAGAAAACTCTTTCAAAATCTCAGGCAATGAATGAAAGGTCCCGACTGGGCCAGAAGAAGCGACTAGAAATTGGAGGGAGGGGTGAGAGTTGTTAGCTTATGAGCAGCTGAATGTTGTGCATAGCCGGAAAGGGTCGCTTCCTTTAGACACAATGATGTATTGGTCTGAAAATGCTGTATGGGTTAATTCCATGTAACTGTAGAGTAAGTCACAATTAAAGAAGAGCTTACAAGCATTTTAAATTTGAAAAATAAATTAAATTAAATAAAGCAAGTTACATTATTTAGTTTTAATAAGTGTAGATCAGCTATTTCTCTAATTTTTTTTCATTTAATGCTAAAAGTTGAAGTGATAACTTCACTTTTTACAAACGTGAATTACACTACAGAAAGGATAATTTTGCATGGAATTAGCCTCCTGTATTCTGGAGAATGGTGTATATGGAGCGAAAGAGTTCACATTAGGGGGGAATGACCGCGGATTTCCAAACCAAAATGTCTCTGTGTTAATCCAATGAAAAAAAGAATATTTTCTTAAACACTTCTGCGGATGTATTGAATATTTTTACAAACGGTTTCTTTGTATGATAAATGTAGCTGACTTACAGGACTCTATTATCCATATTTTTAATTTGGTTCGAATATTTACAATTTTCAATATGTTATTTTTATTCAAGCCAATTTCAAAAAGTGGTATAATAGAGCCCTGTAAGCCAGCTTCATTTGTCATACAAAAGATCGCTTGTAAAAATATTCAATACAGAAGCAGAAATGTGACTTAAAAAAATCATGTTTTTTTTCTATAGGATTAGCACAGAGGATTAGGATTTCTATAGGATTAGCAAACATGGAGGCACTTTGGTTTGGAGACCCGCGATAATTCCTTCTTATTAACAGTTTCGCGCAAAGTTATAGAGGTAGCCAATTGGACAGTTTTAGAATACTGCGTTCCTTTGTTTCTTGTGATTTATTTGTTTTTAATATATATAGAGGTTTGAATGAATTGACGTTGTCCTAGAGCTCCTTGAAGTGTTATTAGTCGACGGCTTGCGTAATTATGATCCCCATCAGTCACCTTGGGAGGCTGAAAACTGATCACGTAACAGCCATCTTATAGTGACATTGAACGTAGCGTCAGGACTTTGAACGACAGATTTAACACGCAGTAGTACTATATACACGGCGTTAATTTTTGGCTTGATTTTTTCTTGTCAGATGATTCATTTATAGGAGGCTGGAGTGTGGACAGAGCCAACGGAAGTAACTTCTGTGGCATGTCGGCTCAACATACTGGCATACATGTGGCTGAAATGTTCCATTTGAAACTGGTAGGCGATTGGCTAGCTTCAAATGACTTCTAACCTTTGTTCCGAATGATTACTTCTGGCTATTAAACTGCTTAAGTCATAGTGAAGTAAGTAAAAACTTCGTTAAAGTATGTTTGCTAATGCACTAAATTCATGTTTAATGAAACTTTCAGTTACCGTTTTGAATAACTAGAGAAGCAACAGATTTACTGATATATCCTTTTCGAAAATATCCGGATACATTTTTGGGGTGCCTAGAATATAAATTTCAATCATGGATGATAAATTGATTTGAATTCTTTTTTCTTTGTGACAGTAGATTTTTATTTTTTTGTTTGATAGGACTCGAAATATGTTTTTGCTAACGGCTTAATTTGTCGGGAAATTCAAATTATTATTAAAATAGATCCAGCTGAAAATAGTTTGAATGGCAGAATTGATTAATGAAGAATAAACCTTTATTACTTGGACCAAGTAATTAAGATTTAAAAATCAATTTTAGTAATTTTTTGCCATAGGTTAAGCAACTTTGGTTTTTAAGGCAAATTTTGTCTCTAGCATAAATATTAACTTTCTAGTTATAAGTCAAGGCAGTGAAATGGTTTTATAAAGCCAAATAATAAAAATCGTTGATTAGTGTATTTTGTGGGAAGTTATTAAGACACAAAACTTGGTCTGAAGTATTGCCAGAAATTAGTAAATTGACTGTACTTATTAATTGATAATTATTGTATATTTTGTATTGCCAGAACGCATATAAAATGTCAAACATGTCAAACACAATACCGAGATAAATAAATAATGAATTCAAGGGCCTATATTTTCTTGAATTGCGTTGATTTAAGTCCTGTAAAATATACTTAAATTGGTGAATGATTTTTGGAAGATTCTCAATTTCAGAAAATACCTATGTATGTCACCAATATTGATATATACCATGTTTAAATAAGAGAAACGAGCATAGCCGAATGAAATAAGAGATTTCAAACACAATACCGAGAGAAGTAAAAACAAACCGAAGGGCCTATTTCCCCATCTCCTATCGAAGTCTAATGGAAAATCATAAATTGGGTGAATAATTTTTGGACTGATTCTTTATATCAGAAAAAAAACTTAATCTATGTAGGTCACAAATGTTAATATATGCTATGTTTAAATAAGAAAAATGAGTTTAAAAAAGGAACATGAGATTTCAAACACAATACTCAGAGAAATAAAAACAAAGTTAAGGGCTTTTTCCCTGAATTGCCCTCACTTAAGTCTTGTGGAAAATGCATAAATTGATGAACCTTGATCTATGTAGGTCACAAATATTAGTATATATGTCATGTTTAAATAAGAAAAATGAGGATAGCAGAAACGGAATAAGAGATCTCAAACCCAATACCGAGAGAAATAAAAACAAGGCTAAGGGCCTATTTCCCTGAATTGCGTCCATTGTGAAGTATGAGCCATGTCCATCTCCCATCGAAGTCGCGCGGAAAAGAAACGTCCAGATTGCTAAGCTGTGTTTCGTATCTCCCTACTCCCTTGTGTCATAGGGAGGACGTGTCAAGGGAGGACCACGGGGGAGGGGGGGATACCAGGGGGGCCAAAATAGAACTAGTACATCTGATTGGCGCGGGGGGAAGGGGTCAGCAGCAAGAAAGACAAATCTCCAGCCTCCAATGACAGTGTCCAGTGTCCTCGGCGAAATAGCCACCGAAAGTAGCGATTACTAGGCCAGGCGACCATTAAGAAACACCCGTCTTTCCTGGGCAAGGGGAATAAAAGGGGACTATATGAGCCATAGATCATTGAAACGGCAGGCTCTTGGGACGGTTGCTATAGCGACCGAGTGAACTTTTTTGTTGAGGTGACAGGAGGAAGGAGACATGGCCAACTGGTCACCTTCTCCGGACATTTCCTTTCTCGTGTCCATTTTCTTCTTCTTCTTTTATTTTGCTTCATCTTCCTCTTCTTATTCTTTTTTGCTGCGTATTTTGGTATGGCTTTGACACGTTATTTTCTCCTCCAACAATTTGCAGTTTTTTTTTTTGTGCCGGGACAAATTTTTAGGGGAATTTTTGTTGTGGTTATTATGCCCGGGAATGTCTGAATTTGTCAAGGGGAGGAAATGATTTTTTTTGTTAGAATAAATACATAAAAGTTGGTATCTGTAAATGGATTTTTCCTTTTATCATTTTATAATTATTTTTATTTGAATCTTTAAGTGAAAAGGACAAACTAAGGAGAATAGCAGCATTATTTGCTAATATTTTTTTAATGAGTTTTTATTATTGATCTAGGTATTTTTACTTATTGGTAATTTATACAATATTGTTTGGAACTTTTTAGTTTTGTAACTATATGATTTGTCGATTTTTATGGTTGGTTATGAACCATTGTAACGTAATTATTGATCATAATCTATTTTTAACAACATTTAAGTCAAATTAAACTTTTGAGCTTGAAAATACAAGACGTTATATATAAGAGAAATGTAAAAGAAATGCAAAGTCTTCAAAAAAAAGTTTATAAATGAGAAAAATATTTTTAAATAAAAAACGATAAAAGATATTATTTTCCAGAACTATTATCGTTCATATGAAACCTTCGCAAATTTTTAAATTTGTGATGATAAATAAGATCACTTTTTTTAATTCCTAATCCTTTAACATTATGAAGCATATTTAGTACGCATTTGATAACCTATCTTTATCTACGTTATCATAAAGATTCTTACTAAGTCTGCACATTTAAGTTATTAAATGTACACTCTTAAAACAAACGAGCGGTTTTAACTCAGTTTGAGTTAATTTCACTCCTTTCCGTGCCGAAAATGCACTTCTCCTATAGGAGTGAATTTCACTCTTTTGTTTTAAGAGTGTAGAATCTTAGGGTATCATCCACAGTCCAGTTCTACACTCCATGACATTCTAATTTCATCCTTAATCCATTTACGAATATCAAATAAGGTATCTTGTACGTCATATACATGAATAGAAAATATGAATGTTCTAACTTCATTACTTTTTTTAATTAAACAAAATCTTTATGCTGCAGTGCTAAAAATTTCGTGCTAGATTTCACCAAAAATGGTTCATACTAGCTGCAACGGCTGTGTGAAGAAATGTTTTACCATATTTTTGGAATTTGGTTGAACCATTTTTCAGGTTTTTGTTTTCGAAATCTGAAAAATGGTTCAATCTAAAACCAAAAATTTAGAAAAACGTTTAACCATACAGTCGTTGCAGCAACTGGGAGGAGTTTTTTGGTAAAAACTAAGTGTAATTTTTTAACAGTGTTCATTCTTCCCTATCCACTACTCTTATCCACATTTTCATATAGTATATATCTTACTTTTGATAATTTATTTATGATTTCAAAAAGTAGTCATAAGTATATAGCATTACTTTTATGTATGACTTGGGCTGAAGTACTGGATCTTAAATTATTACATTTAATTCAAATAACTTAAAGTTAGATATCAGTTACAAATATAATTACATGGTCAAATCTGATACACTTCCCATAATATATTTTTTGGTGAACAAATGGTCAATATAACTACGTTTTCAATCCTTTTGAAAATGTTTCCCAATTTGTTTCAAACAAGAACAAGAGAAAAGTAACAAAAACTTTCTGACCCCCGAGACCCCCCTCTCCCATTTCAGAAGACCACAACTAGTGGGGGGGGGGGGGGGCGAGTAGAGCAGCGAAACTTTCGATTGGCTGAAAAACTAGTCTCTTTCTTCAGAGGCCGCCAGCTAGTTAGCATGTCTTGCTACGTGCATCGATCCTTCCTTTAAAACTACAATGTTTCGAAATCGCCCGGACCTTTCTAACTTTAAACCCGACTGCGCAGTACCCATGGAAGCTACAATGTAAAGCCTACGAGGAGTTCTAGAAGGTATGTTCATTGAATATCTATCATCTTACGATACATTTTCGATATCGTTTTTTGTTCATATCATTGTGTGCTGCTACAGAAAGATAAGTTTTGTAATAACACGTCATATCATGGGGACCACGGCTATTGGTCACGAGGACTTCCCTGGAATGTTTCTTGGTAAGTTTTTATTGGTCTATGAGTGTATGAGAAGTTTGGTGACGTCGTCGGCGATATTAATACGCAATATCGCGGGGCGCCCCGCTATTGGAGGCGGCGTAGTGACAAATCACATAAGGTGACGCCCCTTTTCAATATGGAATATGGACGCGGGATTTTTCTTGCCCTTCAAACTGCACATCGAAAGGGCGGAGACGTTTTTTGAGTTATTCCTCCTATCTCCCCCGCACTCTTATTATTTGGTGCGTAAAATTGGGGGAGAGGATATTAGGAATATATAATACTTGTACTTTTTTTTGTTTCATAGGGCATTTTATTAAAATAACTCGGTTATTATTAAAAAATTTAATTAAGAATTTTTGTTGATTATCTATCAGTTAAACGATAAGTTTGTTTACTTATTATTGGTTTTTCTCCTTCCTACGCCATTTGTTATTATTACTTAGTGCGTAAAATTGGGGGAGAAGATATTAGGAATATATAATACTTCAGTTTTCTTTTTGTTTCATAGGGTAAAATTGCAATAACTCGTTTATTACTAATAATTTTAATTAAGTAAGAAGGATTTTGATTCTCTATCAGTTATACGATAAAGTTTGTTTACTTATTGTTTGTTTTTCTCCTTCCCACGCCATTTGTTATTATTACTTAGTGAGTAAAATTTAGAGGGACGATATTAGCTACATTTGATAATAAGAATAGAAAAAAATCGAGCATTTTGTTTTAGGATTTTCAATAAAAATTATAATATAAAAATAATTTAAAAACTATTTCTAGAGTTTTTTAGTTATTTATTTGTTCCCTCTCTTTTACTAAAAAACGTAGAAAATTTTGTTTTGTATTATAATTGTAAAAAAAAATTAGAAATTATTTCGAGAAGTTTATTTTGTTACTTTAGAATTTTTACTAATTTTATTCAGTTTTGGCTCTCGTTTCCCTATCATATTTTGTCATTATTTGGTGTGTTAAACTTGTGAGTTTAATCTTAGTAGCACATTGAATGTTGATATTATAGTAAGGTTAAATTTATATATTTGTTTGAAAAGTTTATTTCTTGAAATATAAAAAAATAATCTCTTTTAAATGTCAAAATATAACCTTTTAAAGTTTTTTAGAAAATTAATAAGGTTAATATTTTTTATAACTTAGTCAAAGAACATACTTGAATTGAAAAATATTTGTATTTATTATTTAAATTTCAATTAAACAATATAGTTAAATTTTAGATACAATACCATCTCGCATTTTGCTTTATACAGAAGTTAGTTTATTTAATCTTAATTTAACATAGTTAGTGTTTTTAACAATAAATTAAAAAAAAAACCGAATACATGTAAAATTCAGCATTTCGAATTGTATCAATATTAAAAACACCTATTAAATACTCAAATTAAAGGATTTTCATGTATAACGATAACATATAAATACGCCATCACTTTTTGCTCTGTAAAACCGTTTTCCCTACGCATGTACCCTTCTAACAGAAAAGCATAGCAACTGAGTGCCAAAGTATTCTGTACATGTTGTTTCTCTACGTACGTTCTCTTCGTACAGCGAAGCGTTAAACGGTCGATTCCGCTGTTGTTCAATTCCTTTTCCTTATTTTAAGAATTTGCAATATTTATAATTTTAAACTTCAGTAGCATGTATAAAACACACTTTTCATATCAATGTTTTCATAATTTTAGTAAATGTCTATAATTATATCACTTTGAATTATTAAGAAATCTATATAACGCATACAATTTTGAAGTAAATGAATTATATATAGTATATAAATATATTTAATTTAAAAAAAAATTCAAATTATGAATCTTTTTTTTTCAATTTTTAAAAGCCATAAATGTGATCTGACTTTCAACAATACATAAACAGATGTATACTTCAGTACTTAGTTTTTACTTTATATGTGTTACCAACAAAAAAATTCCTGATTTAATTAATTTTCAATTCTGATTTTTAAAAAATCAGAGGTTTAAAAACATTGTAAGACACCATACTTTTAAAAGTAATAATATATTTACGCCCTCGAAAAGAAGAAATATAAAAAAATATTGCCATAGGTTTTCATTAATAAAAATATTTTTATGTCGTTTTTCGGTAATGTTAAAAAAAAGCAAATCATTCATTTCATCATATAAAGCAAAGTAAGTTTTTAATGAAAAAGAAGATTAACTGTGTACCTATTAAGAAGATATGGCCTTCTTGAAATATGGTTTTGCCACTAAGTTATTTAATAAGTTTGGTTATAACCAAAACTTGAAAATAAAATAAAAAAATTCCAGAAAATTGCGACAAACCAAAGGCAATTGTCAATTTTGGGTTGCAAGGCTTCATGAGGAGGCATCATAAATTGTCTTTAAGAAAACCAGAAGCCATCATTAAATATTGTGGTGCCAGTTTCAATTGACACAATGCCTCCATTTTCTCATGTATAAAGTACAATAAACTTTTTCTTAAAATTTTAACTCATATTATCAAATGTATGCCAATAGGTTTGGGATACTCAACCCAAATTTTAATCTTTGAATATTTTACTTTTTTCGACTTTACAGTCAATACTTTGGATTAATAATGAAAAATATTGTATAATACTTAATTCAGTATAAATAGACTATTTACACACCAAGAAATATTGTTTAAAATATTTAAATAGAAAAACTGATAATTGGATCATATATCCCTGGTTCCTCCTAAGAACAGAACACACACATTTTTAATTATTAATATAAGTTAAAGCTTCTTCACAAACTATCTTAACTAATACCAAATAATTATCCATGATTCCAACTACACATCTCTAAACTTATCCTTTCAAGTACCTACAATTCCCCCAGACATACTAAAACCCACTTCCACCCCTTTGTCCAGTTCAGCTTCCTAGAAAATATGTTTTCCCCTTTATAAAATTTTATTAGTAGGGGTAACTAGGGATACTTGACCCATGAGGATACTTGATCCAAGGCCTTTTTCTTATGATTAAAATAAGTTTTGCGAGGGGGAAGTAGCATCACTTCTTTCCTTCAAGTTAGCACGTGTTGAAAATAACTATTAAAGAAACATATACTTTTATAAAATATTCGATAAATACATTTTTCTACATGCTTTAAAATCAATTTCATTTTAACTGTAAACTCTGACATTAAAAATATTTTTGTTTTAAGTTGATACTTTCTTAATTGTATCTTGTTTTGTATTCGTTTTTAGCTGCAAGATCAGGTATAACAGTGTAAATATAAATAGTTTTAGGCGTTTTTTTATTGTCTAGTAAAAATGCAACTAGGGACACTTGAACTTTGAATTGGGTCGAGTACCCTTGGTTCCCCCAAGCAGAGATTTTTTTTAATTATTAATATAAAGCTTCAACAAAAAGTATCTTAACTAATACCAATAAATTATCCATGATTCTAACACAAACAAGTCAATTGAAGTCATTGAAGTTCTTACAATCCCTGACAAACAAAAACCCACCTCTAAGATCTTTTCCCTTTCGCCCCTTTGGGTCAAGTATCGGAGTTCCCCCTAAGAACACAAGAATTTTGAATTAATAATATTAGTTAAAGCTTCAGCACACAAGCTATCTTAACTAATACCAATTACACATATAAGTCCCAAAACCTATCCATAACATCTCCCAGACATACTAAAACCCACCTTCACGATCCATCGCATGTGAAGAGCTTAGTGGAAGAACGTGCTAAATGACAAAATTTGTAAACGAGAAAATGTGCTTTAACGTGTTTAGTTTGATATTAAATCCAATGAAAACGGAACTTGCAAAAGGTAAAAAATATACCTAACTAAAAGTTTATGAAAAAGGGGAAATTTGTCATCTTTAGGGAATGGAATAACATATCCATTGACACAAAAATCTCGATTTTTCCAAAAATGTCACTTAGCACGTTCTTCCACTAAGCTCTTCTTTTCACTTTTGCCCCTTTGTCCAGTTTAGCATCCCCGAAAATAAAGAATTTCCACCCTGAACCAAAAATCGATCCCCGTTCCGAACAACCCCTGGGTCCAGAGCTGGACACTGGTCAATTTCCCCGCTTTTCTTATCAATTTATTTACTAGCCCCCTGGGCGAGCCCTCAGCGGACCTTAACGCAATGACCCTAGGGTAATCAGCCATTTCTGTCCTAGGCAACTTCCGTCGGCCAGACTTAAGATGCCCATTGTTGCCAATAAAGGTCTAAGCCTATCAAGGCCGGACCAATAGGGACGCTTAGAACTTAAGTTGCTCTTGTGTTAGGGCCAGTTTTAACCAAAGCCCGATGCAGATAGAAATTTGGGCGATGGTTTTGAAAAAGCTGTAACTGGCACTGGCTCTATGGGCTAGTTTCAGATGACGAAAATCCTTCTATATGGCCTCCCAGTGGCCGATAATCGACGAGCCTCTCACCGAGATGGTTTTTGGTTCTGTCCCTGTCCTACCCAAACTATATTTTAAAATAAGAATGCTGGCCTCGATCCCAGTACATATATCAATACTTCATCAATGGCCCACCGCTTCACTAGAAAAATTCTGAGTGAAATGGGTTAAAAATAACACTTAAAATGGAAGCCTATAAAGATAGAAAATATATCTCAATATCTGCCAAGCTATGCTTACTTAAAAATAACATGCTTAATACTATAGAATTTACCAAAACACATAAATTTAATTTTTTTATCGAAATTTAACTTAGAACTTTCTCAAACCAGTATAACTATTTGTTTGATTTTTATGTGTTTTCTTTTCTGTTAAGAGGGGGGACTTTTTTAGCTGATGCTATCATCGAAAAGGACAATCAAGGGTCTGGGGTAATTTTGGTACACCCGCATATCAGAAATGATCACGATTTCTGGTTTGGAAGGGATTGTATTACTTGTGTTGTTTTTCATAATAGATAAAAAGACTAAACACAGTTTTCTTAAAGAAATCAATGTTTAGTATTTTAGACACATAGAAGATGTTTATTCGAAAAAAATTAATTAGATCCTTTAATCCATGTCTCCAGAAAGCATTTTTTTTTACTTTGCTTCAGTGTTTAATGTCCATTAAAGATAAATGATCAAAGCATAGTTCGAAATAAAATATTTAGTATAATTGAAGTTACAAACGAGGAATTTTTTCAATAAAATAATAAAAAATGTGTTATCCCTTAAAGTGCTGTAAAAATACCATGTTAATTATTTTGGGACAGAACGTTTTAATGAAAAGACAGATAGTGATCAAATACAGTTTCGCCAAAAAATTTTATTTGAAAAAAAATCCTTCAAAATCAAATATAACAATTAGTTTTATTCTAACCTATTTTAATTTCAAGTAGTTGACTTATTTTTTAAAGAAAAGTTTGTTAATCATTAACTGCAATTTCAACAACATATTTTTTCTGAAACCTTTTTCTCTAAAAAATAATTTTAGTAATTAGTTTAATTTAGCTAAAATTCCATTTTATGTTTCGGACATAAATTTTCAGACCAATTATCAAATGAAATTTCGACAATACTTCCAGGAAATAAAAGGAAAATACTAAAATAAGCCTCTTAAACATTACAGAAAAGAAAACTCCGTTTTCCGGTTAATTTATCGTTCAAGTCATTAACTCACCTACGGTTTATTTTTAAGAGGAAATTTTTAGAGGAGCTCAAAATATAAAAAAAATCTCCCTCCTTTCAAAATCCAGAATATTTAACGAGAGGAGCCAACAATATCTTTAAAGAAGGATTACCCAAAGTACTTAAGTTCCGCAATGAAAATAAACGCGATGAAGGTCCCTAATATTTAAAAAGAATTTTCTCTTCAATATTATACGGTTTAATGACGCTATTCTTGGGATTTGGGATTTTTCAGGGTTTTTTTTATACCTTTAGATATTCCTTGTTAAAAACTATCGGTGTCTTACCGAAAGAATAATAAACCCCTTTAGCGCATTTGTAAAGGGTAAATCTATGTTATTCGGTTGGCTTGACAAAGGAATAATTGGGTGATTTTTTTTAATTAAAAGTGATTTATCTATTTGTATCATATCACACTATACACCCCCGCCAATAAATATTGTAGTGTGTATGAAAAAATGTACGCCCAAAAATGTATGTCCACGTGTATATACAAAAAGTACTATATTCTCTTTAATTTTAAACTTGTACCTGTAGTGTGCGACGTATTCAACCAAACAAAACCAGCTCTTTAATTTTCTGTAACATTTTCCCGTTTCTTCTGGTTGGTCAGTAAATGTATTTCCGGCGTGTTCTTGATCAGAGATCCGCTTATAAACCTTCATCAAGTAAGACAGACACATACAGATTTTTTTACTGACACAGAAAGAGAAAATACACCCAGGGCGAAGGCGGGAATCGGGCGCAGACTGTAAGCATAATGGTCAGCGATCTTAACCAATAGGCCACCCTGCCCCTTCTTCTGGTTAAAGAAAAGACAGGTATAATGACAAAAAAGTCAACAAAGTATAAATAAATTGAGAATACAAGTTCTTTAAAAGTGATGGAAATTCCTTATTTAGTTTACAAAATAATTTATAAATGAATCTCGAAAACCAAAATGGAATATTTTGAAGATAATAAATTTTGGTATCATAAACTAATTAACTTTTACAATTTTAAACTAAAATTATTGTTTAATTGATCAAAAACTAAATAAAATTATTAATAAAATCATATGATTATTTGCCTAATTTTACCGTAGTTAATAACTCCAGATATGACAAAAAAGTAATTTTAACCTATCATTATGCCTTAACTGGCCATTATGTCTTTCATAAATAAAAAAAAATTAAACACAGCCTGTGTTAAAGCTACTAACGTACATATGCGATTTTTTAAAATTGATTTTAATACGTTGTGGCAATTTTAAAAGAGTCTTAAATCCGAATAACTTGATCGAATAGATTTTTAATTATAAATACGTATAATAATAAGTTGATATATTCTATATAATTACAGCTGAGTTGAATTAACGTAGCACTAGATCTACACGAGGCCAATTGGTGACCGGTGTCTTAATTTAAAACCACATACAAGTGACGAGCCGACACCGCAATAGTCAACTAACGCCCTATATAAGTAGAGAAAATATATTCATTAAATAAATTTCAATTCGACAAAGGGAAAATCGACAGTTAATTTATATTCCTGAGTCCCTTAAAACTGTGTCAAACTTAAACATTGCTTTAAAATGGTGGGCACACACGTGTAGTTTTCTGTTATCCAAACTATAATCCGTGATAAAACCAAAAGAAATGACAACTTTTAAGTTGTTATAAGTAATTTTTATAAAATCTGAATAAATTACCGATTTATGTGCTACAGTGCCTTAAAATTCTTCCATCAATTAAAAACGTAAAAAATCTTTTTTTGGAACTCCATTTTCAAAAACTTTTAATTAGTGGTTCTTTTTTACATTCAATATCATAATAATGTTCGGTGAGATATTCTTACAAAAATATATCTTAGAGATAATTAATTTTTTATTTTAATCTGACAGTTGTACTAAGCCTAATTAAGCCGTTTTATTTCAGAAGTAAGGCGAGTGTCTCCATTTAAATTAGCGATAAAATGTGAGATAATAGAATCTATCTTGAGATATTTGGTAAATCCTTTGAATTTGACCTGGTTTTCTTTCGTAGTTTTTTTTTTTAATTCACATATAATATTTGTTTTAATAATCTAATCTACATATCGCACCGTACGCGGAAAAGAGACCTATTGGCCAAAATTGACTTTTTAAGATAACACTACTATAGGATGCAAAATTTTGATATCTTTCGATTGGTGCAATCGGCATAGCGATCCGACCCCTAGTTCGGCTGCAATTAATAGATAGGTCTTTCTTTCGCGTTCGTTTTTGGATGAAAATGAGCGTGAAAGAAAGACCTATCGCACCTGGCGTTTTTTCGTTATGCGTTTTGCAGCTGCGGCGGCGATGAAGTTAAGTTTGAAGTTCTTAAATAGAAGGGTTGAAGTCGTTTATTTATTTTTTCTTTGTTTCTTTATTTAAAATACTCATTCAAAAGCTCTTTTTTGTTGTATTTAGTACAATATATATAAAAAAATTCATGTAATATGTGTAGATTACAAAATGATATGTCGATATGTATAGATAATTTTTTTTCAAATTAATATTTTAGCAAACGATAAATAGTTTTAAATCGTTTTCAACGTCGGTATTTTACTATAAATCTAAACTCAATTGCTACAACTTGACAGTTTGCGATATAAAGTCAGTGAATTCAACTGTTTACTTAAGGTATGAAGTATCCTTACAACTTACTTTTAAAATTTAAAACTTTTTTTATTTCCATGAGTTTTAAAATGATTTTAAAATTTTATAATGCTTCAACATTTATTTTTGTTTTAATTTTAAACATGATACATAGTAAAAATTTAGATTGAAAGATTTTTGTAGAAAAATGTGGATATCATTTCTTATATCTTGTAAGTCCTGATTTTGTAAAAGTGATTCGTTTCATAACACCTATTTTTTATATAAACAAACTATTATGATTTCAATCATTGAATATATTAAATTATAAAAATAAACATGACTTTAAAATAATATCGTAATTACATGATAAGAGATAAACCTTATTACATAAACTTCAATTAAATTGGTTAAACAAGCTTTTTGTTAACTTTAATTTAAAAAAATATATTCTTATTGTTGATCAATATATTATTAGATTATAAAAGTGCATTAAGTAAATGAGTATTCTTCATAAGTATGTTTCCTTAATATTTAGAATGAATTTAGCAGCAAACTTTTTAGGACCGGTCTTCATAAGAACCGTTTAAAGTTTTGGTAAAAATTCGAATTATCACAAAATCGTTCCAAATGAACCTAGATCAAAAATATTTAGCATGGATATTAGTTTTATGAGTATCAAAAGGTATGCATAGTCATTTTTTACTTTAAATTTGCCTTTGCTGAGATATTTTCAGATAGGTCTTTCTTTCGCGAACAAAATCGTTCAAATTTGTACGCGAAAGAAAGACCTATCTGAAAAAATCTCAGCAAAGGCAATTTTAAAGTGAAAAATGACTATGCATACCTTTTCATACTCATAAAACGGATATCCATGCCAAATATTTTTGATCTAGGTTCATTTGGAACGATTTTGTGATAATTCGAAATTTTACTAAAACTTTAAACTGCTCTCCTGAAGAATGGTCTTTTTCGCGATAGGTCTCTTTTCCGCGTACGGTGCGATATCTCCGTTTAAAAAGGTGTAGCAAATCAACAACAAAAATTATGTATGCTTCGAAAGATTTAAAAGAATTTATGAATCGAAAGATTTAAAAGAATGAAAAATATAAAAGATGATTGTCAACTGTTAATAGAAAATTATGGATTAATTTTATATTCCGTGTATAAGTGTAAATAGTTTGTATTTAGTTAACATAAAAGTAAAGAGAAATTAAAAAATATGAATTATAGTAAAAAGTTTATCTTTATGATTGTTTTTTTTATAAATATTTTATGTTTTCACGCGTAATTTTTTGTCCGAATATCAAAATTCATTTTTTTACGTTTTTTGACAAAATTTTGAAAAAAGAAAAAAGAAGTCGTATTTTTACTTTGTACATACGTTCAATTTACGATGATAAGAAAAGAATTAGTCAAATACCCTAATTGATCTAAGCCACTTTTGGTTTTATGCTTACGAAAGTTAATAGGGTATTTGACTTAAAATTTTAAAATATTCTTATTCCAAAAATATTAGACCCGTATTTTTTCTTTCTTTTCAAATACCCCATAAAAAGGGGAAAAATGAATTTTAAAATTAGGACGAAAAATCACTCCCGAAAACGCTTTGTGGCTGTCACGTGGTATCTATGATGTCACTAGTAACTATAAACAAACTTTGAAACACCATTTTGGAATCTACTTTAAGAAAATTTGAACTATCCGCTTCTGTAAAACCTTCTTCCATTATCTATATAATTCTTATTTTAATAGTAAGTTATATTAAAACCAGTTTAATTACAAACAAAAAAACATCACACCAGTTTGTTTATACATACTAGTGACGTCAGCCAAATCGACGTGTTTGTGATCACGTGACGTACCGCTAAAAAAAAGCGATTTGAAAATGATTTTTATTAATTATTAAAAGATTTATTTTGCACAAAAATATATACGTTTGTTAGATTTGGGTTCAAACTATAATTTAATTATTATTGGAGGGTATTTTAGCGATACTGTCAAGTACCCTATTGCATACTGTGTGTCTATGTTTCAATGCGAAAGTGACAACTGTGGACAGGTGGGGTTTTGAAAATGACTTTTTCAAGTGAGAAATGAAAACACTCCTCATTTTTTCACAGCCACCGTTCTTGGCCATACTCTTGAAGAAGGCACAGCACCACAGCAGGTAACGGGTACAATGTATGGCGACGTAATGGGAGGGGGGGGGGGGACTTGTTTCGCGTGATATATAGATATATTTATCGTAGATATATTTTTTTAAGAATATCTAACCGACCATTATTATCATATTTAATGTAAAAAAGAACCACTAATTAAAACTTTTTGAAAATAGAGCTCCAAGAAAGATTTTTTACGTTTTTAATTGATGGAAGAATTTTAAGGCGCTTTACCACATAAATCGGTAATTTATTCAGATTTTATAAAAAGTTCTCATAACAACTTAAAAGTTGTCATTTCTTTTTGTTTTCATTCCAGTTTTTATCATTGAACTCTATTGGTGGTTTAGGTGATTGGTGGTATGGAAAGGTAAGCTCCGTCTACTACATTAATTAAGCAATCAAATCTTATTTTCATTCCTGTTAAAGTGTTGCCACTCAAGACGTAAAGCACATGCCCATTCATTGCCAACCAACATCCCCTCTTTATTACGAAATGTTTTTCCATATATTAGACTAGGGATGAAAAAAGAGGGTTCTGTAGTTACAGTTTTTTCAAACCCTACCATCAAATTAACATCAGACAAAACAAATACAAAAAAAAAAGATCGAATAAGTATACGATCGATTAATTAACACTACCCCTTTCCCATTTTTTTCCCTATTTCCCTATCCTACCTCCCTCCACCTCGTAATGAGCAGTGTCCAGTTGTCTCCGTTGCTATGGTTACAGGCCACTACTTGTGATGTATGAAGTCGAAGTGGGCCAACCAGGGAAACTTTTAATGGGTTCCTGTAATTAACTTTCCCACTTCCATAGGCGGCCTTGCTAATTGAAAGACGTGCCTTAGCGCCCCCACATCTAATCATAGGGCCGTAAGCATTTGATATGGGAGAGTAAGTAGCCTTTGTAAAGCTGCTGAATAGATTTGCTACAAGGTTAAAATGCAAGTTGGAGGTTATGTTATTAGCAACAAATATGCTTGGGAAACTTAAAGATGGGAGTTAGTTGTGGTGAATTATTGGACCACTTAAAATTTTAATTTAATGCTAAGAAGTGTTTAGTTTATTTTGGTAATGTGAAAATTGTTTCATTCATTGATTCATAAACTTTGGTTTATAATTTAGAAATTAACATAGGGTAACGAGTACAGTGATTGGCACCCTCACAGTGATTAGCTCCCTCACAGTGATTGGCCCCCTCCATTCATTATTGAAAATAATAAGATGTTAAAGCCCAAAATAGGTGTGACAAAGGTTTTTAAAATTCCCGCCATTAACGTTTGTCATGTTGGCAACAACATTTTGGGCTTTAACATCTTATTATTTTCAATAATGAATGAGGGGGCCAATCACTGTGAGGGGGCCAATCACTGTACTCGTTACCCTATAGTAAGATATAATTAGATAGTTAACGTTACTATGTATAGACGCTACGAAGTATTGAAATATTTTTCTTACTGTAAGAATTGTTTTATTTAGTGATTTAGTAGTTTTTCTGTATGTGTGTTAGTAAAAGAAATCTATCATTCAAAAAAATTATTATGGAACTACAGTATTAGCAGTGAAAAGATATTCTATTAGCATACTGCTTATAGGCTGGCAGTTATTTTGGCAATTCCCGCACTCAAACCTGGGACCTTTTGCATGCAGGACAAGCGCCTAACCGACTGGGATCCCCAACCACATTTGCTTAAAGAATATATTGTATCATTATATATATTCCAATCACCTAAGCTATACCACTCTCATAACTCACCAACTGCCGCCAAAGCGTCAAGCAAAAACAAGTTGACGCTTGAGCAGAAGAATATTTGTCAAAGGCAACGTCCCATGTAATTCCACGTGCTCTGTGCCCTGTGAAGAAGCAATTACTTCCGACGGGCCTAACTTTCATGGCTAAGTGAACCCAAGAGGACTTCAGCTTGACCACAGTATGCATGGGGTTTCACAGTATGCATCAGTGAAAACAAACTTTGCTAACTTTTGTTATGGCAGAAAATATTTATGCTGGATCAAATATTTAGTTTGGCTTCTACTGATTTACATTTTATGTGATGTCTAATGCAATCGTATTCAAAGATTGCAGTGTGACGTGAGCATCGTATGATTGTAATTCCACCAATCGCTGTCTGTTGTATTTTTTCTCTGTATTTTTAAGCATTAGCGCTATAACTCCGTAGGCCTCGTATCCGGATTCGAATACGTATCCCCTAACTCTGCAGGTATCATAACGAAATAGGAAATATCAAATGATATTTTTTCTTTTATCGGAAATAAAAAGAAACGAGTAGTTCCCTTTTTCAGTCACATTTGATGTCTTAAATAACGAAGATATTCGGAATTTAGACACTTAATGTAACTATAATCACACTGAAGTCACTTTTTGTTTTAATTTAAGACAGAAAAATTCGGAAATTATATTTTAGAATGGAAATGTTGCCTACAAGTTAGTCTTAGTATAAAGGTTGTTTCTAAAAAAATGATTACATTTTAAAAATAAGAAATACTTACATGTAAGTATAATATATAATAGACGAAATCTTTTTTTATAGTAAATAAACATAGCACTTAGCGGCTCAGTGGCTGAGATGTTAAACGTGTCCGCCTCGAATGCCCAAGATCGCAGGTTCGAGCCCCGGCTGAGTCGTCAGGTTTTCTGGATGCGAAAATCTTGAGCACGCATGTCATATGATTATGCGGCATGTAAAAGATCCCTGGATGACCCATTTGGCTTGGGTTCTCCATTACCTCCTACTAGATTAAAGCCGTACAACAGGAACGTTTTACCTTCGTAACGTTATGATGCGGAGGCCAAGTTTGACCCAACTTTTCTCCTACTGTAAAGTGAATCAACGAGTGAATTGTGGAATGTGTGTGGTACAAATAATTTACTTTTTATCAAGTAATTTTAACTTTTTGAAATTTATCGAGTCATTTTTAAAGGAGAAAAGTTTAGAAAAATTTGGCCTTCACGTCATGACGTCACGAAGGGAAACCGTTCCTGTTGTACGGCTTTAATCTAGTAGGAGGTAATGGGTTCTCTCGGCAAAATTAAAATCTCGGCATACTTTAACATCCACAGAGAGCTCAGATTCATTGTAATCTGCGCGTCAAAATTGGTAGCAAAAGCGCCTAGATGGTACCACAAAAAAATGGCTCTCAGTTCTGGGGATTATGCCGAGTCTGCAAAGGCTTGACCGCCAATGTTGCAGCCCCATTAGAGAAAAAAAACATAGCACTAAATTATAATCAGATAGAAGAATGCTTTGGTCATCAAAATGAATGTACCGCCATTCAAAAAAGCTTCCAATTTGCAACATATACAACAGCATCTCCCCATGAAACGAAACGATCTCATCAATAGAAATACCGCTTCATGGGCTGTAATATTTTGCCATGAAGATACTTTGAATTCTTGCTTCGACGAACAAAATCATCAGATTTTCGGGCATCAAATTCTACCCGAAATCAATTCCGAAAAAGATAATGCGAATCCCTAAGATCCGGGAGCATCTTCATGCATAGATAATGAAGGGTTATGGCTTTGCAGTTTAAAGCAAGAAGGCTAGAAGACTTTTGGCGGTGTTTTTATTCACTGGAGCGAGTAAAATCGCCAAATCAGAATAGGAAGCCCATAGAAAATCGCACTCAATGAGGTTTCAGATAGAAGTAAGTCTTTTTATAATTTAAAGTATTGATGACGACTTTGTGAACATCATTTAAACCTTTATTTAAGAATTAAAAAAATAGAGTTCTTTAAATTCGTTTTTCTTTTAACTAAATTTTTCCAACATAAATTATTAAAGTTTTCTTATATTTTGTTTACTTAGATAAACTTAAGCAGAAATCTCATTTTCGAGGGGCAAATTTCTTGCCAATCATCATAAATGGGTTAATAATAAGTAGTTGAACTTAAAAATAACAATATATGCAATCTGGGTGGTAGAGTAAAATATGAATTAATATTTTTCTTTCATGTCCAAACTTTGGTTAGATTTAAACTGTAATATATATATATATATATAGGTTATGCAATATTTTCGCACTAGTTTATTATGTCACACCTAAGTTAACTGAAGAAAGTAAATGATAGTACATTTATGGAACAAGAATATAAAGACCAGTAAAAAATCAATAAAACTATTAATATTTAAATGATCAATAACACTTTATAAATACATTTTAAAATTATTTTTCACCGTTTCTATACAAGCCTGAATAAGAGGAAAGGATGGCTATTTATAATTTTTGTGGTGATTATTTTTTATATCGATTTTGTTGGCTGGAAGATTTTATAGAAATCGTAGTAAGAGTTTAAAAAATACTCATTTCAATAATATTTTATTTTTTATTCTCAAATTTTAATTTTTTGGAAAAAATATACATTAACAACAAAACTTCAAAAATGCAAACTACAACCTTTGAAAAAAGAAATGTCATAATTTATGTCTTTTGAAAGACAAACATTTTTTACACTCTGTGCAAAATTTGACATTGTTTTAAATTAATTTTTATTTTAGTTAAATCATAATAAGTGGTAAATGTCAGTTAAATCATAAAATCAAAGTTTAAAAGATTATAGCCAAAACCTCGCGAAGCGACTCTAAAAATTTACTTTTAGAGCAATAAAATGCTTCAAGCTGCAACTCATATATTTGGAAACAGATCCTAACCTATTTAAAGCATAAATTGAGCAACAATTCATTAAGGTTTCGTGCAGCCCCTATCCTAAATGGTTAAAATGATGCTTTTAGTATGGCACAATGTAAAAAATATGATCCGAGTCGGTTGAGAATTTTCTATGGAACACGAAGCGTATTAGAATACGAATGGGCCTTTGATTCTCTGGGGACCTTTTGAGCCATCCTGGAAAAGCCAAACCCAAAAAATAATGAAAAAAGAAGACTGGGGAAAAGAAACACGTTGGAAAAAGACAAGTATTGACTAAATTACAGGACGCTGTGAACGCATATCTGAATAATTTCAGGAAAGGGGAAAAGTAAGAATTGAAAATTCAAAAAGTTAAGGGGTTCTAGTTCTTCGTGTAATGGTGTTCCAAAGCTTCCGATTTTGTGGGGGGTTACAGAAATGTCGATGACTGAGAGGGAAGTTAAAATTATTTAAATGATAGGTAAACATTAAGGAAAGAAAGGGTTCTTAATTTGTTTATACTTACAATTTTAGCCCAAATGAAGGATAAAAAAACTTACTACCCTACTTAAGAAGAAACATTCTTTGAGAAAACTTTTGAGTTTGAATACGTGAATTTAACTAATGTGAATATGAGCGGGTAATGTATTTATACTGAGGGAATTGCTTTTGTAATTTGTTCTCCTACCTATTGAATTTAATCAGATGCAGAATACTATTGAAGTTCTTGTTACTCCTCTGTTTAATGACGTAGCAAAAAATAAATCATATAGCTCCCAACCAACCATAAATTTTATGTCACTTCGAATAATAATTTAGTTTAATGATTTTTGAAAACTAAATTTCTACTCGTATCTTTAATAATTCAAAAATTCCGTTGCTTACATAAATTATTGGATTTTATTTTTAGCATACAATTTTTTCAAATGTAAACTATTTGGAAAAAATGCGGAATATTAATAAAGAACTTCTAATAAATTGTTGACTAAAAAATTTAAATACGGAAAAAGTGTAGGAATTCGAAATAGTTAAAAAAAAATTGATGATAAATTTTTCAGATTTTTAAATTTTTTTTGCTGAAAATTACTTTTTTTGGCTTCTTATGAATGAAAATACTGTAAATGCAAAAATAAAGAAAAAGTTGGGCAAAGTATTCGACACCCTTAACGTTATCATAACACGATTTATAAAATATTGTTGTATTTATTTTCTAATTAGAAAAAAAACTATTATTGGCTTATTTTTTACTATTGGTTCATGGAGTAATTCAGTGGCAAGTAATTATTGGTAAATTCGATAGTTGCATTAATTGAAATTCCTCTCAATCATTTTAACTTTCTGTTTGTAAAAGACTACAGTTGCCAATGCTATCATATCCCCCATCAAATAATTACGAAAACAAAATTGTATAAAAATCATTTAGTTTTAACAATTTATTATAGTGAAGAAAATAAAATAGAATTAATATTTTTAGAAAATAGTGAACATAAATGAATTAAAAAAATTTCCTCAATGATGCTTAGTAAATATTACCTAACTAAAACTATTTTCAAGATTTTCTTTGTATATATATTGAGTGTTTTTCGATTTCTTTCTTACCTGAGATGTCCGAAAATAATCTTGGACCTTATCCAAAGAAGAACAATCCAACAGAAGATTCCATCCCGATCAATACCTCTGATAAAGTGGTCTATCGACCGCCGATTTTTAACCCTCAAACCTTTTCCTGAATCGTTCCTAAGAGATACCCCAAAAACCGTAGCCTTTCCCCCATTTCAATCAAGGCTGGCCTCGGTCCCACAAGAACTCTACACAAGAACAGGCCTCGTTTGATACCGATCCAACAATGGGTCCCCTGAGGTCCAGCGAAGTACCTAGGTCAAGCACTCTCTGTTTTTCTAATTTTAATAGAAGTAAGAGGTGTTGATTACGTGTCTCTCAGCTCGGAGTTATAACCCGGAGATATACCAGATTTCATTGTACCCCTGAGGTTTGTGAGACGCCTTACTGTATTTTAGCCAGGATATACAGGACCTGGGATTTGAACTCGGGACATCTTTGCTGGTGCGACAAAACTTTAACTGATGTTTTTTTTAAATATAGTATTATTTTTATAAAGTGTTAGTTAAAAAAGTTATTTACACGTATCGAAGATTGGTGGCTGTGCATAGAAAAATACATCGATGTTTAGAATTGCATTATTAGATCTCCGTTGATGGTCTCATTGTAATTCTAATTTCCCAACTCAAAACTTTTTAAGCGTCAGTTAGAACTTTTCCAAAACGCTTCAACTCCATAATCCGATCGGTTATGCCGCAAGCCGTGTCTCTTGTAGGATCAAGTTATTAGTTGCCTCAGAGGAGTTGTTTGGTTCTACTAAACGCGATGTCTTTGAACTTGGGATGCTTGTTCAGCCATTAGCGGTGATCCCCAAGGGAGTATTCTAGGGCCTCTGCTTTGGACCGTGGCTTTTGCAAGGGAGATTGGGGCTTCTTTTCAAATGGCCCGGTATAAAGGCCGAGGTGGAATTTTCCAAAATGGATTGCGACCCCGGAATGTTTGTTTGCTGTAATTGGATTCGTCGGTGGTTTGGTTGGGGTGTTTTTAGTTTTGGGACCACAACTACATGTCCGGTTATCAGATTAGGAGAGACTAGGACCATAATGATGGGGCAAATGGAACGCTATTAAAATTAATTCTTAAACTAGCATAGTAATGAGGTTAACATAACAAGCCTATGTCCCATTGTGGGTTTTAGTTTTGAGTCTGAAACAGCGTGCCTGCTTTTCGAATTAAAAGACTTGCCGACAAGAGTAGCATAATAAAGGGACTAAAGTAACTCTATTTATATAATTCTAAAACCACCCTAATAATTTCTATGGAATAGTATGGTTATTGTTCGGTTTTGCGTTTGGAAGATTTACATTTGAGATGGAAATCGGGTATCCACTCTGTCGTGATTACATAATTAAGAGTTCAATTTATATAGTAATAATAAAGTTTTAAAATGAAAGTATTAAGGAGACATATTATGGTTATTAAGGTTAACATGACTTGTCTGAGACCAATTAATGTTAGTGAACTAAATTCTTGAAATCAAACATATTTCGATAGATTATGCAAAAAAATTTAAAATGGAAATGGAATTTATACTTAGTTATTTATACTTACTAAATGTATTATGTGTTTTGTTTTTCTTGCAAGCTATATGATAATACGATGTAGAAAGCTAACTAATTTAACATTATATAAAGGGTTCGTGCTTTTCGCATATTGAAAAAAAAGCAGACAGAGCCTTCTTTAAACTATTTTGTACATTATATTTTTTATGTTCTTATTTCTTTTTACTTATGCTTAAAGTTTCCTTTTCTTTTTATATGTTTTCACTTTTAATATTGTTAACACTTAGTTTGATACTTGTTAATTAATTAATTTTTACACTCAATTTGTGCAGTTCCATCCCTCAGATCAAATGATATTCAAATATTTGAAAACAAATCATATATGATTATATTTCATATATTTTTCATTCATATTGATTATATGTCGCGTTACACATTATTAGGATAAGTCTATATTTTTTATAGAACTTTCAACGTACGAACTTCCCTATGTAATAGTATATTTACTATTTTCTATAATAAATATAATACACCCCAACATATAAATAGTCTACCAACAATGAACATAAATGCAGTCCTTACTTTTTTTTCTTTCGGACGGACTAAGAAACAATATTTCAGTGTTAGATCTCAACAAATTCTCTCAAGCTTAAAACTCTTCATAGAAAAGCAGGGATATGGATAGTCATCCAAACACACAGTTCGTAAAGTTACCTTCTCTTCAACAATACTAAAAAATATGTGCTCCAAAGATCTAAATCAATGATACCCTACTTGAAAGCACTTGTATAAGAAAACTCTATTTCCCTCTCTATGTTCCCTCGGCTTTCATAACATCGAGCTCAGAAAATTCGGAGAACGCGTCCCATATTCTTTATATCTTCTTTATGCCGAGTAACGAACGCGATTTGAAACTTTATGCTCAAGGCGGTGTATAAAGAACCTCACATGCTGAAAATCACTTTTTTGTGAAGAAATCACAAGGACTTTCTGACAACTTACTGGGTTGTTTTGAAAAAGTTTCAAGTGGGTTTAAGGGTGTCGGATGGTTCTATCTCGCCCATGTTAATCTCAGCCTAACTTTAGGAACATTTTTCTCAGGAACTATATAATATATCATTATGAACTTTTTTTATATTTTGCTCCTTACATATAGCTCTTTGATTTAAACTGAGGGATTTTAAATATCTCTGATAAAAAAGAAGTATGTAACTTTAAATCTGATTTTTTTTGTGTTTTTAAATACATATTTTTTTTTTTTTAAAATCACCATAAAAGTATTTTTTATAAATTTAAATATTCTCAATTTAAATCAAAAAGCTATATGTAAGGAAAAAAATATAAAAAAGTTCATAATGATGCCTCATATAGTTCCTGAGAAAATGTTCTTAAAAAGTTAGGAAAATTGACATGGGCGAGAGAGAACCATTCGACTCCCATAAAATAAGAGATTTCATGGAAGCGTAAGGAAGCCTACAAATCTTTTTTTGCAAACATGTGATGCTTTGAACTAATGTAGGTTTTGTTTTTAGATGATATTTTTTTATGAAATTTATAAAATATAATTTTTTTATTGTATTATAGCCAGATGCAAATAGAAAAATAGACCGATTGCTAGATGGTAGTTATTAATAGAAAAATATGCTATTCTTCATAAATAGCTTCTAAACTTAGTTTTTGCAAAAAATTTATGTTCAGAAACTCGAAAGAAAAGATTACTTGTAAAATTTCAACACTCTTTTGGATGTAGCCTATGCCGAGAAGTGATATTCTGTATCTCACAAAATTTTTAAAGATAAATACGATATTTAATTACATAAACCCATAAAAATTATTTTAAAATTTTGTTACATGCTAGCACTGCATAATATCGTACGCATGTTTAATTTTTGTACGCATGTTTAATTTTATATAAATGCCGTATAAATGCAGAATATAGCTCTCACATCTTAATAAGTAATTTTTTTTATTTAATTATATATTTCACATATGTTTACTGTAAAATTTTGAAATACTCATAAAAAAAGAAAAAAATCTTTGATCTTTGAAACAATTTTTGATTTTTTTTCTTTAAAGTTAAAATCGAACGTTTGATAGAGATTAAACTGATATGAATCTCATTTTTGGCAAAAATGTGTGTCCCCACCTTGCACATAATTATTGGTCGAAGGTTTCCTCGAAAGTATTTATCACACACATCTGAGACACTAATATATAACACAAAAAAATCAAAATATTATTCATAATTTGTATTTCAAATACTTTTATAAAAATATCAGTCCCCTAACTCATATTTAGAAATTTATTGCAACTTTTTCATTAAACAAATATTAGTCCTAACTGGTATTTAGAAATTTATTGCCAACTATTTCATAAAAATATAAGTCCTATTTTAGTCGCAAAAATTAAAGTCCCAATTTTGTCACCCCAAAGTATCAAACTGTTGTTATAGACAGCGAACCGAGATACTCTTGTACCGTGAGTTGTGAATCAAAGCGCTATACACTTTTGTGACGTAAACTTCTTATCTTCAAGCTAGGCGTGGGGAGGGGGGGGGGGGGAGGTTCGATTCCTGCAGGAATTGGCCGTGGAAGATGGGAAAAAGAGAACGTTAAATTTGAGATAAAAATAGAAAGGAAAAGTTGGGGAGATCGGATCGGTACTAGTTTTATATCATCGGCCAAAAGGTTCCTGAAATGTCTTTATGACTCCGTTTTTAGTGTCTTTAGTTCAGAAACTGCTGGTCTTTGGAGCAGTTTTTCTATCCGTAAAAGAATAATACAAGATGTACTAGATAAGACTGGGGAGGTATCATACACTGTTTTTATAAGTTTGTTAGAATTAAAAAATATATATTTGATTTGTGATCGAATGGGGAATGGATAACGTATTTTTCTTTAATAAGAAATATGTGTTTTTTATATAAATAAGCATACATTTTATGTATCTAAAAGAGGGTGTTTAATAGAATAAAATAGGTAAGAGTAAACTTTGGCTCTGAGGGTAACTTTGAATCAAGCATAAAAATAGTCTATTAAATTTCAACTTGATTAATATTGAACTTAATAGTCAAGTGTAGTCATTAATTTAAAAAAAATGACAATTTAAATGTATTTTTTATGATGACTTGCTAAGGATTAAAGGTAGGGTAAAAGTAATCATAAGGGACTAAACTTAATGATACACTCTTAAAAGCATGCCTCTTATATAAAATACACATGTTTATAGCACCTTTTATTATGAGGTACATACACAAAGTGCCTTTGATATTGGCTACAAATTTAGCGGTACAACGAAATCAATGGTACCCGTGATCTAGTGAAATTTTTAAAGGGTATTAAGTAAGTTATGTGCCCTTGAAAAATCTTACACAGCCGCAAGAGACACAGAGTGATATAAACACATGCGTAATAAACACATGCGTAATAGTTTAAAGGACTTAAGAAATATAATTTAATATACTAGTTAATATCAATCATTTTCCTACCAATTAAATCAATGAATAATGAACTATATAGCGGTAAAAGAATTAAATAAACTACTTAAAAGCTAATAAGAATAAGAACGTGCTCATACTGTATGCCGGTGTGATCCTCTTAATTTTCAGGCTCACGAAAATTCAAAATGTTCCAATTAAGTAAAGAAGTACTATTTTAAGAGTGCATCAAAGATAATTTCTTGCAATAATGAAGACGGTTATCAAAATTAAATGCCCCCGTTTCTTAAAACGGATAAATTCTTTTGAATTTTTTTCAGCGGTAATATATTAATTTGTTGATGGTTTTAAGTGATCTAAAATCATGAAAACAGATTGTCGAAATTTGCAAAAAAAGAACAATATTTAAACAAGGGCTAATTTTATATAATAATAATTTTTGTTTCTTTAATATCAATAGAATAGTTGTTTAATAACACGTCATTGACGGATGAAATTAACTGAGATCGAAGTAAAATTTTCTTTTTGACAAAATCTCCGTTGCATTTTCATGAAACTAAGATAGTGAGTGCCATATCCTCATTTCCCTGTAGAGAAATCATTTTTATAATGTTGAAAGTTTTTTAGTAGTTTTAGGACGATCATCATTTTTCATTGTATCGCTCCTAACTGACAAACAAATCTAAATCGGACTTCATTCTAGTTCACGACGACCCCAAAATTCCCTAATAACCTCCCTTCCAAAAAATCCCTATTCATTTCGAATTCCCCTGCATGAGACATTACACGCTGTTACACAAGAAAAACAAATGCAAACGCTGCGGTGGATTCACATGGTTGTAACTAAAGCTATTTCTAAAAAATAGAATAATTTTTATAATGAGAAAACTCAACTTTGGCATTTTTTGGAAAAATTTTTGCTAAGTTTTTCTATGTAGTAGCTCTTTACTAAATGTAATTTTTTAAAACTTTTTTTTTCAATTAGTCGCATTAAAGCCTTGATTTATAAACATGAATGCATTTAAGTAAAATTTTATCAGTAGAATTTTTTGGCATTGCTGAAGTAATTTTTTAAGCCAAAGTTGCTCCTATCCGAGGAAAGCGAAATTCGGTAGTCAGATATTAGATAAAATACGATCTATGAAGAATTAAATGTTTTCATTTTCATAGACTAATGTTTTGACACTTCAAAATGTCTGAGAACTGTCTATTTATGGCAGTTTTTAAAAATGGCAATAACAATAATTATTTAAAAATCTTTTTGAAAAAGCCTTTGTCAAGTGTCATCCAATGAAGCATATAATTAGCATAAGGGCATTGGACCATGAATAGATATTTTGTGCATTGGTCACGTTTTTATTTATTCTATACGGGCAGTTTATTGAAAGGCATAGTCGACAATGGAACTAGCGAAGTCAGTTTCTGTGGCGAAACGTTTAAAAATCGAACACTCTTATTTATCAGTAGCAATCGTGTCAAAGTTACCAAGGTACATATTTACCCAACACCGAAACAAATAATATACAAAAAATCCATCTGCCACGTCGAAAAAATGCTAATAAAAAAGTGCGAGGAGCCTATCGAAGCAAACGACTTCTTTAACGGCCGATGAATAATCGGCAGGGCTCTTTTCCGGGGCAGACAATTTAATAAAATCGCCTTTTGCCCTATCCTGCCACCTCCATATTGTTGGCTCATGTAAATTAGGCGTATTACATCCCCTTCTGTTTTCCCGCCTCCACATTAGGGCAGATAATATGGTAATGCACCCTTCATTCCGCGACGGCCTAATACACGCGGCAAATCCTCCAATCATAATTTATATGCATAATCTCCACTCGCTTGTCAGATGGCTCATTACAGGGAGCCCCCGCGGGAGATAGCCTCTAATCCATGCGTATAACAAACACCCGGGCCGTCCCGATCTGACAGATGCCTGCACTTTTCCCTGGGTTCGCGCTAATACCCCGACTACACGTCTTTTACATACTGTTTTCTCTCCTCTTCCCATCTCCATCTTCATCTTGGGCCTCCTCGGCGGGGATGATTCCTTGACAAGGGAAGAGAAAAAATTGCTGTTTACTCCGCCTGCTCTTTTGTCAGCATCTCGATGTCAGAGGAAGAGTTTTTATGCGCCACTGAACAGGGCACGGACCGAATGGGGGAGTTTATCATGTTTCGAGGATTCATGCTTTCTTTTGGTTAATAAAATGGAAAGATTGATTGGTCCATTCTTACCAAAATCAACGCAGTCCTTCTGTAGCACACGTACAATGCACTACATTTTGCAATGATTCTTTAACCCTCTGAGGGATACAAACGTATGAACTCGTTACTTGACTGCCATGTTTTCCAGCAACACATTTTTTTTTAATTTATCAATTTGAAATTTTAGTGAACTTCTAAATTTAAAGTATGGAGGAAGTCGTGAACAATCATCTGCTACTGAAACACGATTTAAAAAAAAAATTGAAGTAATTAAATTTGAAATTAAAATTTTAAATTTTTTATTTATGCTGAGAAAACAAGTTTACAATTCAGCCAATATGCGTATCCTTCAGGGGGTTAATTTGTAACAAATATAGTGTTAGACAGGACAATGGAGCTTAACATGATTTTTGCCAAGGATAGGTCCTTTCGCATCAAATTCAATGCAGACCATTCTTTTTCTATCTTTAATTTGTGATAAATTTAGTGTTGTACAAGATATGCATATTAACATGTTTTTTTGAAAAGGATTTGGAGGCATCGTAGGACTTTAAGAATTAATAATTAGATATAATGAAAATAGATCACAGTTTATAATCCATAAATTCTTGCAAAAAATACTGTTACTCCCCAGGTAGCACACTAATGAGGAATCTATATGAGTCCACTTGGTTCGTGCGGTCACTTCCCATATGGGACAAGAAATAAACGAGCCCCGATATTTTTGGTTAATCCGCATGGGATATCCCACGTAAGTCCATTTCCAATTATGTATTACAAACATCTATCCCTACGAAAAATTATTCTAAATAAGGAAACGGTTAAACTTTTTGTGGCAGAATGATAGCAAATGTACAATGACACGTAATTTTACAGTTGCACTATTGCACTAGAATTACAATATCTATATAATAATTAATACTTGTTATCGATTAGTCCTTTCGATAACATGGGCTTTATTTGGGAGGGGGTAGACTATAATAATATTTACAGTTTTCTAACAATGTTAGAAGTTAATCTACGTGATTTTGTTTCACAAAAATCGAAAATAGGATGCACACGGGTTGGTGATGGGTAAACCATAAAGATTATTATGGGCTACCTACATGAGACCAGTGTTTTTGACAGGGGTCATATAGTACACAGTGTTAATTATGTCATTTATTATTTGGATAGAGTAATTTAAATGTAAAATATGTGTAATTGTTAATTTTAAGACATTTTACTGAAAAAAATTAGTAACTGTTTCTGGTTTTGAATGATTTTCTTATAGATCCTATGATATATTTTATCGAGAAGATTGTTTGGATCTAAACCTTTCTACAATTATTTTTAATTTTATTTTATTGTATTTTATAGCATTTAATTTTAAGATTTTTTTATTTCAACATGTACATTTGCATTTTTCATTTACTTCTTTTCATTTAATTCTATTACATTTACTTGTTCTTTTCAACACAACTCATTTTTAATCTTCTTTGAAAATCAAAAAAATATTAACATGATACAGAGAAAAAACTGCCTGTTACACAATTTTTTTTACCATGTTTTGAAAAGTAAAGGATTATATAAACTGTTTTTTATATTTCACTCTCACGTTTAATAATTAAAATTATAGATTACGTTTTACGTACTACTTTAAAATAATCATTGCAATATAATATTTTTGATGTTTAGGATAGATAATCTTACTAGGGCCAAAAGGGATGAGCTTTTTTTATGAACTTTTTTATTTCATTTATAACTATCGTGCTGTACTCATCCAGTCCATACTCAGCACTTTTCATAAATAAATTTGAATAGATACAAGATACTAAATATAGTTTATTGCACAAAAATGTAGGAATATAGTACCATTTCAATTGCGCTTTCCAAAATGAAAACAAAAGGAACACTATGTATTTGTCACGTTAATAATTAGAGTTTATTAGCTAAATGGTATATTTTATTATTTTATTATTTATAAAAAAATATCAAAACTTAGAATTAAATCTTTATTTGAAAGTAAAAATTGCATTTTTATGCAGAGAACATAAAGTCCAGTATTCTTCTACTCTAAAAAATAATACAATTCGATAGAATAAACAATGTGTTTCTCAAATAAAAAAAGAGCTCTAACTAACACGTACATACTATTACATCTCTGATAAGCGGAATATAGTAATAAAATGAAAAATTAATTTTAAAAGCTGCTCTTTCGAGTAGAACAATTAAGCCCTGAAATTCTTCCTTGGAGCATTTCCATTTTAAAAGAAGTCCTTGCTGACAAATGAACGCGCGGTAACTCCTTCCTAGGTAATTCAAATGCTAATGAGCCCCTGTTATTTTCTGGCCCTGCACAGCCCTCGCATACTCAATGCAAAGCGCTCCGGTGGATGTCAAGTTGATTTGAATTTCCATAGCCGTCCACTCTCTTCTTTTTAGAAAACCAAATGACTTTAAACCTCATTCATCCATTTTCGGTCGGTTTTCTTTCCTCCAAACCAACCGTCATACCAAACCCCATTGTCAGCGGCTGTCTGTTTCCCCAGTAGACAAGCCTTGTCTTCTTCTTATCATTACAGAGAAGATCTCCCAATCTTCTTGATATATTCTCCAGGTTTTTTCCGCCGTAAAAGCCCAGCGGAAAATAGACTGGGAGGGGAGTACTGCTATGGCGACGGCTATGATTAGAAGTCAAGTCTGTTGTGAGGAGGGAAAGAATGAAAACGCCAGGCCAAACAAAGATGGAGTTCGGGGAAAAGAAAGAAAGAAAAGGGTAAGGTTCTGCATCATCTTCTATCTAAAGGTTTAGCATAATACGAAGCTCCTGCCTCATATTCCCAGTTGGATACAAGCTAACCCTTTTGTCAGAACTTTCTGTTGACAGGCGGCGTTTGTTGGCGCAACTCTCATTTTCCTCGGCAAACTGTTCCGAGGCGTTTTGTTGTGCGGCGTTTCCTTTTATGCGGGGCGTTTTCCCATTAACGCCAACGCCGGATCGGGATTTTCCCATTAAAACTCGGGATTTCGATGCAGCTCGGTGGCATCGAGCAGAATTCCACTTTGGGGGAGATAATGAGGTCGGGCTTTGTTCGCGGTTGATACAATTGCCCGGAAAATACTGTTTGCTCAAAGTTTCGATTTAATTAAGATATAAATTATTGTGTAAGCAAAACAATAATTTATATTAGGGGGGGGGGGTGCTGGTACATTGCATTGGTATTTTTGAGCATTGCGAATAGAATAAAATTCCAGTTTTAAATCGTATGTTTAGAGTTAAAATTAAATTTAAAAGTATTATTTGAGGTATGTAATATTATATTACAATATAGATGGTGGAATTAATTAAAATAAAATATATATTCAATATTAATTTGTAATTTACATTTTTATCACCGATCAAAACTGGGTAAAAATTTTAGTCTAAAAGTTACCAAATTAGGAAAGCAATTATAATTGAAAGTATTGGTGTATGAAAATTGGTAAATAGCGACATAAACCTATTGCTGATTCCTAGGCAAACATCATTAAAACTAAAACCTTCTTATTTAAGATAAATCTTAATACTGAACTAATAAAATTCTGACCAAGAGGTTTAAAGGTTATTTTGAATTTCTAGTCATCATTACTTAAATGCTTCATACATTATAAATAACCCCAAATTGTTCGCAGTAAACAAACAACAAGGCCCTTTATAATAAATAGCCCTCATGTAGATTGTGCAAATTTAAGTCAGTTAAACTAAACCTACAAATTATTACTAATCACGTAATGATTACAACAAAAACCAGTAATTACTATGCACTTATAACTACTAACCATAGTACCCCATCGACGAAGCATACTTATTTCGCAGCATACAAACCCCACTAACACTCCATCTCACATTCAAATGACCCCAAACCTTGCTTCACATCACACATCCCTCTATGTTAAACGCCCACCCTGCCCCATTTAAAAAAAAAACCCTATTCAATTCTCGCCCTAATCTATCTCCCTTATTTCAGGGAGCCTTCCTCCCCTCCTCCCATTTGCAAATAAAACACCTGTCACTTTGCTCTACAGCGCCTTGCCACTTAACGAGGCCTAGCGAGTTAAAAGAAAAGGAAAATGTTAGGATCTGCTGCTGTGTGTATATAAAGAAAGTGTCTCAGAGAGATTAACTTGTTTCCTCTCGTGTCTGGACTCGAATGCATTTTGGTTGTTTGTGAGTGGTTGGTATACAATGTTAGCGGTATATAAGTTCGAAATGAGGATATGTTTAAATGTATTATTAATAATGGTAACGACAGTTTATCATTTTTCTCTACAATGAATACTTTTCTACTAGGTTAATGTAAATATTCTAAAAACCAAAATACTTTATGAAAATTCATTAGAAAGAATTATAACTCTACGAACTTTACTTAGGAAATTTCAAAGGATTTTATTTTATGAAAAATATTTTATTAATAGTTTTTAATAATTTTTTAAATAATATATTATAAATATGTTATTATTATATTTCTTATCTAGTTTTTCATATGTTTAATCAAAGCACAGCTTCAAATTATTAATATTTAATTATTAACCAATGTAGGCTAATTCGTAGTCTACCATGCTTTTAAAAATAACTAAAAACTAGTTAATCAAGCAAACACATCCCAATCGCACACAAGCAAACACATTTAGACAACAACACAAACACATTAACACAACTCTTAGTCAACGAAAAGAAAAATCGCCAGAAAAGAAAAGAGTTGTAACCCTTTGAACAATAGTGACACAAAATGGACTGATTAATATATTTTTTCATTAAGTTTAACTAATAGTCAAACATTATCATTAAAATATATAATAAAAAATACTTAAGCAATATACCCTACTAATTTATGACTCCTAATCAACTAAAGAAATCAGTCAGAAATAGATATAACTTTATGAAAATACAAAACCAGGGCATATTAATATTTATTGATTTAATTCAGGTAAATTAATTTACCCAAAATAATTCACAAGAAAGAGTTATAACTTTTTGAACACTACGCAGCGTGGACTTATTAATATTTTCTCATATTACAACGCTAATTTGTCAAACAATTAATAATTTGTGCGATTTTAAATGCATATTAAAAAGTCAATGATGTTTTGATCATAAAAGAATAATTTGAAAACAAAATAATCATGAAAATATTACGCCAAATGCAGCAACAAGTAAGAAAAGTAAGGTTTTCTTCAACTATAGATCAAGTATCCATCCAACCCTTGCATCCAATTTAATATTTATGTTATCATTCAAACTCAATTTAAGTAGTTTTTGTCAAAAAAAAAAGTTTAACCAAAGCACATCTTTAAATTAAAAATATTTAATTATGAAACAAATGTAAGCTAATTAATCGTAAAACATCTGTATCAGTAAAATAACTAACTAAAAAAACCTTAATCAAGCAACACATCCCAATTCTTTATGACTACTAATCAGCCTAAAATATTCCCTAGAAAGTTATAAATCTTTCTTATAAATTTTCTAGTTTAAAAAGCTTTGAATAATACGCAACGTGGAATTATTAATATTTATCAATTGATTCTAAGAATTATATTGAAAAGAATTTATTGATATTATCTATTGAAGTTTAACTAACAATCAAACATGAGATTAAAAATACCTAACTAAGAATAATTCACCTATCACCACACCCTAATCATTTATGACTCCTCGTCAACCAAAAAACTTCTTTAAAAAGAGTTAAAAATCGTTGAGTAATACTCAACGTTTAATTATTAATATTTATCAATTTAATAAGGCTAACTAACAATCAAACCTAAATTAAAAATATCTATTTAAAAATAGTTCACCTATCACCACACCCTAATCATTTATGACTCTTCATCAACAAAAAAAAAACTCCTTTAAAAAGAGTTGAACTAAACACTTTTATTTTTCCCCTTTTTCTCTCTTCCTACAATGTAACACCACTTTTCTAATTAATGATTTCCACCCAAGAATAAAAAGGATGGAGATCCCCCTCAAAGAGCAGCAAGAGCAGAAGGGGGCGGAGGGAAGAGGAGGGACTTTCATCTCCATTCTCCAACAGAGTTATGAGCTGCTGGGCATGTTTCATAAGCCGATATATGAGTGGACAAAGGAGGAAAACCGATATGCTGCTCCCTGCCTCTTAAGATCCCTGGGAGGATGGGAGGAGGGATTTCTCCTCTCCATCCTCCAACAGAGTTATGAGTTTCATAAGTCGATAGAGGAGTGGACAAAGTGGGAGATATGATTTCTGGGATGTTATTGGTCCGCGCAGATATGGATTGGCGGAGTTCGGGTTGGGGCGTTTTATGATTTGTGTAGAAAATATACTTCGACTATATTTATTAATATGCAAACTTGTATTGAAAATATTTATTAAAAGGCATTCATACCTCAAAAATATTTATTAATCTGCATATATGTATCAATATTTTTTATAGATATATAATTTTACAAAAACTGAATATATTTCTTTCTGGGCATTTAACAAACTGTATGTTATATTTTAAGTACTTTTTATTGCATTTACTTGGATGTATTTATTTTGAATTTATGATACGTGAAAAACAGTATTTATTTCTCGACAGACGAATTGTCTTCCTAGCGTAAACAACCATACGTTCTTCCCTCAAGATGTGTAGGTGATGGTATAGGATAGATACTATGACCTATGGATTTTTATTGGAGCGTAGACATCAATTAGTGGGGATTTTTCAGTTTATTTTTAAGATTTTTTTATTGTTTTTAGTTGATTGGGAAGAAGAATTTTGGGTCATTTATATTGTTTCAAAAACGGGTTGTGTTCTATTAGAAATATATATTCGATCTGCACATTAAATAACAACATACAAATTATATTATTAAATACAAATTGTTTATTTCAAAGGATCTAACATTTATAAAACAAATATTACATTACAAACACACAACATATTTCAAATATTTGCATATAGCATCCTCATTCCCAAGCAAAACATAAACTTTATGACGATGCTCCGCCATACATATTGCAACAACATATCCATAACTCCCCGAATTAACTACTTTCAAACAGGCGAAAGTGCAGCAGTTGCAGTCCTTAGGGTGCTATTTATAACCTAACATAGGCTGCCTCTTACTAGGCGATTTAAATGCCAACAGGGCTCATATATTTCGACTTCTATGTAACATATGGCCCAGAATGAAGATGCCGTCTTTATTGTGTTGTAAATGTTAAGGGAACATAGGGGGCCATCAAAGCGTAACGGTTAATATAGTGTAACGTGCAAATTATACCGTAATGGATTGTATGAATCGAGCCTAAGAAAGGCGGTCGAGGTTTGGGGGATATTCATTAAAGAAATAAAGTTGTTTGTTAATTGCAAGTAAAATGGTGGGAGATTTGAGAATTTAATTTTTTTGTTATTAGAAAAATTATTTTAGGACGATAATGTACAGTAGAACTCCAATTATGTGAAACAATTGGGACTGGTCTTTATTTGGAAAATTGAAAATTCGGATTATCGGTTTGTTACGGAAAAAGGGTATATTTTAATTTATTACTGTATGTATTTTCAAAATGGTAGAACTATATTTTTAAAGAAATACTATTTTCAAAGAAAAAGAGCTTTCAATTAAATACAATTTTTTTTTACTAGTTAAGCGTATGGATGGATGGGATGATTGTTTGGATCAGAGTTATACATTTGTAATTTGGATTTCGTAATAGTTGGTGTTCGGATAATTAGAGTTCTAGTGTATTGTTGAAAATTGTATATAAAGACCTTGCTGTATTGTACACAGAAAATCTTTGTACAATATTTTTTTTAATATTTAATAGTAATATCAGACAAACAGTAGTATAAAAAAAAGCTTTGTAATGTAAATTGTCTTTTCTTTTCACTTCATTTTGAAAATGATATACAACATAAACATCATTAAAAGTTTAAAAAATTTAATGGATTTTTAACTTTCTTAGACCAAATGAACTAGCTACGACCATAGATAAGTTTCTATTTTTCCAAATACTTTTTTTCAATTGTAAGAGAACTTTTACGTCTCTTTACGATATTTGTATTACATTTATATGTGGATGCTAGTAAAAGCTATTTCTAGGAAAAGGTCTAAAATATGTTATTTTAAAAGTTATATGAACGCTATCAAGTAAATTAAGGGCATTTTTTTGTTTCTTTATACTATCTCAAATGTAATACACAGAAAATCCAATGAGAAACAAGTAGAATGATAAAGTGGGATGACAAAAATGTAACCGATAGGTTTTGTAAAAATCGCGCAGTGTATTTGTTTCTAAGTTAGTTTTGTTAGAAAAGTTAATTTAGTAAAAAAAAACACTGGTTATTGAAATAAAACGAAAATGTCGACCAGTAACATTTGTTTTTCTCCTTCATAGTTAAGTTTTTTATTTGTTGTGAACTAATCAGCGAGTGCATGACCTCATGCTTTAGAGACATGATACTAACAAAAAATGAAAAAAAATATGACTTTCAGTTTTTATTCCAATATTTAAAAATAAATGCAATAAGTTTATTGAAAATCGATTACGATTATCCCAAAGAAAGTTTTATGCAAGAGAAAAAACTCTTTTAAAAAATACATTTGGCTGTTTACGATCATGGTAGTCTAAAGCAGTATACTGTTAAAAAATCATAAAAGAGGTTCATAATAGCTTCAAAGGCTGTGCGGTGAAAACTTTCACCATATTTATGTAATTCAGTTGAACTATTTATTAGGTTTTAATTTCCGAAATGTAAATCAACTTGAATCCGAAAATATATTAAAACGTTTCACCATACAGCCGTTGTAGCTACAAGGAACCATTTTTTTGATAGTTCACCGGCCCTCAGCATGAATATGGTATAATATTGGGTTGTCTAATAATGTGCAATGTGGTGAAAGGTTCGATACATAACAGCAAACATTTCGTTAGTTACCCGAAAAATTATGTTTATGAAAAAATTATGTTTATAAATTATGAAACCGAAAGGGAAATTATTTGTGAAAAATGAGGAATAATTTAACGTAAGGAAGACGAGTTTTTCTAACAGTTTAGTCAGTTACGACTTTATAAAACCAAAATCGATCTCATGTGTGTCATCCACTTTTGAGATGATAATCATTCCTTTCCATGCGCACAGTCGGGGGAAAGTCAAATATATATAACACAATCCGGAACAAAATTTAGTGGGAGGAAAATTATTTGTTTTGCTGCTGCCATCATCTAGGAAAAGAGCAGCGGACTCAATTGACGAGGCAAAGATTCGCTATTCTTGCTTCGCTCTAAAAACTTCGCAATAAGGGAGTGGAAGCAATTTTGCCCCGATATATTACGAAAGTTTTCTTCCCTTCTGGAACTCCACGGAAGTTTATGTCCTCAGACCAAGAGATTAATGACATATGAGGAAGAATCATAGCATCGAACAAGAAGATTCGGCGACTCTGTTGTCGAAATGAAATGAAAGAAAAAGCAACATGAGTAATTAGTTCTTCCCGGGCATAAGAACACTGTCTAATGTTACCCGGGAATCGCATTTCCCGAGCTCCGCTTCCTTTCGGTTATGTTCGCACCATCATGCATTAAGGTCAGAGCTGAACAAGCGGCATTCAGACATCTTAATGAAAAATGTTCTTTTGCTTTGTTTCGGGCAATGTTATTGGAAAAAATCACGACTTCCGAGAAGGGAATTCATTTGTTCACATTGTAGCAGAGTCTGCAATAGTTGAGTTAGTTTTCCCAATAAATAACTAAATACCTATGCGTAAAACTTTTTTTAGTCAAATTTTATTGATGTTGCTTTTAAGGTACTTTAAATATTGATCTATGAGCCTGATATGTCAGATGGGTTTTGAAGATTATTAACACAACACAAATTTTTAATACCATGCATTAAGTCAGAGGTAAACAAGCAGCAATCGGAGATCTATTAAATTGAACCTCTTTTAGAAGCTTCTGTTAGATTTTTTTTAATTACTAAGTAGACCATTTTTAATGGTTAACAACACTTTTTTTATATTTAGAACTTCATAAATGGTTATATATTGGTCATATATTAGAAAATAACCACATTTTAGCATATTAAGCTTAGTTTATAAAGGTTCGAGCACGTTTTTCTACGAGGCATTGTTGGAGTTAGAGCACCGTAAAAATTTTGGAAAAACTCCCCCGTCACCACATTTTGACTTTATTAGTACCTTGATGAGTAGAGGCTATATAGTTTAATAAAATAAGTTATTAATTAAATAATTAATAATTTAATCTTTTAATAATTTAACTAAAGAACATAATGTAAATAATAATGTATTTTTAAATCTTTTTCTTTAATATTTAAAGAAATTAGTTTTAAATTCTACGTAAGCTCCAGTTTCGCTACTCATAAAACTTTAAAAATTATTCAAAAATACAATTTCATAAAGAAGTTAGTCATTTTATTTACCATTAAATCATTAAGCATAGAAAACTACCACTCGTCCTGCAAGGAAAAAGAAACTTAAATGTTAGAAAATAAATGTTTACCTTGAATCACGAATTTCGAATTTTTCAAGCCCTGCTGGATCTAATTTGCTCTTACCCTTTATCGACTACCCTAAACCAAAATATCAGAACTCAAGCCTCTCTAAACATATTGATTTAAAGATGATTTTCACAATCAATATAAAGCTAAATCCACATTTTTAGGCTTAGAATACATAAACATCCTATTCGAAATGCTATCTTTCCAAATTGCTGTTAATTGAAGCAAATCCAGAAAAGTATTCAAACCCCATCGCTTCTTCTCTAAGCGAAACTCACTCATCTCTATTTCCAATCACTCATTTGTAAAATGCCCGAACCTTGTTAGATTTATTCTCCGCTCGCACTTGAATGGTTCAAAAACAGAAAAAAAGCAAGTTTCGCGAAGCCTAAAGTGCTGGTAAATATCCACCTTTCCTTCAAGATCTTCTTTTCTCCCTGTTTTGGTAGGAAGAAAAGAGAGATCAAACCGTTTTAACAAGACTTTACATTGGTTTGACAAAATGTTAGATTAAATTCTACTAGTTGTGAGCAAATGATTTGAATTTGGAAAATTCAACTTGTGAGCAAAATGTAATTTTAATGGCAGAAATGTAAAATTAGGTAACTTTGGGTAGCTTATTTCTTTTATGATCAGTTTTTTAATTAAAATATTATGTTTATAGTGTGTGCTATCATCTAAGTTTTGAATCCGTTATTCTTTAAAATGTCTTATCGTTTATGGCAAGCTGTTATATGAACTTGTTTGAATAGAACGACAATTATAACTCAGTATAGATACTAAGCTCACTTTCAGTCACATAATAGGAATTTGTTTTTCAATAGAATGAATAAATTTTCTAGTAAAAAAGTTTGAAATAAACTTATATAAATAGAATAACAATTATAACTAATTTCATGCTCTAAAATACATGAAAGTGGTATAAATCCTGTAATTATAAATATTTTCACAACTTTTGAACAATTATAACAGGTGGAGTGTATGGTTGTACATCGTTTCATCTTATATTTTGCATGATTTATAAGGTATGTAGAATTATTTTATAAATTGCCAGTAACAAACAGTAGAACCCCAATTATCCGAACTCCGACTATCCGATACCATGAATAGTACCATTCATCATTCTGTCCTCTTAACATGCGAAAGTTTATTTTAAAGCTCTTTTTCGTTATTTTTTTAAACTCATTTTCACCATCTATACATAATCCATTAAAATGTACACTTTTTTCTTAAAAATGCGATTAACCGAATTTTGTTTGCTTTATTCGGAACTGGTTCCAGGTATGTAATTCTGATAATTGTAGTTTTACTGTATATACAAAAATAAAACTTATTAATAGCTAAAATGTCAGTAACGGCTTTGTCCCACCAACGCATCGAAGTGTAGCTTTTTGGAGCCTTCTGCTCAGGCAAGCGTGTCAGTAGTTGCGAAAGGGGGGTTCTGGAACAGAGGAAGAGCGGGTGGGGGTGCACGTTAATGCTCAGAGAAACAACAAGCATTTGATCGGCAGAGCATGCGACTCTCAAACGGAGACGTTAACAAATTACGTTTTATTGGAAATACTAATGTGGATGGTGGGGAAAAGGACTCTCTTTTTCATTTAGCTCTCTTTTCCTTGGGCTTCTTATCTCTCGATCCGCTGCATTAAGGTTGTTTACTTTGTAAATGTTTGCTCTCACTTTGAACTTTTCTTCAAAGAAATTGAAATTGCTCTCCGCAGAAAACAAGTGAGGTATTTTCCTTTTGCAGCCGTCAAATGGGTTGGATTCCGGGACGAAAAACTTGGTTTCTTGGTATCTGTGCGTTGCATAATCAGGATAGTTTTCCAGATGGTAACAAAGTACTTCGTCAAAAGTAGTTAGTTCCAATGAAATATAAAATTTGTGTTACATGTGTTAGATATTCTCTTGGTGTTTGGCAATGCTTCTAATTATCTGATTTTGTTTGTCATTTTGTTTGAACTTTTTTCTTAAAAGTTTGAGTTCTAGTAAAGTGACGAAGTAGGCAGATGAATTAGCCCTCAAATCAGTCCAGAAGCCGTCAGATGTAAAAATATAAAGATATTTAAAATAGCATGAAATATTAAATAATATTTATATATTTTTTCTATTTCAGCTACATCTGGTTTATGGGATGATGAAGATACAGGCTAGCTAAGTCTACAAGTCATCTTTTTTACTACCAGCGCTGCTCATGCCTTGACCCTCACTTAAAAAATTTATTTAAAAAATAATCTTTAAAAAAACATTCGGCAATTGCTAGTATCTAAAGGCTACGTTCATAAACAGTGAATTTTGAAGTTAATAACAATAAATGAAAATACATAAAATATACGGAAGGAATAATCGAGTATATTTTTTGCTGATATTTACACGATTGCGACAGAGATAAATAGTTATTTCTTCTTAAGCCATTTTCAGAGATTATTGATTTTCATTATTGATTACTATTAAGATTTATGTCTTGTAAAATTATACTCTATATTTCTACTATATTTCTTGTAAACTTATACTCGTGTCCAATAATTACCATGATGAGAAACTTCAAACACAATTAAAAGTTATCTAATTCTATAAAATGAGATTCTGCCTATTGAAAAAGTATATTTTTTTAAATTAAATTCCTTTTTTAAAATTTAATTGAATTGTTGTACAATGGAAATCACATATTGTGGGCGTTTTTATTTTAATTTTTCAACTTTGAAAGCTTACCCCCCTGTTTGTTTGCCCCATACCTTTGAATCCAGAGCTACGATCGCTTATTCAGAATTCAAATTTTCGGAATTTCGATGTTTAATGGCAATAATTTTTTAATTCATAAAATTAATGATTTTTATATTCATTTTATCTTTAAGCCCAATACATACAATTCGTAGATATTAGTTTAAATATAAAAGTAGTCTTGCATTTGTAAGCTTTTGTTTTAGTTTATTTTTATTCCAAAGGATGGCGCTGCTGTTGTATTTTACGTCTGCCGTTGAATGGAAAAATTAATATTGTCGAAAAAACAATTCTTTCGCTCTTTTTTTATTATATAAAAAAACTTTATGAGAAAATTAAATACCTTTTAGAAAATCACAAATGAAATTTGAATTGAAATGTTTCAAGCACAAACATAACCTATATTTTTTTATGATAGTTAAAACATTTTTAATTATTTATTAAAACTTTATTACCAAAACGCTAAAGCTCATATTACTTTTTTTATTTTTCGAGGAATAAAAATACATTTTTAACGTTACAGTAATATCACAGAAATCAATGGAGTTTAAATATTAAATAATTGATTTTCAGACATTTTAGCAAAAAGTGCTAGAGTAATCATAATATCAATTGGAAATAAAAAAAAAATTATAGAACTTCAAAACTTTTTAGATCTCTCCTAATAATTAAAACCGATTTTTTTGGGTAACGATTACTTTTCGTACTTTAATAAATGTATGAAGAGAATTTATTTTTAAAGGAATATAAATCAGTAGTTAGGTTTACAACATTTTCTTTTTTACAAAAAGTGGAATTATTTATTCGTTTTAAAAGTTTTTCAATAAGCCTTTTCAAATCGAAATTGCTAAATAAAAACCCGTTCTGTAACGGGTGCGGGTTCGATTCCCGCCTTCGCCCTGGGTGTACTTTCTTTCTCTGTGACAGTAAAAATTCTTTCTGTGTCTGTCTTATTTGACGAAGGCTTGTAAGCGGGTCTCTGATCAAGCACACAAGCCGGAATATATATGTATATAATAGAATAAAAACCCAAGATGGCCTTTTTCGGTTTCTCTTATTTGCTGTCTGTTGTTGGTTATTTTTCGCATCTTAAATTGTGTATTTTCTTGAATCGTTTACCCTTTCCGGGGGAGTTTTTTCTTTTGCATAATCTGTGTAGTGTAGCACCCGGTTTTACTTCATACATACAGCTTTCATTACACATCATTTGACTTTACAAAACGCTAAAGACAATCACTTATAGTGATATTAAAGATAATTTAATGTCTGGACAACAGAGCGACGATAGAACTCCAACTATCACAGCAAATTGGGATCGGATGTCATTCGGATATTAAAAAAGTCGGATAACTGGATTTAGACGGGCTTGGACACACTGACTGACTGATCGAAACGAACAGGTGACCCTTAGCATCGGGCACATCCAACTTTTAGAACTGCCATGTGTTGCTGTGTTAAAATACTTATCACCAATGTTTTTTTAAAAATACGTATCACAAATGTTTTGTTAAAATACTTATAACCAGTGTTTATTTAAAATACTTATCGCCAACATTTTGTGAAAATACTTATTACCAAAGTTTTGTTAAAATTCTTATCACCAACGTTCTTTAAAAAAAATTCTTTTCAACAATGTTTTGTTAAAATACTTATCACCAATGTTTTGATTAAAATGGATGTTCATACACATCTTTTAGGTTAATTATATTATTAACTTTTTTTCAGTGTATACTAAACTCCTCGGCGCAACAGCCCATTACTGGGTTTTGGCCTGTCGTGCCCATTTCAGCTTGCGTGACCTAGGGCTCTGGGGTGCTAGGCTTATGTCCCGTTAAGGTGGTCAAGCCTCACGCGGAACCCCCAGTGTTTAGTTCCTAAACATGCTTGGTGGCTTTTTTGGTGTATATATTTCTAAAAATAATCTGAACACAAGCTTGCTTAAGGTATATAATTTATTAAATGTATTTTTCCACATCTAGAATTACAGAATAAGACAAACCATTCGAGTATAAATATGTTTCTCTTTAACTTAAAGTACTTACAATTGGTAAAATCTTACAAAAAATCCTTATTATAAATCGATAAATGTTTACTTAACCGTCTTTATTTTGAACTTCCCTCTCCGAATCAGTGTAATTATTCCGCCGCAGAAACGAACCGAAAGCCAATAAATCGGATTCAATTACCCTTTCCCTCCCTTTTAAGCACTTTCATTGTGACTCAGCCTCCAATGGACTTTGGCCATCCCAATCCCTGGTCTTTTTTAGCCCGCTAAAAAGACAGCAATTAGCCCGGTACTTCATTAGCCCTGGAGCGTCCTAGGATCCAGAAGAAAAGCACTTTCTCTTGCGGACTTTATATCCCTAGGACCTCGATAGGTTGGTATGCCAAACCTGTAATTGATTTGTGGCATTGCTTAGGTCAGATGCTTTTAATTTTAGGAACTATAACGGATGTCTATGGAGACAGTAGATTTTAGTTGCTGGTTTTCCTACTCTTAACTCATAAATATAGTTTATCTAAAATGGAGGCGTTAATATATTGTATTTTCAAGTATGAAGCTAGGTTTGAGGAAATACAAGGTACAGTTTTACGAAACCAATGTCCTCATATAAGGCCTGGTCCTGAAGATATCCAATCTTTCTGGTAACTCCCTCGTCAGTCAACTTCTATGCCCAGGATTAACGAAGAGAGGATTATTTCTTATCAGACTTGGACTCATTGGGCTCTTTTTGCTTTCTTGGCGATGCAAGTTTTTGGGACCTGGGTCTTATCTCAGGCTAGAATAAATGGCCGAAAGTGATAGGCACAGTCACACGCGGGATTGTGTTCGGTTTCTTCTTCTGGGGTGGGTAACGGACTGGAAGGTAAGATTGGATTCGGATCTGTAGGGATTACCGAGAAATGAATGCTATGAATTTTACGAGGCTGTAAGGCATGAGAGAATGTCGATTTATGATGACCAAAAGATATGCTTGTTTAATGAACCTCGCAATTGTGCGGCAGATTGGGACTGGGAAGAGCTAATTAACGAAAATGTAAGAAATATTGTTCTTTTGTTGCCAGGAAAAGATTCCCCAACTTGCCATCAGGAAGTTCTCATTTAAATTACAGCGTAAAGCAAAAAAGATCGATTTCACTTTTTTCCTAAATATTTTGCAAAATGTACTTAATGCGATGTTTTTTAATTGAATCAAATTATTAAAATTAATGTTGCAACTATTTTATTTTCAATTTAAGTACAAGGCCCATACTTATTTAATGGTGTGACTTTTTTTGCAATAAAGAGTAACTCATCGAATTTTATTCTAGTCGTCGAAGAATAAAACTTATTAAGTTTAAAAACTTTAAGACTTCAGTTGTGGTCCAAAATAGAGCACAAAAATTATTTGTTTTACAAAAAAAAAAAATACTCCAATAAGTTAAATATTTTGTTTAAAAAAACTGTTGTTTCACTACCTAATAAGTAGTGCTTACTTTTGCTAAGTTTTGTCCTTTTGCAGTTAAAACGATTTCTAGAAGCGTTCAATCGTAAGGCTCTCAGTATTACCCGACTTTCCCCTACTATTTAATATAAATTTTTTTGCATTATAAGTTTTTAGTATTTGAAAAAAACTAATACAATTATTTTTCTTCTATTTTTCTATCAAAAACTATTGCACCATTAATTGTTTGAATTCTACTATTACATCTTTTCAATCTACAATTTTACATTTTTTTCCAATATTTTATTTAATATTTTCAAATTTTGTTCATTATTTTTAATATGATACTTTACTTATATTTATCATGTGGTTTTCATTCTTTCCAATAATCATTTCTATTTGTTTTCAAAAATCAATATAATAAACTTTAACTAATCAATATATCTATACCATTTTCCAACTATAATATAAATTATTTCCAATTTACTGTGAAACATTTCTTTTTCAATTCCTTTTGAGGACCTTTTATGGTCAACTTTTTTTTTCAAATTTGTAGACAAGCTAGCCATATAAAGGAATAAATGACAAACTCTGTGATTTAACCTTATTAAAGATATTTCAATCTGATGCAACATTTTTTACAATTATGATTTTACTGGGGTTTACGAGGAAAGTTAATTTAAAGGTTCAAGTTGATAGTGACAATAATTTTTGCTTTTCTTAGCGTGTGCATGATATAGCTTGTTTTCCACGTATTAGTATTTTCGATGGAATTTTAATTTAATTTAAATGACAGGACGCGAACAATAACAGAGGGGTTAAGCTATACCACACGAAATGGTACCTAAACAGTTTGGTACTTGAATACAGTTTGATTAATTTTTTAAACCCACGCAAAGAACGGGTATTTATTTGGTAGTTTCTAACATACACGGGTGATCAACTGCTCAAAATAATTAGGGGAGCGCATGGTTTAATCCCTTTCACCCCCAATGATTCCATTTAGAATCATCAGCTTGAGATTTTTTTTCTCATGAGTTAAGCTCGCACTTAGTTCTCAGTAGATGGAAGAATCATGTTTTTTGAAGAATTGAATAATGTTTGTTTTAATTAAATGCAAATATGCAAAACAAGGTATAAATAAATTTATCCTAAATTCTTCATGCTTGCATTTTTAGATAGTTAAAAATTGATTTTAGCTATTTTTAAAAAATAAAGTTCTGAAAAAAATATGGTAATAATTTATTCAAAAGATATGATTTCAATTTTTCTACTTAAATTTTAGTTAAAAAACTAAGATTTTTTCCCCTGTTTTTTACCATTTCATTCCAGATGCATAATGAATCTATTTCACAGATTTTAGATTTTTAAAATAAAAAATAAAAAGTTGGGACTGAAAGAGTTCACAAAAGTAAGCAAAGTTCTCCTCAAATTGTTTTGAGCAGTGTAATATTAAAACTATATATTTCTCTATCAATAAAATCAATGGAAAGCATAAGAATACTTCCACATTGGCATTCCATCCCATTATTGCAATGCAGGAATTCTCCCAATATCGCTCTCTATGGCAGACCAAAAACAAAAAGGTTATTGTTGTAAAAGATGCGGGACGGAGGATGTTCAGAGACGGAGATCAAAAAGGATGCGATGTAATCGTTGGGAAAGCATGTTTTTGCTCTTCAGCTTCTTTTGGAGGAGAAGGGATGCTCGGGATTGTTCCTCACCATCCCAAGGCGCTTTGTTTGACAGAGTTGTAACTTAAATTTATTCCAGTTTGGTATTTGTATAGATGTTATGGAGAAAGTGATCATTTTGTTTATAATTCACAATAAACAAACGTTAAATGTGACTTTAAGATAAAAAAAAGATGTTCTTTTGCAGATGTTTTATTACAGATGTTCTTTTAAACAATTAAATTACGGTAGGTTGGGTGTGCAGAAAAAAAATGTGTCGAAAAAAACATTTTTTGTTTTTGTCCGCATTATAGCTTTTATTTCAAGGGTGTACAAGCCAAGTTTTAGGATTTTCAGGTCTTTAGTACAAAGACGATTTTCAACCCTGCTACCAAAAAATGGAGTGTGCATTGATGAACGAAAAACATCTTGTAAAGCGGACAAGTATATGTAAAATTCATGGTGGTTCAAAGTACTGACGCATTTGTACGATGTACGGATATTGGGTTTCGATCTCTTTACTTAAATGCGGTTAGTTGTTGATTGTTTTATGTGATTGTAAGATTTTTTTTTATAAGTGTGAAGTGTTTTTTACGCGTATTTACTTTTATTGACAAACTTACAATGCTTTCGAGAGATGATTTTAACATTTCATATTGCTAAATCAGTTTTTTGCTAGCTTAATGCCCATATGTTTACTGTATGGGATTATGGTTTGGTTCGGCTGATTATAATTATTGTGGTTTGGTATTATAATGTTAGTTTTACCCCCAATTGGTGGTTTTTAAGACGTAACCCGGGAAAATCAAACTGCATTAGCGTTTAATCGCCATCCAATCACTGCTAGCCAATCAAACATTTTCGCCTCGCACATTTTGGAGAGATTCGCACATTTACATCCCAATTGCTTTAACATCATTTGTAAATTTGCAGCACAGGGTGACAGCAACTCTTTTTACCATCACTCTGCACTGTTGCAAATTTTGGCGTTATTGCACCATAATCCTAAACCTTTCTAGATTCCACCACTGTTTGGATTTACCTGTTTTGTAGTAAAACCATAATTTTGATACACTGCAAAAGTGGTAAATCCAAGCTCCAAATAGTGGTGGCAGCTGGAAAGTTCCAGGATTCCAGTGCAATCCTGAACCAAACTTTTTAACAGTGCGGGCAGTAGAATTACAGATTTATTTTGGAATTAAGTGTAAATAATAAGTTAGGATTTTGTCACATCACCACTCCGATCTCAACCAGAGTGGACGTTCAGATCTGAGGGTCAGCTTTTCTTTATTAGATGCAATTGCGGCAATTCAATCTCATATGGGCGCCCACATAAAAGGAATACGTCCAGACGATATTTCTGTTCGTCCCTTCCTAGATATGGTCTGAGGTCTGGGGTGGGGGGATGACCTACAACGATAAAAGTGAAATATTATTTGGGGGTGGGAGGGGAAGGGTGTGGAGTTTTTCGAGGGGTAGAAAGGTTTGCGGAAATTGATTTCGGTTGAGTTTTTGGAAATTGTTTGTCTAAATGTGTTGTTTTGCTCGAAAAATAAATTTTATAGTATCATACCGTTGCTTATTGTATCGTATCCTCTCATCGAGAAGCATCGCATCCCCAAAAGTCTGCTTATACACATTGAGACACTTGACATCAACAACTTTTAAACTAGGGTTTGTTTGATTTAAATGATATCTCGTAAATTGTTTGCCCAAAAGTGTTGTTTTGCTATAAAAATAAATTTTATAGTATCATACCTTTGCTTATAGTATCGTATCCTCTCATCGAGAAGCATCGCATCCCCAAAAGTCTGCTTATACACATTGAGACACTTGACATCAACAACTTTTAAACTAGGGTTTGTTTGATTTAAATGATATCTCGGGTAAATTGTTTGCCAAAAGTGTTGTTTTGATATAAAAATAAATTTTATAGTATCATACCGTTGCTTATAGTATCGTATCCTCTCATCGAGAAGCATCGCATCCCAAAAGTCTGCTTATACACATTGAGACACTTGACATCAACAACTTTTAAACTAGGGTTTGTTTGATTTAAATGATATCTCGGGTAAATTGTTTGCCCAAAAGTGTTGTTTTGATATAAAAATAAATTTTATAGTATCATACCGTTGCTTATAGTATCGTATCCTCTCATCGAGAAGCATCGCATCCCCAAAAGTCTGCTTATACACATTGAGACACTTGACATCAACAACTTTTAAACTAGGGTTTGTTTGATTTAAATGATATCTCGGGTAAATTGTTTGCCAAAAGTGTTGTTTTGCTATAAAAATAAATTTTATAGTATCATACCGTTGCTTATAGTATCGTACCTCTCATCGAGAAGCATTGCATCCCCAAAAGTCTGCTTATACACATTGAGACACTTGACATCAACAACTTTTAAACTAGGGTTTGTTTGATTTAAATGATATCTCGGGTAAATTGTTTGCCCAAAAGTGTTGTTTTGCTATAAAAATAAATTTTATAGTATCATACCGTTGCTTATAGTATCGTATCTCTCATCGAGAAGCATCGCATCCCCAAAAGTCTGCTTATACACATTGAGACACTTGACATCAACAACTTTTAAACTAGGGTTTGTTTGATTTAAATGATATCTCGGTAAATTGTTTGCCCAAAAGTGTTGTTTTGCTATAAAAATAAATTTCATAGTATCATACCGTTGCTTATAGTATCGTATCCTCTCATCGAGAAGCATCGCATCCCCAAAAGTCTGCTTATACACATTGAGACACTTGACATCAACAACTTTTAAACTAGGGTTTGTTTGATTTAAATGATATCTCGGGTAAATTGTTTGCCCAAAAGTGTTGTTTTGCTATAAAAATAAATTTTATAGTATCATACCGTTGCTTATAGTATCGTATCCTCTCATCGAGAAGCATCGCATCCCCAAAAGTCTGCTTATACACATTGAGACACTTGACATCAACAACTTTTAAACTAGGGTTTGTTTGATTTAAATGATATCTCGGTAAATTGTTTGCCCAAAAGTGTTGTTTTGCTATAAAAATAAATTTCATAGTATCATACCGTTGCTTATAGTATCGTATCCTCTCATCGAGAAGCATCGCATCCCCAAAAGTCTGCTTATACACATTGAGACACTTGACATCAACAACTTTTAAACTAGGGTTTGTTTGATTTAAATGATATCTCGTAAATTGTTTGCCCAAAAGTGTTGTTTTGCTATAAAAATAAATTTTATAGTCTGATACCGTATAACCTCGCATCGAGAAGCATCGCATTCCCAAACGTATGCTTGTCCATATTGAGACTTTTTGCATCAACAACTTTTAAACTACGGTTTGTTTGATTTGAATAAAAGTCACACTACAGATATACGAGCCTTTCGCACAAGGACGCATGCAATAACCGGTGTTTATTTTGCCAAACCATAGGTTTTTCAAAACGCGTGCTTCTTGCTTCGAGATATTATGCAGATTTTTTTTGCATCATGACAAGATATCATTGTTAAATGCTCTCTCTGTTGAAGCTGTATAATTTATTGAAGATTTTTCCGATAGATTGCATCCTTCAAAATATTTTAGAACACTTCATTCTTTGTATGCGGTCAATAATTCTTACCCTTACGCGCTGATTATAAAAAAAATATAAAAACAAGACGATGACAAAATTTTACACACATTTCATGGATCACACATTGTATAACCATGCTTATGATTAAGTTTCCGCTTTTGCAGAACGCATAAGGAACTAATTGTACTTGTAGACCTAGGTTCCTTGGAATAAGTACATTGTTCGATACCCACCAAGACTTATTCATTATTAACATTTTTGCATTCGGTGTATCTAGTCGTGGATATGAGAGATGTTTAATAACTCTATCTACAAAAACATTATTCAAATTTGTTACTACGAAGAAAACACTCAAAATCATCTATCCCTAAATACAGCTTTGAAACTCCGTTACACGTCTCGCTTAAAAATGGATTCAAAATTGCTTTATTTCAACAAAAGTGTATTTTTTCTCAGAATTTATCGCCCAGTTATTATTTATTTACAAATCATTCACTTTAGAATTAAAAATATAAGTTAAAGCAGATAATTTTTTAAAAGGGTATTTCCTATGCGATACAATACCTTACAACATTAATATTAAATATATTTTCAGAATTTAAACGCAATAAACAATAGGAGAAAAATATTGTCTCCCTTGATAACTTCACCGATAAAAATACATTATAACAGCCATTAAAAATATCTCAAACTACCAAAAACACAATAAAAATGAGTTATTAATGGATTAAAATATAAATTATGACTCCATTTCCCTCTGCCAAAAATTACTCCCCAAACATTTATCACATATTTTATTTCTTTCCTTAAGAAACCCTACATCCTGTAATATCCCCAATAACACTAGCCTCAAACGCCTTCTATACACCCGTGACAGCTTTAAGGCCTCGCATCGTCCATAAAACAAAATAATAGGAAATATTCCGCCATATGCGTCATTATCAGGACAACACTAAATTCCGAACTGAGAAGAGTTTAGTACTTCAGGTAAGTTCATCGTTATCTATTTGAAAGTGGACCGTTGACAAAGCTGTATTTGGCTTTTTTTGAGTGAAAAATTTAGCATTTTGGCCTAAAAATGACGTATGTTCTTGAAAGTATTCACGAAAGAAACAACGTATATTTTGGCTCGGATAGTTTATTTGGTAGCATTTTTTACATGTTTCTACGAGTCTGAAGGCTCGCCTTCTTCAGAAATATACACAACACAATATATATACAGTAGAGTCCCGCTTATCCGAAAGGTACGGGACCGGAGCACCTTCGGTTAATCGAGATTCCATAGGAATTTTCGGATAATCGGGAATCATCCACTTCACGGCTAAAAAAACGCTGGTAAAGAGAAGCATATTTTGATTTCAGAAAGAAAGAAACGTCGGAAAGAGAAAATTTGACGTCATAGAGTGTTCTCCTCGTTATAAAAATCTTAGATCAGGCTTTTAGATACGTAGAAGCGCAAAATGTATAAGCCAGTACTACTTCAGACGTTCTCTTGTTTAGAAGAAGGTGGGACAGGGCTGTTTTAAAACGAACCGAAATTGAGCAGTAAAAAAAAGATTATTGCATATTTTGAGAAATAAATCCAACTTTATAAGTACGTATTTATTTTCTGTGCGTTTCGTTATTTATGCATTTATGCGTACACTTCATATTTTAGCCCAAAAAAAAGTCACGGAGCCTTTCGGTTAAGCCGAATTCGGATAATCGGGACTCTAATATATACACAATTGGGGTTGTGTATATTTCTGAAGAAGGCAAACCAGAAACATATTAACTATTTGTGCCAATAATATACATTGTTTCCTTCGTGAATAGTCTCATGTTCCATGCGCAAAGTTAAAAATATTTTCTGGACGTATGTTCTATTAATTTATTTTGGCATCAGTGCCATTTTTGTATAGACTTATCTGAAATTAAAACAAGTTTCGTCGTTTGAGGAAACTCGGCCCTTACCAGTTAAATTTAGCCCAATGTGTTTACCATAAATCTGACGTGGGCAGGTAAACTGCAGTAGCCACACCATGGAATTGGACTATTTTTTACCTGAAATAGTCAGTCATTTAGTATACTTTCTTGTGGATTAAAGTTATTAAGTTCTTACTACAATGGCTCAAGTCATTAGTCTAGATACTGCAGTTTACCCTCCCATAAACCTCCCTTACCCGCCCGAAATAAATATAAATCCTCATTAAATTTGCTTAGATTTTTAGAAGAGAGAAGAATGTTTTAATCATCATTATTTTTTCTTATTGGCAATAATACTTTTACTTATAAAGTAAACATTAGTCAAGTAGAAAATTAGTTGCAGAGTTTGACATTAAACTATATATTTAACATTAAAAGCTAAATATATGTTGTCTTATTTCACAGACATCAATAGAACAACTTTAGAAACTTCCAAAAAAGGATAACTCTGTCATTTATATAAAAATGCAATTTCTTTGAAAAAAAATCAAGATTTAAAGAATGATGAATTCGTTTTGTACACGATGTGACCGTCTGACTTCCCCGGAAAAGTAATATCCTTCACAGGAACCATCGTTATATTCCATTGCTCTATAATTCTATTACTCCATTATTCCATAGATCATGAGTTGATAAATTATTATTTCATATTTAAGTAAGCCCCACAATTTGATGTTTTTATGATCTGATCAAATAGTTACGTCTGTTGACAGTTTAGAAATTTTTTGTCACTGTGTGGCAAACTTTATCACAAACATTCTTTTGAAATACAAATTTTGATAAATAATATGTCATAAAAATTTTATCAAACAAAAGGGAAATTCCTTGTTCCTATTTTTCAAACCCATTTTCTCAAAATCAGTCAGATTCAGTCAAAATCACATATAACATACAAATCGTAATACATCAGTTCAATTGTCACTCGGTATAACAATTAGGTCTTGGTAAATCAGTCCAAATCATTCAGTGTTTTAGTCATTTAGTCTAAGTAAATCAGTGCTATTCAATCAGTTAAACAAGTAAGTCAAAGCATATCAGTCCAAGTCCCAGCTACCAGCTACAGCTTTGCCAAACCGAAGCCGTGTCACGTTATAACTCATCTATGGCCGTTATCTCTTTTTCGGTGAGTTTGATGACTGATGGAAGAATAACTAGCTTATCAGTGGACTTAAATCTTATAGAAAAATTAGGAGCTATCACTGTGATAACAGTGAATTATGAAGACGGTATCTGATATTTTGATGATGTGAGTTTGACTGTTATGAGCCCCAAGTTTGATAACGAGTATCGATGTGATCGAAACAGCAATAATATATATGTTGGCACGCGTTAAAATGTAATGTGCCTCGTTAGAGAGACTTTCTTATCTTATATCTTTGTTTGGAAATAGGGTTTAATATTCGTGTTAATATTCGATTTTATCTAAATTGTTATTACATTTCGATTTGTTATTTTCTTAATCTAAAGACTGTGAAGTAAAACTCATCAATTTGTAATTATATTAGAAAGATGAAAGGTGTAGTTACAAAACTCTCATTTTTCCAAAGAATAACTGAGATATGAAGACCGGGTCTGCTCATTGGTGACTATATCCAATTGAATTTCAATTAACAAAAGTCGCCAATGTACGGACAGAACCCTATAACTGCTTTATACTTTGGAGAATGTCATAAGGTACACCCTTTATTATAGGAGATATCACAGTGAGAAACGGTGGTCTATAAATGCGTGATATTTTTTGTTGATGAGTTTGAAGGTTGGGAATCCAAAATTTGGTAAACTGCATACTTGTGAACGATAATTATTATCAGTAATAAGGCTTGTAAGTGCTAAAATCAAATTTACTTTGTTAAGGGCACCCAAGAAGTCAAATTTTCAAAAAAATCAATTTTTTTAATTTGTAATTTTGAAAGTCCCATTTTCCTTCTTTCCAATACTTTTTAAATTTTGTTTCTATGATAACTAGAAGTATTTAAAAATATTTTAAGAATGCGAGCGATGTAATAAGATTTATATACAACTACTAGTACAGCTGGGAAAAAAAAACGATCCACCCTTCGTTTTTCGGCTGCTATTGGTCAAGGAATTTTGTGAAAGGTGTCATTTTTCAGGAAATAGCGTAAGGAATTGAGAACTGGCAACTAAAATTGTATAAGGGGTCGTCTACATATTAAAATGAGTACCAACTTTGAAAATTCTAATGGCAACACCCAATTATTTTTATATAAAAATGTTTATCATCTTCAAAATACCCCAGATCCAAAAGAAAATTTATTTATTTACATTATTTGTTGAGATATGAGCATTCAAAGTTGAAAGCCTATAATGTTAAAAGAGTTTCACAAACTTTTATTCATACCTCCACAAATAAAATGAATTAAACCCAAATTTTTTTTTTGATTATATACTTCTCAATTTTCCAAAAACAAATCACGCAAGTTTTTTCATCAATTTTTCATTATTATTATTTTTTTATTTAAATTTAAATAAGAAAAAATAAAACATGTATAGCAACCCCACATTTTTGTTACATAAATCAATAAAATAGATCAAGTAGAACCAAAATCCCGAATTTTTTAATTCAATAACAATTATTTGCCGAGTTATTGTAAAAATACTGAAAAAAAACGAATTTTACGGACTGTGTAAAAAATTACTTAGCAAATTGGATCCTAACTTGCATCATTGTTTGGTGGTTGAAAAGCGTTTTTGGTAAATGTTTATTCAAATTATTGAAGTCTGTCAAATGTCTAAAAATCTTTTCTTATTTCAAGTGCATACAATGTATTTTGTTTGTATAATTAACATTAAATTATATCGATTACTATGTTTTTGAATGTATGTTATTTCCAATACAATTTAAAAAAAGTGTGTTTTATAGTAAAAATTAAATACCCTAAAATATTATTGCAATTCGGTGTTTAGCATATTTTATTGTTACCACATGGATTATTTAAAATGATTAGTGCCCACTGCCTTGGTTAAAAATCATTGCCAAATCATTCTGCGTAATTTTATTTTGCTTTCCTTAAATATTGTGTTAAGATCGTAATTCTCTCGTTTTGTAATATGTGGTTTATATTACCGATAAAGGTGAATTCCCGACAAGGACGAAATCCCGAATGGGTCGAAATCCCGAAAATAGATTTTGTCCATTTCGCCATTTTTTTAAAAAAATTATTAGAGATTACTTTTTATTTATTTACTTATTTGGTTAGTTATTTAGTTAGTTAGTCAGTCCGTTAGTTAGTCAGTCAGTTAGTCAGTCAGTCGGTTAGTATCAGTCCGTTAGTTAGTAGTCAGTTAGTCAGTCAGTCAGTCAGTTAGTTAGTCAGTCAGTCAGTCAGTTAGTTAGTCCGTTAGTTAGTCAGTTAGTTAGTCAGTCAGTTTGTCAGTCAGTTAGTAAGTTAGTTAGTCAGTTAGTTAGTCGGTTAGTCAGTCAGTTAGTCAGTCAGTTAGTTAGTCAGTCAGTTAGTCAGTGAGTCAGTCAGTTCACTGATTGACAGTCAGTTAGACTAAGTTAGTCAGTCTGGACTAACTAATGGAGCGACTAACTAACGGACTAACTAACTGACTGACTGACTAACTAACGGACTGACTAACCAACTAACTAACTGACTGACTAACGGACTAACTAATGGACTGACTAACTAACGGACTGACTATCTAACTGACTGGCTAACTAACCGACTAACTGACTGACTAACTAACTTACTGACTGACTAACTAACTGACTGTGACTGACTAACAAACTAAGTGACTAACTAACTGATTAACTAAATAACTAAATAAATAATCTCTAATATTTAAAAAAATCGAGAAATGGACAAAAATCTATTTTCGGGATTTAGACCTATCGGGATTTTGACTCATTCGGGATTTCGGCTTGTCGGGATTTCGGCTGTCAGGATATGTCCCAGACCCATTGTGCCGAATTTTAAACAAACTTTTTGTAGCAATATGAATGAAACAAAAATTTGCATAAAATGTAAAACATAAATGTAATAATCATGTTTGTCTATCTGATTGTAACTAATCGCCTTTGAAAATCTGTTCGTTATAAATAATCGTATATGTGACTTAATTTAAAATTAAAACTTTTTCTCGTCTACCCTTTATTTTATTTCTGAATTTTAAAATCCAAAATTAAAAAAAAGGGTAAAAAACATAAAAAAAAATCACAATATTAGTGTTAGAGATTTCCCCCTAATCGCGTTCAAAATTAATGCTTTAATATCTCGGCAAATAATGCAAAAGAAATAATTCTATTTATACCTAGGGTATTTTGAAGGTGCTGAACATTTTTATGTAAAAAAAAATTGGGTGTTGCAATTGGAATTTTCAAAGTTGGTACTCATTTTAATGTGTAGACGACCCCTTATACAATTTTGGTTGCCAGTTCTCAATTCCTTAAGCTATTTCCTGAAAAATACACCTTTCACAAAATTCCTTGACCAATAGAAGCCGAAAAACGAAGGGTGGATCGTTTTTTTTTCCCCAGCTGTACGTTTTCGCTATTATCTCACAATAGTAGTTTGACAAGTTCCGTGTACCTTTTCTCAGAACCTACAAGTTTTTAAGCTTGCGCATTTTAGCAGTATGTTTCCAACACATGTAACTATACTTTAAAGCTCTATTTAAATGATACGTTAACAACTTAAATATTTATGGCCTTTTTAATAGGAAAAATTGTCTAAATTTTCATAAAACTTGGGTTAATCGGTAAAAAAATTTACTGTTAATTCAAAAAGACACCTATTACTAAATCCAAGCTTCAGTGTATGTAGGGGTGTTTGACGCATACATAGACACCAAATTTATATATATGGATATAATAAGTCTTGAGTAAAGGTATATCAAAAAAGAGTTTTTAACATGGAAAGTATAGGAGTTTCTGCGGGTTTTCGGGTGCCCTTAAATGTTTGTTTGAAATAAAATACGTAATGATACCTTGTACGCTTAATGTTTTTTTTAATTTCTATTAATGTGAATTAAATTTAAATATTGGTGTGTTACTATAATATTAAAATATTAGAATGCATATCACACCATTAGCAGTAAGTTTTGAAGAATATTTATAATTTTTTAAAATAAGTTTTCATATGAAATTTTATGGTACGAGGTTAACATTTTATAAGCAAGGAGCGTAAATGTGATGGAGTACAAACAGATGTTGGATGGAGCACAAACAGATGCTTTACTATGAAATGTATTTTGTAAGTGTTTGTAAAATAATGTGTACCATTCATGTTAGAGATCTCAAGATCTCTAACATGAACCCAATCTCAAGATTGTTTTATTGTAAAAGAGTTAAGTTATTGCTAATATTTGTCCTAATATTTGATGTATCAAGACCGATTATAGATCCAGAATATGGATTAAAAAATTAACATGTAAAGAATCTAGTTACAAAACTCAGATTCTTCCAAGTGTAACTAAGATATAGGGTCCGGCGTTTCTTTGGCGACTTCAGTAAATGCAATTGGACGAAGTTGCCAATGAACGAATAGGGCCTATACTTCGGAGAATGTGAGTTTTGCAACTAGACATGCATACAATGATATCACTAAAGGTTATGCAGATTAATCACCAATGATATGAAAATAATTGTTTTCAAGAAGAGATATCGCCCATAATAATAGAGTTCAAAATGAATTTTAACTATCTACATTTGTCAATAAATTCTTGATATATTTTGTTTTTAAGTTAGAGGCAAATGGCTTACTGTTATCATAATATGTTATGTGATAAAAACTTATTCATATTGAATTTATTAAATTTTGGACAAAAATAATTAAACTTTTTAATTTATGCATTATAAATTAAATGCCAATTATTCAATTTTGTGTTCAAGCGTATATTTTATTAGATAACAAAATTTTAAAATTATGTTAACCGCTGCGTATAAATTTATTTTACTATTTTGTAGGTGACCAGGAAAGAGAAACCGAACAGCAAAGACATCAATAAGAAGAAAATACCTTATAACGTCAGATGTCTTTAAATACCAATGTATCTACACAACAGAGAAAAATATCTTTTATTTCATCTTTGAAACAAATGAAAAAGTTTCTCAGACCGTGCTTTAGATATGATGACGTGCTTTAGATGAATGTCAATCTGCTGGCTAAAAAAAATATTGTGCAATCAACCACAAACTTATGCTTAGGGGATACAGCAAAATTTGACTGAAATTTCCCATGCATTTTTTTCACATGCATCAAGCTATGGCTAAAATTTTTATTCATTTTGTTAAGAAAAGAGAAGTTTATTTAAAGTAATAGTTTCAAAGGCTTATAAATATTTAAATAATTAAAAAAAGGTTTTTTTAATCATTTCATATTTATATTTTTAAAAAAATGTAAATCCTTTTTGCATTGATATATTTAATTTATTTTAATCTTTTTCTATACATTAACCATTTTTTTAAATCATTTATATGTTTTAAATATGTTTTATTTTTTTATTAAGTACTATTTGTGATTATATAATCAATTCAAACTTGTCTATTTTGCGTCTAAATCGTTACCATTATAAAATAAATTACTCAAAATATACATAACTTTTTACAATTTAAAAAAGTGGATAAATTTTTAATTCAAAAATTCTAAATTTTATTGCGGCAATTTGTGAATACATAAAATTATGTTAACACCTTCATCTCCGAATAAAAACATTAACTTTTAATTTTTTTATTCGTTTATCGTGTAACGAAATTTGTACCATTTAAATTGTTGAGGGTTATGGTCTTCATTTGCTTTATATATAGTTACTTTATATAAACTTAAGCAGAAAGCTCATTTTCGCAAAATGTCTTAACGATTGTTGTTAATGGGTTAAGGGCCTAAATAGTTACGTTTTAACCATAAATATACTTACTTCCAGTCGCTTTTCTTTACCCTGATTTATTTCTGTTGCAACTTATTTTGTTTTTTGTTGTTAACTTACCACGTTTTTTTGAAGATTGAAGTTATGTTTCATGGTCTAGGATTTAAAAAAATGTCAAATAAAAAAAACAATAATTCCATTTCTGATTTAATTCAGTTAATTGGCTGATTCTAAAACCACATCAAGCTTCCAGGTGGTGAAATACACTGTTTTCAAATCCCATATCAAAACTAGCATCCACAAACCCAAAGCCTCTTAATTAAAATCTACTTATCTTATTAAAAGCCTAAACACTTCCTGGAAACTTCTGTAATAAAAAAATAATTTTAACGCAAACACCCCATATTACGTTAATGAAGGAGCCATACACATGAATAAGAAAAAAGTAACTTTAGGTATGGAACACTAAAACAAAAAAAAAGATACACCTAATGGACATTTCTCTTGTAACGTCCCAAAGCTTTGTCAGCTCCCTTACTAGGTGAGTTGGAATAGAATCCTTGTAACCAACATTTCTTAGAAAAATTGTATTTTTAAAATGTATGCTGTAGAACTATGCATTCGGTTAATTCCATGCAAAACTATTATTTTTGTAGTGTAAGTCACTTGTGTAAAAAGTAATTATCACTACAGCTTTTAACATTAAATGGAAAAAAATAGCAGATAGCTAATCTACACTTATTAAAACTAAAAAATGTAACGTACTAAATTTCATTTGATTTATTTTTCAAATTTGAAAAGCTTGTAAGCTCCTCTTAAAATGTGACTTACACTGCAGTTACATGGTACCCATAAGATGTATGCTGTTGAAATCTGCATAAAATGTATTCTGATAAAACTTTATTTCCTCGACTCTGTAGTGTCACTTAATATAGACCTCCAAAAATAGAAATACTTATGATAAAGTCACGGTAAGTCGTAAATTTCGCGATTTGGCGAACGCTTTCGTTTCACCTATTCACACCCAAAACAATTTATTACTCTCAATTTAAACAGCAATCTACCATGCGTTCACCAAGCTATTGACCTTGGTGAATAACGGTGGTTGCCATTTTAACACGGTCATCCTGGTTATGTCTAGTTAAGCTGCCCAAGTGTCCATACATGGAGGGACAGGACTTGTGAACTTTAGCCAAACATCGCCATTCTTCAGCCAAGACGTTACCGAAAGCATTTTCACTCGTTCGTGATTGGTTTTGTGTGCCCATTTAACGTGCCTAACCAATCACTGATAAGTCAAAATGCTTTCGGTAACGTCTTGTAGGAAGAGTGGCAAAGTTTGGCGAAGGTTTACATGTCCTACACTCTTAAAACAAAAGAGTGAAATTCACTCCTATAGGAGAAGTGCATTTTCGGCACCGGAAAGGAGTGGAAATTAACTCAGACCGAGTTAAAACCGCTCGTTTGTTTTAAGAGTGTATCCCGGCTAGCTTAAGTAGAGACAATATCTAGGACACTATTCATAAATTATTGTGCTTGTTCTTCAAAACTTTCTACTGATTAAGAAGTTGGAATTCACGCATGCAGATCTTAAAATGGAATACGGTCTTCTATAGCGTTATTCTACAAATGTATTTTGTAGTTACTTTAGCACTTGATCTTGTATCGAAATCCCGAAACCTTTTCGATAACCCAAGTGTAGCTCTAATGCTTCCAACCCAACAATAGGGTGGGGATCGTGAAAAAAACTTTTATTTGAAAATCAAAAAGGGTTCGTGCTGAAAAGTTATTTCTTAGTGTCTTTGATATAGGATTAAAATTGGTATTTTCTATCTTATTAACTTGAGGTTCTGCTCTGTGTTTTTTTTTGTTTTTGGTATTATTTTTTAAATTTTCGTTAATAAATCTGTTTTTATCCAGCTAAAAACTCTTAAAATATTCATTGTACATAAATTTATAACAACATTCATATTTACACTTTTGTTCTACGTTTAATAAGTATCTATCTACAGAAACAAAACCTTGATGGTAAAACAAATTTAAAAAAAAACTGTACAGTGTTAAAAAAAATTGTGCTTGGTTTGCCCAAATAATTTTTTCTCAGGTTCCTCAGGTTTTTGTTTACAAAACATGAAAAGGGGTTCAACCGAATACCTAAAATATGGTAAAAAAGTTCACCACACTGCCGTTGCAGCTATTAGGAACCATCATTCTGGTGAAACCAAGCACAGCTAGAAATTTTAATAATAAGTAAGATGTGAAATAAATAGAATAAGTGTTACAATTTTGTTAAACCCTAGTAACTCCCAATTCCCCAGATTCCCTGACTTCTTATCTTTGCCCGGACACAGCCAGATCCGGCAATCTATCATTACGAGAATCCAGGTTCCATTAATTCATTAAAAGACCCTCCCAAGCAGCATTCGTCACTTTTCTTCAAGTCCCGTAGGGAAAGTCCCAGATTTGACTCATTAAGAAAGTCTAGCTGCTCCACGAATATTAATAACTTTCAGGATACTTTCGATGGATGAATTATCCCCATGGAAAAGATGCAGATCATATGCAGTCAAAGTAAATAATACAGTTTTGTGGATGTATGTGAGGTAAATGATAGTTTTAGTTATGATAAAGGTAACTTCAGGCTATTGTCAAGGGTATCTTAATTCATACTTGTTTAGTGACAATCATATTAATTCATTTAAAATATTAGTATAATGGTTCTAAATTATTATTCTTTTGTTTATTGATTATTATTATATGTATTGATTGGAAATATTTTTATGAATAATTAATTTTTTATTTATGTTTTTCAATAATTCTTTAACGTATGAATGTAACTTTTTTGATTGCAAGTTTTTTTTGTTGGGAGAGTTACTGCTGTAACTAACAATTTCTTAATATATTTAACACTATTTTATTCTATGAGAGAGGTTTTAAGTTTTTTTTTGATAATTTTAGTAGCAAATAAATTGCTTGATCAGGTTTTATTTGTAACATGGAAATTTCAATTGCGCTAAATATTATAAAATCCTGTAATAAGCATTTATCTTTTTCTTTTGAATAAACTGCAAATTTTCAGATTTGACGTATTGAGATAGTAAGGTATTTCAACAGTTGAAATTAAGGATTCTCCTTACGGAATAGTTACTTAATGTTCAGGTGAAGATTTTTTTCAAAGCAGTTACCTACTGTACTTTAATATCATGATTATGGGCAACTTATACTTTGAAGTTATGTTATATGTTATTTTTTTTAATCAATTAAAATAATTTTTATTGTTAAATTTAATTATTATAGCAATTAAAATCTGTTAAAATAAAAATTCATCAACATATTTTCTCGGTAAATTATGCGAAATTTTTGGACATGGCAGCTGACAACTCTTTCTGTTAACACAACAGTTTGGTTAGTGTAAAGCATAAACTTATATGTGCTGTGAAATATGTTTTTTGATCTTTGTTAAAGCATTTCATTGTAAAAACATACATAAATTATTTGCTTCGACGAAATATAAATATTTTGAAACATTTAAGTACCCATAAAAAATTGTAATTATGGGCGATTTCCTTCTACTAGAAGCATATACAGTATAAGAAACTAATACACATTAACAATTCATTTTAAATGATGTTTTTTATAATTAATATTGCTAATTTTTTCCTCTTGTTCCTTTTATTTTATTTTTTTTAATTTTTTAAAATTTATGTATAACTTTGTTCGTAGCATACTTCTTGATTTGATGTATTTATTACGATAAATTATTTCTTCTATGTATTCTATGATAATGATTTCTTTAACTATGAAATCGTTATAAGAAATAATTTATTGTCACCTAAAATATAATAGAGTTAACCAAATCCACATTTGTCACTTTTTTTCAAGTTTCGAAGGAAAAAATCATGAATTTTTCTTATTTAGAAAGCTTTTGAAAATTAATAAGGTTTTTTTTTCAAATTCTGAACTCTTCAGAATATTTTTTAATATTCCGGGGATAGAGTCCCCGTCCCCTTATAGGTCCTATAGGTATCCTATAGGTCAATTCATAGGTAATAAAATGATTAAATCATTAACCAAACGAATAAAAAAATTAAAATTATTTTTTAATAAATACAATTCACAAGTTTGTAAAAAAAAATTACATTTATTGAGCTTTAAATTATTTTCGAATATAACAAAGTGTAATTTATTATATGAAATAAATTTTGTAACACGGTTTGTGTATATTGTGATTGTGTATGCCCTCTACCTTGAAAAATAAAATTATAAGAAAATTCAATTTTAACAATTTTGTTTTGTGGGTTCGTACCGCAGCATAGAATTTTTCAAAGAAGTATATTTTTCAATTTTGAAGAAATGTTTTTTTACTTTAAATATTGCCCTGCATGAAGGCAGTGTTGAAATTGATCTTAACGTTTTGCTACAAAGAAAACGCATAAATTATGCAGTTGTAGACCTTCGAATAGCACGTTAAGAAGTCTCAATATTTTAATAACATTTTTAATACTTTTCCATTATTCTGAAAACATTTTATGAAGTAAAACCTTCCCCCGGTTGTATATTGCATTCTCAATTTCATTGTAATCCCCCAAGCAAATTCAGGATTTCGCCTGAGGATATTAGCATATCCGTCTGCCTTAAATGTTCAATCCTGCTTACAAGTCCATGAACCCCTAAATATCCTCTACGATAAGAAAGAGAAAGCTTTCTTGCGAAATATCCTCTCCCCCGTTTCAAAACCAGACCATAAAGTAATACGAAAAAGGGGGGATGGGAAATGAATTATTAATTCACGAAGAAAGCTCACACAATTTTCAACTGGAATGCTTTATATTATCCTCTAGAAGGAAGAGCATAGAAACAATATTTAGGCGCATTGGTAGGTCCTGTTATTGATAGCGCAGTTGTTTAAAAAAAGTAACAAAAGTCATCCAAGCTCTTTCATTTTCTTATATAGTAATGGAACATTTATATCTGGAACCTTTTCTCCCCCCCAATCCCATTTGGGGCAAAAAGGGAGAAGCACAGCCCCCCACCCCCCAATTTTAACTGCTTCGGTTTTTCTTGCGGGGGTTCTTTCTTAAAGTTTTTTTTATTATTCTCTTGTTTTGTTCTTTATTTATTTTGTTCCGCTTTTGAAACTTTCTCTTTTTCGTCTTTGTGTGGATGACATTATTTGGAGAGGAAATATATTGAAGAGGAGAAAAAAAAATGGGATGGAAAAATGCATCAAAAAGTACAGATACCGGCGACGGCAAGCATAGATGCTGTTCCCAACACGAGATTCTATGGACACGATCTGTGACTCACCAGATTCGTATTTTATGGTTTACTTAGAGTTTCTAGGTATTGGATGAACCAAGGCTTTCTCAGCTTTAGGGCCACAGAAGCTCTTCGCGACGTCAGGCTATCCGTTGGTTCGGGTTGTCGGCTTTTTCGAAGAAAAAGTACGAAACCTCTTCGCGCAGTGCCGACTTCACATTTCAGATACCGAACAGGTTTCGGTCCTCTCTTTCGAAGCAGCAAACAACCCGAGGTGGATGGAGATTGTGAAGTCACAGAGAGCTTCTCTGGCCTTATCAGTAGAGTCGGCCGTGTCTCTACTAACATCGACAGAGTTGTGACATGCTGCCGAAATGGCAACAAGCGGTTATCAAGGTCTTCAATTTGGTGAACGCACGAAAGTAGAGTGCACTAAATTTGCCTGGGGTGGTGAAAGATACCGTTTTTCAACTAGTCAAAATAACGGAGAAGGGTTGTTGAAGTGAAAACTTAGTTGTTGAGGTGAACTGAGCATCTTACAGAAAAAAAGAACAATTTTTGTGGGAAAATATTCAATCACGCAGGTTAGAACGAAAAGTTCCTTTTATAGTCTATTTGTTTGATGCCTTAGGCTGTTAGAGTTTTAAATTTTTTTTTCCAAAATCATTATCATTGGTATGTATACTAACCTATATATTTTTATTTAACACAGTTGTGTAAATCATATAGATACTAACATTAGTTAATTGAAACTATCAAATTATATTTTAGGGCTAGACAATTTTAAAGCGAAAACAGTTTTGGTTGCTTGGATCTTGTGTTCGAAACAATTTTTGTCCATACCGCTACATTTTGTCAAAAAAAATCAACGATTACATAAAAGTGTCGATGAACATAGTTTGGTTTTAAACTTTTTTTAAAAATAAATACTAAATTGATATTTCCATCGCCAAATTAGTCAAATACAATTGCTTTGACGTAACTCTTTTTAGATTTCTTTCTAATTCTTCCGCGATTTCATTGATTGCTTAGATTTCACTCTCTATGCACGGTCTTTTCACCTTCTGTGTTCTATTTTAGAATTATATATGTGCAACTTAGCTTAATTCTTGCTATTTATTAAACTTAACAATGTTGAAACTATAATTATCAAGTAGTGTTTATAATGTTCAAAAGTCTATTAAAATATTAATGAAACTAGTACTTTCGTTCATTCTGTTACACTTCTTAGATAGTTAATATAATTCATTTATGACCAAAAAATGGACATACATTATTGCAAAATTTTGTCTGATTGTAATTATGATTTCGAATGTTTTAAATGCATTCAAATACACCAAACATGCAAAAGGCAAAGTTGAAATAATCTTCAATTTTATTATTGCATAATGCGAGGGTTGTTTTTTTCAATCTCTGAATGGCTGTAAAAAAAGACGGGTCAATATACAAAAAAGATTTTATTACCAAAAGTAATGTACAATACAGCTTATTAATCTACATAATCACCTTGACGATTAAGGCAATTATCATATCTGTGAACAAGCTTTGCAATACCCTCTTCATAAAATGTAGCCGCCAATAATTTGAAGGTAGTTATAACGGTTTCTTTGGGCTCCGCGTCAATTTGAAAGCACTACCTTCCAAGCCACTATGCCAATCGAGCTTTCGAGTTTCCCTAAACACTTGGTCAACTCGCTGAACAATGTCGTCTGCAGCGACAGACTTGCTTCCTTGGCCCCCTTCTTCATGAACATCAGTTCTGCCATCGTACACTCTTAAAACAAAAGAGTGAAATTCACTCCTATAGGAGAAGTGCATTTTCGGCACCGGAAAGGAGTGGAATCTAACTCAGACTGAGTTAAAACAGCTCGTTTTAAGAGTGTAGGACGCAGATTGTTTTCTTTTATTTCTTTTAACCACTCCGAAAAAGAGTGAAATTCACTCCTATAGGAGAAGTGCATTTTCGGCACGGAAAGGAGTGGAAATTAACTCAGACTGAGTTAAAACCGCTCGTTTGTTTTAAGAGTGTAGGTTAGGTTGTACGTTTTCCGCCCGTCTATTTCCAGTCTCCAAGCACAGCCAATTTCGCCTCGTAATTAAGGTAAAGTGACGTGGTTGGCACCAGAGCGGGCACCCAAACCAAGCAGTTGAGTCCATCGTGTGCTTGATCGGGGCTTTCGACTCCACAGATTTAATGAGCACGTATGTCGCAGTGTACTTAGAACAAGTACAGACCATATAACACACAACACAAACATCTTTGTCTATATGACGGGATTCGAACTCAAGACCTTCTGACTGCCTGGCCAGCTATCTCACCATTCAGCAGCCTAAATGTAATTCTAGCCAGAACAATAATGAAAACAATACCACTGGAACTGTTGTCATTCAAGACCTGAAACATGCCCATAGCATAATAGGACCCTGTGTTGGGAAAGGCATCTAATCCGACAGCAAGACCCAAGGCATACTGTCCGAGGAAATCAGGCGAATCATCATTTTTACACACCACGGACTTCCTCTTTCACGAGGGGAAATATCGGTCTACTTTATATAATTCATGGCATCCTTTGTAGTCAACAATAAACCTTTTTCTTTCTCGTAATTGAGTTCATTAATTGATATCTGCGCTGGAAGGAAGAAAGTGTATTAATAATTTCGGTATAGTTATTATATTTAATAAATCATAGAAGGGATACCGTTATATCTATTGTTAACAGACAACAAACAAACCTTGTTTTTTTATGGATTTAGTTGCCAAAGTGATGTGTTTACTGGATGGGTGAGAGAATGATACATTTTGTTTCATTGGTTGAGTAAACAATATGTTTTTTAATAAATAATAAAAGCTATATCCTCCGGAGACCTGATATGCATTTTAATGGATGTTTTGTTTTACGTTTATGTAACCACACTATTAACTTTAAGAACTGAAATGGTGAGATTGAAGTTGCTCTTTGAAATACCTTTTCAGCCTTTGATTACAAGTATCAGTAGTTGTACAAGGGCTAAATGATTCCAGTGTAGAGTCTTTTCAGCAGTGAATTTTAAAGGCATTTTACATTAAAAACAATGTTAAAATTAACTAATAATTACAATAAACTGATACTGATGTTTTTGCATTCATTGCACCAAAAAATATGTATTTTTCTAGGGCAATAATTCAAATTTCATGAAAGTGACATGCCCTTCAGCAAATCTTATGCATCATTATGGCTAACAAATAAATCTTCTTACTTTCTTTGTTAAGTTAGTTGACTTGTTAGCTTTTTTACTGGGCAATGAGAGAAGGATAAACATATTTAACTAATCGGGAATGCCATTATTTTATTTATAATTTAGGTTTAATAAGGTTCAATTTTTGGTTCAGTTTACAAATAGATGTTTAGTTTAGTTTGAATTATCGTCGCACTAGAGCTACACGAGGGCTATTGGCGACGGGCGTCGTATTTTAGAACCACATTCAAGTGACGAGCCGACACCTGAGTAGGCACCCAACGCAACCGTTAAGGGCGACATCGTATGCAGCGTTAGAACTTTGAAGGATATTTAACGTGAACTCCCTCTACACGGGGTAATATTCGTCGGACATTTTTGGCTGCACGGGCCGTTTATAGGCCGGCAGTTATTTTGGCGATGCCCAGACCCGAACCTGAAACCATCCGCATGCTAGGCGACCGCCTAACCGACTGGGCTCCCCAACCCCCTGCAAATAAATGTATTTATTTATAGTGCTTTTCTTCGTTACAAAATTTAATTAACTATATATTGATAATTATTGTTACACTATCAGTTGAAAAAGTTTTGATTTAATTAAACCCTGAAAGATAAACCCATCATTTTAAAATTTTACTAAATTTTGAAAGTTAAACTATGGAGCAGTCATTTACAATCATCCGCAACAAAAATAAAATTGAAAAAAATTTAAAGAAATTAAATTTTCAGTTAAAATTTTAATCTCATTTAGTAAAAACAAGATTCCCCTTCAACCAAATAGCATATCCTTCAGAAGGTTAAGTTAACTTCGCGCTTCCGCTACATTAATATATTATAAATATTAAATATTCTCTAAGACATTAAAAATAAATAATAATTCAAATCATGCTTCTTTGTGAATGATTTATATGAACAGAAAGCTTCCTCGAGAAATAATTCCGAAATACCCATTACAAGAACAACAAACAATAAAGACTAACAATTTTCTTTAAAAAAAGAAACCATTTTTAAAACCGAAAAATTTCTCCATCTATCAGTAAATGGAATAAATGCTGACATTTTTCCAATTCTAGAAGAAAGTTTTGAAACTCGAAATTGAAGTAATAAACGGCCTGAGAGCCATTAAAAATAACTGGGAAATTTGATGGGGAACGTTTTATAAAAAAAAATATTATTTGTGAGATCCCGATTGAGGAAAGATAATTTCATTTCTCTTTACGCTTTCAAAAGAAAATATAATTCAGTTCCTTTTTTATGTCTCAAACTTTTCTTTTTCAACTTTTTTTAAAGAAAATTTTTATAAAGTATCGGGAGCTGCTAGATAAAACAACAGAAAGAAACGTTTTTTTTGTCGAAGCAAAGTGAATAAGCACTTAAAAAAATCTATAGCTTTCATAAATGGGCTAAAGGTGGGAGCAATGTAAAAATCAATAAACATAAAAGCGGTGAGGAATTTTTTAAAAGAAAAGAATAAAAGAAACTAATGTGTTTTGTTTTCTATTAAGTTGTTACGATGAAAAAGGCTGGGGAAATTAGATTGGTATTAATAAATTCAATTTCGGGGGTGTTATGACACTTTAAGTGCATATCAGATATGTGTATTGATATCATCAAATAAATGGATGCTTTTATAAATTATTTTGTTTAAGTGAGAAAGAAAAGAATAGTGTGATCAAATTAAAGTGAAGATCACTTCTTTTGGATGGTATGAAATGAATATTTCTATTTTTTTAGGAATTTTTGATATTACAAGCAAAGCAGAAAAAAACATAGAATGACTTTAAAATGTTTTATGACTTCAGGTATATTTTTATTGTCATTTATTAATGAACAATTTATTATTCGTCACATATAATTTTATACCTAATATGTCATTCATAATAATTTGTAATAATTTTATTTTTATTATAAATTATACTTAGTATTTGAAATAAAATTTTTTAACATTCGGATACGATATATAGATCAAATAGTCGTAGTTCTGTTAGGAATTCTATGAGTTCAATATTCTTTATAAAATTTTTAGATTTATTTTAGTTGTGTAAATGTTTGGAGTCGTATTAGCTAATTATTTTTGGAATTTTAATTTGAAAATAAAGTTAATTTTTATTCTATTTGATGAATCTTATATGAATAACATTTTAACTTCAACCAAAGATAATTTTATCAAAAATATTAATAATTAATCCTTCAAAATAAGCTGTGCATTATCTTTTTTGCGTTTTTCCCAGAACCGATGCAACTATTTTCTGAAAGTAAAGACAAGCATTATTATTACAAGCCTACTACTTATTTATTCGAATCCGAATCTAAACTGATAATTATAGAGCGTTTGATTTACAGAAATTGTTTTAGGAAAATATTTTGTTATAACGATAGTTATTACTGAAAGCGTTTTTACTTTCTCCGTTCTGCTAAAGGATTACATTAAAGGAATATACGACTTTTTCGAATCCTTCAAAGGTTAAAAAACTTACTCCACCCCTCCTCGACAAATCACTTGGAGTAATTGCTCTTTTAAACACGTATCACGTTTCTAACACCTTATGATTAGGGTTTGCTATTGATGTAACTGACACACTGGAATCGGTTTGTACGGTGAAAGTTTCTCTCGTAAATTTGGTGTAACGTTACTCCATAAAATTGAAGGCACCACTTTCTGCCACCTGTTTTATGGAGTAAACCTTTTATTTGTGCAACGTTACTAAATAAAGCTTCAGTAACTTTTCACCAAATATTTATAGTTTGGGACATTCAATCACAAGGCCATCATTTTACCAATTACATGCTATAGAGAGAGGTATATGGCGGATTCGATCCACCAACTTTGGGTCCATTCGATAAACCACTTCATAACTGCGCACCACGAGTCACGGTCATTGTAGCTTATTGACAAATTTATATTATATTGAATTTTCCAAAAGGATGTAGGTTAAATGATTTATGTATAACTTATGTTTCTGAGGAAATTTGAAAAATACCAAAACACGCTGCAAACATGAAAAAGTGAGGAAAATTTGGGATGTATAAGAGTACGTTGCGATTTTTTTACAGTGTAAAACAAAACGATATCTGTTTTCTAAAAATTCCTTTTGCATCACTGTCACACCAATATCCCAACTAAAAAACTTGACTATAATTAGGACTTTAACCTACACATTACCTATTCGAGGAATCTCATATTACAGAACAAATGGGAAAAGAATTTGTACTTTTAATGTTGGCCTGCCTTCAAATTTATCGTTCTCGAGATGTTTTTTAGGCTATCGTGTGTGGCTTGAAGTCATATTTCAGCATGTAATTGCTTAAAATGTTTGTTCTCGCTATCGTTATAGCACCAATGAATTTGGGAACGGTCAGTAAGTTATTGCTTGAAGTGGTGTGAGTGGGCTGCCTTGAAGACAAATTCCTTTAACATGCGTGTAAATATGCTTTTTCGGTTTTAGAGGTGAACTTGGTGATTTAGTAACTGTTAGTACATGGATACGCAAATGAATAATAGCGGCAAAAGTGAAAATAATCACCACAATCCATTTTTTTTATTCAATTTCAATAAGATTTCGTGTAATTATGTTCTTCCGGCTTTTCAGAGGTGGAGCATTTCTGATTTACTAACTGGGAAAACACGGTGTTCGCTAAGCAACAGAGAAAAGAAAATGAAAAGAAAAAGTCAGTTTAAGCTAAAGATAAGCCTTACTTTATTTTTTACTAAAACTTTTTCAGCATTTCTTACATTTTTCATAAACATGGAAGTAATATAACAATTACGTAATATCATTGATTATATTTATTATAATTTCTAAGTTGAATAAAAAATGTACCAAAATTAGGAGGGAAAAATTACTTCCATCTGTTACGGACAAAAGAGGCTAATGTTGACAATCACTTCCATGCAATATTTGTCTATAAATTTAACATGATTGCACAGATTAGCCACTGAAAAAAATGGAAGAGCAGAGAGCATTGGGATAAAGTAGACAAAATTTTATTAATAATATCTGATGAACACAAGATGGGTAGATGGGTAGGGTACATATATATTCCGGCTTTTGTGCTTGATCAGAGACCCGCTTATAAGCCTTCGTCAAGTAAGACAGACACATAAAGAATTTTTACTGTCACAGAGAAAGGAAAGTACACCCAGGGCGAAGGCGGGAATCGAACTCGCATCCGTTACAGCGCGCAGACTGCTAGCTTAATGGTCCAAACCACGCAGTCATACGGGCCTCCTGACGAACACAATTATATACAAGACAAACAAACTAAAAATTTACATAATACCATCTTCATACTTGATCTATGACGCCCCCAACTATACAATGGCTCCTGGCTAGTGTTTAACTGTTTTCCCGATTCGAAAAATAAATTTGGCCTACCTTTTATAAAGTTTTAAAGGATTCTTTTTGGCAAAAATCCCGTAGTCCATCATGAAGAATCCTATTCTGCTTTCACCGGCGCTTTTATCAAGTAGGAGGAGGCTCCCGATTTCAATCCCTCGGGGATTTGCACATAAACCAAGGATGTGTCATTCGCGATTTCTCCAGCCTATTGACCGACTCAGCAGGAATGAAACACACCTGACAATACATCGGAATGCTCTATTGTTTCGACTGAAGCGTTATAATAAAAGAATATGAGAATCATAATTTCCTAATTTTTTAATGCTTTAAAATATTATAGTTGTTAAAAAAAAGACAGCACACAAATATTTTTAGTATAGGTGATTAGTTATTATGATTTTTTCAATAATTTAATTTTCACCACTCAGCAGGAAAGAAAGCCGTGCCAATTTCATTTTATTATTAATTAAATATGCTTCTGTGCATCAATATTTTTTCATTATTTCATCTTTTTTTAATTCGTACGTAACTCCATTGAATTTCCATTAAATCTAACTAAACTCTAACAAAGCTCAAAACTAAACTTTTGAGCTTTTTCATAATTAAACCATATAAACACACTAAAAAATGAAGGAACGATGAGCTCAGCAGTTGGTTACGGTTTATGATATAAATTGCCCCCCCCCCCTTCTAAAAGTAAATTCTCTGAGTAGATAAAAAAAATATCATCAGTAAATATCTATATGCATGTTTGGTTGCATATTCAGTTTACGTTTTTACGTGCCAGCTCTGTTCGGTGGCTGAACTCATAAGACACTATAAATAAGCAACAGGAAGAGTTGCCAATTGCTGAGGATGACAAAATAAAAGGAAGTGAACAGTCATACTTTGCTTGTAAAAACCTAAAACTTCATCAAATGTACTAACTTACCAGTTAGCAGTTATCACTATCAATTTTCAAAAACATTTAAAGGTTTTTTAGCAACTTTGTAGCAGACTTGAAATGACATAAACTCCCGCCCTCCAAGACAACACTAAACGGGCAATCCCATAATCTGAGTAAAAAGCAAGATGTATGGACACGCACATGGCCCATAGAAATTTCATCTGCACTACTATCGCCTAGTTAAGCATTTGATTCATAAAATGATACCAACATCGTTGCAACCCCCTAATCTGATGCAACAAAGCTTACAGGTTGTCAAATACAAGAAAAATATCAGAATTTTCGACTTTCTTATCAAAAACCTTTAACTTCAACAAATACAGAAAGTCAACACTAACAAAAACATATTCCTTGACAACAAAATAGTTTTTACGAAACTTTGCAACAATGTTGAAACGATATTAATTGCCAATCTCCCTGTATGTTAATCTGTAATTTATTAAGGTTGCGTTGGGGGTCATCCCTTTGGCTAAATTCATAAGAGACTCGAGATTATCAGCATGAATTTCTAATGCTTATGATTGTAATAAACAATCAGAATCGCTAACTTCCTTGTCAAAAACATCAGTCACCAGCAAGCGCTATCCATTCCCAAGACCCCAAAATATACTCCACCATCTTTGCAACAATTTTGAAACAACATTATTTCCCGCTCCCCCAGACAACACATTACTAGGTAATCCAATAAAAGCAGGAATCCCATAATCTCAGTGAAAAGCAAGATGTATGGGCATGCGGCCGAGACCAAATAGAAAAGTCATCTGCACATACACTATCGCCTCCTGGAGCATTTGATTCATAAAACGATACCACACCGGTGCAACCCTAATCTGATGCAACAAAGTTTACCGTTTGTCAAAGACACGTTAAAAATGTCCTCCCTTTATTGATCAGGCGACATTAATTTTTATATAATCGGGACGTGCGTCCAAAAGTTTTATCTTATCTGAAAAGAGTGAAAAATTCCTCATTTGCATCAGCCAGGATGAATTTAATTACCTCTCCGCTTTGACATTTATTACGAAAGTAAGAGAGTTGTGGAAAATTTTTCATTTGGTCGCGCTTCATCAAAATGTCCGTGTTTACGAGGGTGGAATGATCTAGCTTATGGAAGCTGGGCTTCGGTTTGACAAGAACTTAAGTAAAATTCACCTGATTTTTATAAAAGCTTGCTTGATTTTAATTAAGCTCGCTTTGGATTGATAGTGGACTGATTTTAAACAAAATGTGTTTAAATATATGATAACTATAATATAGTGTTACAGATAAAGAATGTCCGATGTTCCTCTATGGAACTCCAAATTGTTTTGAGTTTTAAGTGAATGTGAGGAGTTTAAAAGCCACGATGAACAAGTGCAGTTTTTTAGTCTTGGATTTAAGTAAATTAAGTATTTGCTCTGGAGCCAAATATTGGTGTGGTAAAGGGATACAAGTGAATCACTGTATGATGGTATACGTACAACCTTCAATGCAGCTAATTCCCTGAGACAATAATAACCTAGTTTTTCTCATTATCTGTATCTAGTCCCTTGCACCCCTTGGTTTCTAGTCTCCTCATGCCGAATAGCAAGAAAAAGGTCCAGACTTCTATTCTAGGGAAATCCGTTTTTGATCTGGGGCTCCTTGGTATGGTTTTGTGGGGGTGCGCTTCGGTTCTTTTTTTTGCTCCGTGAAAGCATATAGATCTAGAGGCCATTTGAAATACTTAACAAGTAGACTTAGACATAAAGATCTTAAACAATTTCGTTACATTTCGAGAGTTGCTGGTTACGCACGCAAGAAATTTTTTCGTAGTTTCGCACCGCATGGTCTGTGAAAGCTTAATATGAGCTGTAGCGGTAAATCTACCGTGCAGTATCATGACTTATGACTTAAATCATTGTTGTAAGCTCTTAATAACTCTAAACGATACGAAAGTTCAGTAGAAGACTGATTTTTTCAGGGCAAATGTGGTCCAATTCATTGTTATATACCTACGGCTATTCTGTGAACACATAAAGGCTGCTTTTGAAAAAAAATTAAGTTACAGGGAAACCCATTGCGCACAAATCCTCGGGGATTTCTTATTTGTAAAACATCACATTATTATGAATTAGATTCAAACGCACTAATAACTGATAAAAATCACACTAATAATCGAAAATTTCAATTACGACTTTCTCAAAGTAAAGCACCCAGCATCCTTTGCTTTTCTTTCTGCAGCGTTAATCAAAGAGATAGCGGGCCTTTAAAATTATAACCGGCTCTTAATGAAATTTAGTCGAGGACCTTCAAAAGTTTCCTGATCGAGGCGGCATTTTTATTAAAGTTTCGTTTCGACACCTGCTCGCTGACAAAGTGCCGCCCTTCTAACTGAAACTCATTAGCCAGGATTGTCAATTTGACTTATAATCATTTACCGAGGGCCTTTTCGGCGTTGGATATTAACGCGCAGAGATTGATTTCCGGCAAGGGAAAAAATAACGATGGAATTAAAGCGATTAATTTTCAGCGACATTAAATTAAAACTCGGAAATTTCGCGCATTCTCCGGGAGAGCCTGTTTTTGGAGACTTCCTTTCTCTTGTCGGAGGAAAGGGTCAAAATTAATTTTTCCGATCTTGTCGTTGGGTTAAAGAAGATGTAACTGATTGTAAATAAATATTGGCCCGTAACACCACGGCCTGAGCTAGGAAAACTCAGAATATAGGTAAAACAAATTTTGGGGCCCCTTTACGGAAAGTTTTGTGCATGATTGTCCGTAATGATAGTGCTAGTTGTCAGATGTATCTTATTTTAGCATCCACACTACGTTTATAACGTAAAAAGTGGAAGGTATTATAATCGGTATTAAATATCTGTCTGTCCGTCTGTCACCCACTTTCATATCCCAAACTACATATGCTACGAACAAGTGTGATACGTCAAAAAATTCAGCGCATCGAAATTAGAATACATTGAAAATTTCAGAAAAGAATTCAAATTCGAAGTAATTAAATGTAAAAAACTGCAAAATTTAATGCTCATTCAAAAAGCATAGGGCGCCATTTTTATTAGAATTAAATCACCATTGTCATTCGCAACAATCGCTCGAGAAACTTTAATTCTTTTCGACAATAAATTAAAATAAATTTATTTTTGCGACATCGATCAGTTTGAAATGCCATCAAATATATTTCACTACGAGATTCTTCGTATGTTGATATGAAATGTTTTTATTCTATTTAAAAGCGAAGGAATATTACATATTTATTCTTTGAAATATAAATTAATTTTTGCAAACGATAAGTAATACTTATTGAATTTTCGAAATAAAATAAATGAAACTAGCCAATTTTATTTATTTTTTACAGCATCATTTTACTAATTATTTTTCGAACTGTAAATTAATTTAACAAACGATAAATTAATTTAACAAACGGAAGTTGATGTAAATGGGAAATTGTGGAGACTCAAAGATATTTATTAAAAAAATTACATCATTATTCTTCGAACTTCTAACAAATTTAGCAAACGATAAAGACTAATTGTTAAATCTGAGAAAAAAGATTAATGAAAATCGTTAATTTTGACGTTTAAAAATTTGAATTAAACTAGCTACAAGCCCTGTTTGGCGAATTTCTTTCTGAGGTGTAAAAATAGTTCATTTCCTGCTGAGCACAATAATTGTTGTAGGGAAGCGGTTTAAGTGACAGATTCTGTATCAAACCTACTTGTTTTTTCTAACATTTTATCAACGTCCTTATAATATCGATCAAACCGATCAGTTTGTGTCAATTCCTGAGTCTAAAGTCAATCTAAAAACAAAGTGGGGTCTTGAAAAAATTTAAAAGTTACAGAAATTCTGATAATCATCAGCATTTAGGCCCGGGCCTAACAGGCCTTATGGTAAATCATGCCCTGCGTAACACGCAAAACGGTTCTATTAATTCTTGCCGTACTTAGGACGTCGTACACTGTAAAAAGAATTCTGAAAAGTTATAGCACATTTTAAGTTTTTTTTTTACATTTCCGTGTTATAATGTTTATTTTACAGCAAATTGAAGTTTTCACGACGTACATAGCCAGAAACACGTTACTTCAATAGCGTTCAAGCAAAAAAGATGGGCGCATCTAATTAGTGCAAGTGCAACAAACATTTTCTCCGGTACAATACAATGAAATTTGACATCTTATGTGAATTCACAGTACTGGCTGATGGCAGCACTTTTACCATGACATTGTGATGGTAAATTCAGGAGATTTTTTTCGCAGTGAAGCTGTAACTGATGCTAACTTTCTTTGGTTGTAACGAGTCTGAATCCCAACTATTAGGCTTCAGTTCGAGTCCCTACTGGTAAGCGTATGCATTATTATTGTTTTGTCAATAAACTCTGCTATGCCTCATTCTTTTTCAAACATATCTTAATAAGAAAGGAGAGCATTCTTAATGTCATAAGGTAGGGTAATAACATTCTTTTTGTACTAGGGTTTTTTTAAGTTGACAACTTTTGACAACAATGGCAACTTTTAAGTCGGCCAGTTACACTTTCTACAAACTCAAGAAGCGGAATGTCTAAATTGATTTTAGGAAATACATTGGATAGCGTTGTTTAATCTTATTCAATCATTTCTTTCGTTTCGGACATGCAATGTTTTATTTTCTTTAAAACCAACTCATTATTATAAAAAAATAAGTTTAATTAAGTCAAACGTTGAAAATCACAAACATCAATAGATGTTTCTTGTTTTATTATTACTTATTTCCTGTTAAGTGATATTTTTTAATTATTCTTAATTACATGGGTAAGATATATAAACTTTAAAAATAAATTATCTTATAAAAATAAACAAAGATTTTTTTTAACTAAAAGGGATTAAGTTTTGTCATTGACTAATATTCAATCAAAATTCTTTATGAAAATCTCTACTTGATAGTTTATATGCGTATAAAAAACCAATAATCTTAAAATAATTATATTCTGCGTTAAGAGTTTGTGTAAAACGATGCTTTGAACATGTTGGATTCAACCTTATTAGATATGCAAGTGCAAGAATGTTTTGGACCATGTATACGAACAAAAATATAAAAATAAACTATAGGTATATTTTAAAAATATGTTTAATATTAAATATATTTTATTAATAATACAAATATGTGATGCATATAATTCCGAAGGCCAACAGTTGTTTTGATGCTGGGAAACTTGGAGCTGATTATGAATATGAATACCCAGAATTCAAACATTACAATAGTTTTTGTTCAGGAGCTCACATTTTTAAGACATAACATTTTAGTGATATGAGCTGCTCAGGGTTTGTTCCCATCATTTAATAATGGTTCAGGAATACGAGTTTTTTCCACCTGGTCTTTCCTAATGCTACTATCCAAAATTAGAAACAACAGTCGAAGTTACAGCTGATAATGCGTTGTTATTTAAAAATATATAAATTATAAAATATTTTTTTAAAAATTGAAACCTGTTAATTGGTTGTTCTATTTTTTGTCAGTTCACCCTAAATATGGGTAGAAAAAAAACTAATTTCATGTTTATATTCAGCATCCCAAATATAATTAAAATCAGTTCTAAAATAATATAATTTTTAATCTATATAATTTTTTTTGAAAGCCTGTGTTATTGATTGTGGCATAAGGGCATTAATCCCAAATAGTTGGTTCTCACAAATGATTTCAGAATTATTTCTAAAGAAACTCGCTAATAAAAATTTTAATACTATATATAAGCTGCATATGGAATTACAACTCCATAAAACACAATTAAATTTGTGAATGAAAAAATACTTTTGATCCTACAATATTGATAAAATAAAGTTTATGAGAAATGAAGGAACAGAGAGAGATAGATAATATGAAACTGAACACGATGGTGAAATATTATCATATAATATGATAAAAGAACCTAGACAAACATAATTCACTGTTGAACCGAAACAAAAATTTAACATATTTCATATTGCTGTTTGGGCAATAGTTCTACAATAAATTATGTTCTTTTGAATTTGAGGCATAACTTATAAAAAAATTAATCTGTATTAATCTTTTTCTCATTATACTGTAAGTCTGATGTTTTAAATGTACATCTATATTTAACACTGTACTAATTGAACAAAATGAAGACATAAATTAGTACAGAAAGTTCCTTACTGCCCCATGCCCCTAACGCCAAATTTTTAGTTTTGGAGTTCAAAATAACAATTTATTTTCAGAAAATTAGATCCATTTGAGTGTTAAATTGAACTAACATTATTTCGATTTGAAGTAACTTTTCATTTAATTCTCAAAATAGAAAAATATGTTTTAAGAAATAAAATTCAGCATTTTCTCGGCTTTTTTTCACTTTCCTTTTAAAAATCTTATTAACTTTTTTCCAATTTTCTAAGATTATATTGATATACGCCATTTTTCTCGTGCATTTAAAATATCAACAAAACTAAAACTAAGTATTATAATTATATTCTTTATTATTATTTTATTTCTTCGTACCCCACATTTTCCTCCATGATCATCACATTTCCATCACATTTTCCATCATTTTTCTTGTGTTTATGAATGGACCAATCAATAAAACAAAAACTAAATCAAAATTATTTAATATATTTTTTATTTATACATATTTTTTTTGTAAGAGAAGATTGTGTGAGGGAGGTTTTCATATACAAAAATGAGAACATAACTCTACAAAAGAAGGTGAGTTCGGTGAAATAATAATACAATAAAAAATATTCAAGACGCTTTTAAATTGATTCTTAAAGAAAAATAAGCTTCTGAAGAATAAAAAGCGTAATTTGATGTTTCTTTTTTATCCATTATACTCACTTTCGCACCACCAACTTTCCTCTATTTTTCTCTCGTGTGAGGTGATATTGACACACCGTCCTCATTTGTCTCTTGAATTTATGAATAGCCAAACCAAACTTACATTTATATTCTTTAATATTATTATGTTTAAGATATTATCTCAAACATTTCTTTCGACTATGATAATAACAGTTTTTTAAGATTTCTAGTGAGGCTTTTATACCATCATTTTTCACTCGTGTGAGGTGATAATGTCATAACGCCATCATTTTTCTGTTAAATTGATGAATAGTCAAGTCAACAAACCCCTAAAATAAACTTATATTTACATTATTTATTAATATTTACATTATTTATTTATTATTATGTTTAAGATATTATCTCAAACATTTCTTTAGACTATCATAATAACAGAATTGTAAGATTTCTAGTGAGGCTTTTATACCATAATTTTTTACTCGTGTGATGTGATATAGACACAACGCCATCATTTTCTCTTATTTTTATGAACAGACGAATGAACAAAACCAAAACTAAAACCAAATTACGAAATATACGACATTTTCTTAAACATTTCTTTAGACTTTTTAATACCAGAAATGTAAGATTGTCCTTGGAGGCTTTTATACATCTTTTCCAAATAAGGTAAGTTCGGTGAAATAATAATAGAATAAAAAAAAACTCAAGCAGATTTTAATTTAATTCTTAAAGAAAAATAAGCTTCTGAAGAATAATAAGTATAATTTGAAGTTTATTTTTTATCCGTTATACTCACTTTCGCACCACCAACTTTCCTCTATATTTCACTCGTGTGAGGTGATATTGACACATCGCCATCATTTTCTCTTGAATTTATGAATAGCCAAGTAAAAAAAAACCCAAACCAAACTTATATTTAGAATCTTTAATATTATTATGTTTAAGATAATATCTCAAACATTTCTCTAGAATATTATAATAACAGAATAGAAAGATTTCTAGTGAGGCTTTTATACCATCATTTTTCACTTGTGTGGTGTTATATAGACACAACGCCATCATTTTCTCTTATATTTATGAACAGACAAATCAACAAAACCAAAACTAAAACCAAATTATTAAATATAATATTTTTTCTTAAACATTTCTTTAGACTTTTTAATATCAAAAATGTAAGATTGTCCAGGGAGGCTTCCAAAGAAGGTAAGTTCGGTGAAACAAAAATAAAATGAAAAAAAAAAATCAAGCCGCCTTTAAATTAATTCTTAAAGAAAAATAAGCTTCTGAAGTATAATAAGTATCATTTGAAGTTTCTTTTTTTTTATCCATTCTACTCACTTTCGCACCACCAACTTTCCTCCATTTTTCACTCGTGTGAGGTGATATTGACACAACGCCATTTTCCCCAGCCCCTCATTTTCCTCATATATTTCAGCAAATAATCCGAGCACTTTGTCTCATTCCTAGGCAAACAGAAGCCGCTCAACCGAGACAAGAAGACACGGATTTTACATCGGCCCCCTCTTCTTCGGCAGTTTACATAGAATTAGCGTTTTTAATCTATAGATAGCATACCATTCTTAAAAGACAATGCTTCAGCAACGCAAATAAGATTGGAAATAACCCTCGGACTCGGTGCATTCTCCATTACATCCACGCTTTCGCTTCCCCCCTTCTTAATTTAAAACTGGAAATTTTAAGAAGGAAAGCTTACTAAAAGTGGAATAAAAGATAACATTCACGGTCTTCATATCGTTCAGTTGAGTTTGACAAAGCTGCAATTGACTTACAATAATTTGGGGTAAAAGGAGTTTTGAAAATGATTTCAATACAGAAATAATAATTTTTTTTCATTATGTTGATGATATAGGTTTTGTTTTCAACTGTGCTTCTTGGGACGAGCTTACATAGTTGATGTTTTGACACATGTAGGATGCAGAATGATTATATTTTAAAATGACAGAATTTTTTTTAACTGTTGGTCGGGATTATATGAAAATGGACAGTAATGCAGTCAAGAAGACTTGCGATTTTATTTTGGAAATATACTACTAATTGGATAATGGAAGGAAAAAGCTTTAAATAAAAAAAAATATTTAAAGATATTAAAAATTAAGAGATATTCACATCCCGGTTAAGTTAAACAGTATTTTGCCATATGAATCCATATTAGACCACACCACCATCTAAGAATTTTCTGTCGTGTAGTGTTTCTACCGTTCTTGATTAAAACATTTCGCCTATGCTCCGTTGATTTTCATCGATATAAAATTCCATTTTTTCTAGAATGCACCTATTTAGTTTTCTATCAGTTGGATAAATAGTTCTCCATGTTGAACCTTAACTATAAAAAAACATGCATTTGTATTATTTTTACATCTTTCCAAACTTGTGTTTCTCATTTTATACATTTTATATTTATTGTAGATAATTACTTTGATTCTAATCACCATGCATAAAGCTAGCTAAATAATTATAATCATTCAGTAGAAAACCTTTGATTATACTCCCGTGAGCAGGTAAAATGCAGTATCAATAACAGCATGGAGTGGGCCATCTTTGTCTTGACAAAAGATACATGATCTCAATCTTTTAGTACAGTTAGTAATCAATCTTTTAGTACAGTTAGTTTGGTTAATAAGTGCTTACAATAATGGTTTAAGTCACTGTTGCAGATACTGCGGTTTTATCTGCCCACGGCAAAATTATAATCATATATAAAAATCGTGTTGATTAAAGCAACTAGTTTTGATTTTAATGACTGCGCAAAAATAAGCTTTGATTAGTGCTACCATATAGAAATTTGTTTTTATTATAAATAACTTGTATAAAACGTGTATAAAGGCACCCCAGTGGCCAAGATGGATAATCGACGAGCCTCTCAAAAGAAGGTTCTTGCTCTCTCTCTCTCTCTCTCTCTCTCTTCTGCCTTAGCCATACTATCATACTATAGACGTATTCGTGCTGGAGAAAAAGTAATCAATTAGGGGTGCCCGGGTGCACTGCTATATACGTGCTCGCTTAATCTGTGTAGTCGAAAGTATTGACGGACGGCGTTAGCGTATGATGTCGCTCGAAGTTTCGCTGGGTTCCCGATCAGGTGTTGACGTCGTCACTTGACCTCGTCAGGGTTCTAAATTACGAGGTGCGTATTGGCTGTTTGTCAAAAAATAAGGAAAATATATAAAAAGGATTATGATTGGTATACATGCGCCCCGGCCCAATAAACCAGCTGCAAAATCACAAAGGGTAAGCAGTCAGAAGATCCCGGGTTAAAATCCCGGCTGTGTTTAGCCGTATTTGTCATGAGTATACTGTGATACGCGTACTCGCTAAATCTGTCGGAGTCAAAAATCCTGAGCAAGCACACTGGTTTGCTTTGGGTGCCTGCTCAGGTGTTAACCTCGTCACTTGACCAGGGCTCTAAATTACAAGGTGTAATTTGGCTCCATGAAGGCTAGAAATAGACAGCTGGAAACTTTCTCGAAAACCCGAAAATGTCTGACCAAGCACACAAACCTGAATATTTATGTCTACCAACCAACCAACCAACCAACCCGAAAATGTATCGAAATCATGCTTGCCATAAATTTTTAGTTACACTATTACCAAATTAGTCTAAAATACGTTCAGCAGTGCGCGCATTTTGTTTGCACACGGACTTCCGAAAACTCGAAAGAAAAACTCCCTCCTTCCAGGAGCTTGCTTCATTTTCTAATTTTCGCAATTTGAGCCACTGAGCTGGATTCGGAATCGTCGTTAAAGTTTCATCCTCTGTTTTAATAAGGAAATAAAACTCGAGAATTTTAGAGAAAAGAATTATCTTTTCATCCGACCCGTGACGGAATTTTCCGTGATTTTTTTCATCCGTTTTACGATAGATTGTTAATTTTAATAAAAGGATACACTTGTTTCGGTAAATACAAAGCTCTCAAGATTTGTGAAGATATTCCTGTTTTGAAAAGTAATTAAATTTATTTCGGGAGAGTCGTCATAGTTTTAGTGAAAATATTGATTGCTGGTAGTTCTTTAATGCAGATTTTTTTGAGTATTTGTGTTTGTTATTTAGTTATTATGTATCGCGTGAAGTTTTCAGCCAAAAATAAATATAACTTTTTGTTTTTGTTTATTTATTTTTGCGAGTAAAATCTCCCTTTCATAAGCTATTTTTCGGAATTATGAGAATTTTATATATTCTTAAAAATGGGGCAAAACCAAACATGAGTAGTTTCCAATATGCTTATTCATATAACTCAATAAATGCATTTCCAATCTGTTTCCATCTGCTCTTATAAAACGATAAAAATAATATTGTGCTCATATTTAAAAAAATAAATAACAGGAACTAAATAAGTATAATTTAGCATAAAATTAGTATTTATCTAAATTAGCATTTTTCATTCACCAGTAACTGTAATCATTTTTACTCTTTTATCAATTTAAAATGAAAACAGTTGCATAGAAATTTTTAACATTTAAATTTCATCTTTTAAAAATAGGCTAAAGGGTAATATTAATGTCCAATGTATCCTGGGATAGCAAACAGTGGTAATAAAATTAGATTAAACTCAATATTCAACGTTTAATATTTTTACATATTGCAAAAAGTAGTTAAAGGCTGTACCTAAAAAGAAAAGATCTTATGTAAATGCTTATAAAAATTGACAACTGTCTTTCCACTTATGCAAAAAAAATCCAATAAACAATCTGCAATGGTCTTTCTTTTCAACAATCTTTTCGAATAGTATCCGAAACAAAATATGATAGTTATGCCATTCCACTTTTAGCCCTAAAAAATAGGGGAAGAAACTAAAGTTTTATTGATGAATAATGCATGAAATGCTAAAACCCTTTATGTACTTTGAAAACGAAACAGGGCAGCATAACGTATATGACGAGTAAATAAGAGCTTATAGGACGAATACTGCTCCAAATTCTTCATCTTCTTTAAGCAACTCCCGCTGAGGAACAAAAAACACTCTAAAAAAAGAAGCTCCGATAACAAAATACCTTCAGCCCATTTGTTTCTTCCGTATTTTTCTTGCATAAACTTAAATTTCAACTTCAGCGAACTTGTTTGCGTTTTATTTCATTTCATTTTTCCTCTCCGTTTGAGCCATTTTTCTTCCTACCCTTTCTCCAGGCTTGTCAGGGTTTCTCAAACTCTCTCCGGAACATAACATATTTAAAGAGAGCGACTTCAAGAAAGAAAAAGAAAAGAACCACATTATAAAAAAATAAAAATCCGAAAAACGCAGTTTCCGAATCTTCCCCTCAAAAACTTAAGACGATCCTTCCATTCCCCCCAGTTAAAGTTCGACTTCCGAATTCGAAATTGGTTGCTTACATTCCCTTTATACATCATTCATATTTCTTGACGACTGAAAGAAAGAGAGGAAGGAAAGAATAAGGAAAGAGCGAATCCAATAAGGTTTTTTGGGACATTTCCGAAAGCTTGAAGGATGAAGGCCGCTTCGAAATTGGATCTCTGTCTTAGAAGCTCGCGATTTGTGGCTGCTGATGGACAGTTCCCGAATGTCAATCTGCATATAGAATATTTGTCTCCCTTCACCTCATGGAGTATATAGATAAATCGGGCGCCTCATTTCCATACGGTTTCGGGCGAAGCTGATTCTTTGTGGTAATCTATCTCGCGATACGAGGATGCTATAAACTTCCCTTTTCAGAGCCACACAAGCCTAAGTCTTAAACTCAAGAATTTTATTTGTTATCATCTATAAACTATTATAAATAGTATATTAGTTACTATAAAATAAAAGGGAGAAGCTGATTCTTTAAAGTAATATATCAAGCCTAAGTCTTGAATTTCAGAATATTAGTTGCTATCGTCCATAAACTATATCTTTATAAATAACAATCTAGTTATTAACATGAAAGGGCGAAGCTGATTTTTTGAAGTAATATATCAAGTATAAGTCTTGAATTTCAGAATCTTATTTATTATCATATTCATAAACTATATCTTTATAAATAGTTGACTGGTTAATAAAATCAAAGGAAATGGCGAAGCTAATCGTTTTTCAGAGCCACACTTAGTCTCAAAAGAATGATTTTACAGAGTCTTATTTTCGAATCATCTCTAAATTACATTTTTATAATACAGTATAAAGTTTATATGAATTAAAGGACGTAGAGAGCTGATTCTTTATGTTTACAGATCTATTAGGTGCTGGTAGTTCATAGATAACTTTTGTAAGATGTTAGGATGCTATTAACTCGGTGAGTCAACTCCATAAAACCCAAAAATTTTTATTTAAAAGAATTTTATTTTGCATTCATCTCTAAAATCTGTTTTTTTTGCGCTAGGAAATGGAAAAATTCTCTTTAATAAGACTTACGGAAACTAATGGATTAAACTGAATCTATCTTATGATGCACGGCTGCTACAAACTTTCTACCACAGTTCAAGCATAAATCTATGGAAGTATTTTTTTTACCTTTAACTATTGTGACTCAGCAGTGTATTGCCACAAAAATACTCGTTTTTGGAACCAATATTGTTTTCAACTGTTCCTAAGAACCTTAAAACAAACAATATAATGATTTTTATTGTTTTTTCCTCTTGTTTTGTGGGTATTCATCTATCTTTCTCTATTAAAGTTGATTTGGGGATTTTAATCAACCTAAACATAAAAAATCTTTTGCATGGAAAACTTGGCATGTCTTTTTACATGGAAATTCAAAACCATTCTTATGGAAACGCTATAATTATTCTTTGACATGATAAAAAGAAAACATAGTTTACTTGGCCAAAAATATCTTTTTATATGAAAATCCAGAAACATTTTGATAGGGAGAGCCACAAAATCATTTTACGCGAGAAATGAAAAATATAATTTCACAGGGAATATTAAAATATCTTTAACATAGAAAATAAAGAGTATCCTTTGCATCGAGGAAAAAAAAGGAAGACTACATTTCGAAAAAAACTTGTGTTCAAGCAGCACAAGTAGAAAACAAGCATTGTGTAAAAATGGCAACATTACAATATTGTGTTTTTTCAAAACAAGAATTGTGTTGATGACATACAAACACAAGTTTATGTTGTTCTAACACAATTGACGATCGTGAAAGGAGACGGTTATTATGTCCATGCGCCATTGACAAAATCTGTGAACTTTATTGCATCCTAAAATAAGTATCAAAATTCTAACATTCATTTTAAAGTACCGTAATCGTTATATTTTTTAAGATTTAGTATAGATATTTATAGGAACATTAAATAGAAGTTGGTAAACTACATTTTGAAAGAATACATGAGTGCTGCGCCTTCAACACAATTTTTGTGTTAACCATGAAGTATTATTATATGTCACAATACTATTTTTGTATTGTTTCAACACAACTTCTAATGACTGGGGAATCCTCAATTTTCGCATTGAAAGTCAACATACTTTTTTTCTGAGTGTGCCCCATCATACGGTAAGAAAAACTGTTAATTTTACAGAAAAAATCATGTATTTACAAAAATTACTGTTATTTTAATTTAAGGTTTTTTTCTTTAAAAATAAACTGATCCAAGTAAAAATAGTATAAACTGATCTAAGTAATCTTTTTCTGTTTTCAGCCGCGTATAGAGGATTAAACTGCAACCGAATAAGAATTTCAACTGTGTGTGAGAACTCCGTGTGTCTAAACGGATCAGTTGGGAGAGCGTTGGACTGGAGATGTAAAGGTTTGTGCATCGAACCCCGTGTTTGATAATTCCCAGCCTGCGACCGTGGGATGTAAAAAATTCATTTTTTCTTTAAAATTTGTCTGTTAATCTTCCAAACGCCCAAGAAATGGGCAAATGTATGGTTGTTTTCACTTCATGAATATTAAATTTATAATTTTTTTCAAATAAAATATTTTTTAATAAAATCAGAATCAAGTTTATTTTGAAAGATATGATCTGTAAAACATTGCCAGATGAAAAAAAGCACATTATGAATAAAAATTTGTAAATTTAAAATTTGAAAATTTAATTATTGTAAGAAAAACTGATGCACAAAATACAGAAAAACCCGGGTCTAACGATCGGAAGGTTTAAAAAAAGAGCTTTTGCGTTAAAATTACATTTTGTTCCTATAAAATAAACAGATTATCCCTGTAAATTATACGATATATTTCTGGCTCGCCAGTTAAACAGTTTTTCTGTAAAAACAACATACTTTTTTAACAGTGCACCAGAAACATCTTTTTCGTTTTCTATACTTTTCCGGAAAGTTATCCTGAACCGACTTGCGCTAGTATTTCTCGGATTCCAGGAACTGACTTCAGCAATGACACGTGAAGGCACGGGAATTTTGCATTCCTTTTCCCAGGCGTGTCCGGATTCAGATGTTTGGGAATGACTTGTCAAGAGGAAAAATTGAGATTTTTCCAATTTTCCGTCAAACTTTCTTATTTTGGTTTTTTAGCATAACTTTTCTGAAACTTCCGTATCAGATTGATTTCAATCCTTTGGGCTCGTGTTCAAATCGCTGGAACGATAACATTATCATATTTATCGTGTTGAATAATTTATCATCCTTAATATACATGCTACGTCAACATTGTGTGAGAGGGGATTGATGCACATTAAATCTGTTCATGGTCCAATTGTTTTGAATGGCATTTAACTTGCATTTTTCGAATTATTATAAGAGGATTTTGTTCAATTTTCTCTTGAAAGGGAAAGAAATGAAAAGTACGAAGAATTTTGAAAAAATGTTGAATATAAAAGAAAGTTTTCTTGGTATTATAACTCAAATTTATCAAGAATTATAACTCTGTATTAAGTTATTTTGCAAGTGTTTTGATAGTTTTTTTTATGACTTATGAATTTAGATCCAAAATAACATTTCTTGATTTCCTTAAAATTATAAATTTTTGTTCTGCAAAGATTTAAGTGTATCACAAATTCGCTTGCCATTTAAGAAAATTTTGAACTAAATTGTTACTATTTTGTCAATTTTAAATAAGTTAAATGCCGAATTTCCCCAATGGAACAAAAAATAAATTATAATATAACTCACTTCACTTAAGGATTCTTTTAAAAACCAATAATTATTATTGCATGCTATAAAAATATTAGTTTATCTCATATTTCGTAAAAAATATAAAAGTTTAGCTGATCATCTTTTTCTCACAGGGGTAAATCCTAAGCTTACATACATTTTTTATGAATTTAGTAATTTCTACTATAATTTCAAAAATATAATGCTAAGTTGTAACGCATCTTAATAAATTGCTAACACATAATAGAACATCAACATTTTTGAATAAAAATAACATTCACACAAAAACGGTGTTCGATCAAAAATGTAACTGCTTAAAAAAATAGTTCCGGCTTTACAAAGATAAACATAGTTACACAGCTAATAATTTCAAAAATTTCTTACATGGTTTCAACAAAAAGAAGGTTCCTAGTAGCTTCAACGGCTGTGTGGTGAAACGTTCCCCTATATTTTCTGTTTTAGGTTGCACACTTTTTTAGATTTCGGTAAACAAAACTTAAAGTTAGGCTAGGGGCTCGGGTGGTCTAGTGGTTAAGATCGCAGACCATTACGCTAACAGTCTGTGCACTGTACCGGGTGCGGGTTCGATTCCCGCCTGTGCCCTGGGTGTACTTTCTCTCTTTGTGCCAGTAAAAATTCTGTCTGTATCTGTCTTACGTGACTAAGGCTTATAAACGGGTCTCTGATCAAGCACACAAACGGGAAAATACATGTACCAACCTACCTGCCTAACTTAAAATAGATTCGATCTTTTCACTTAACTCACAATTACGAGACCTATATTATCTATGCTAAACCTCTCAACAACATATCAAAATAAACAGCAAAATACCTAATACAAAAATATTTTATATACTTTACCTAAGTATCGATTTACACCAAAAAGGGAGAAAATATCAAATAAAACTTATGTCAAAAGAAAATAAAAAACCCTCTACGAAAAATACATTTTGAAGCCATGTCTACAGCATCACTTTCTCAGTTATGGCGACCATTCATCACCATGTCTTTTGACACTAACTTTTACAGTCATCACTTTTACACTGAAAATATAACTCGGAAAGAGCAAGAAAACATTTCAGCCGTTATTTTTCAACTGTTTTTTTTTCAAACTTAAAAAAAATAATAATCCTGTCAAATTTACGGTATTAAAAAGGCAAATGAGTAGCCAGAATAAACCAGTTTTTGTAGCCAGAATAAACACGAAAACGATCTGTAATAATTAAGGTGAATTCTATTTAAAATACGATTTTGTGCCGTGAATTGCACAGAAGCTTTCCATTTATATACGTTAAAAAACATTTCATTGCAAAAAAAATAATCCCGGCAAATTTGCGGTATTAAAATGGCGACTGATTAGCCAGAATAAACAGTTAAAACACGAAAATGATCTGTATGAATTAGGGTACATTCTATTTAAAATACGATTTTGTGCAGTGAATTGCAAAGAAGTTTTCCATTTAGATACAGTCAATTTCAGTTAAAATAAGGTTTTGTGTCCTGTTTTTGGCTTTCGAAATTGAGAAATTGTTTTGCGTCAGGCGCAAATAGAACGCGTAACCTTTACGTTGCAAGTGAAGCGTCTTTTCAACTCAGCTATCACACATTTCATCGGATAAAAGCCATCAGAAGTAGTTAAAAAGTCATCAAAGTTCATTGAGAACAACTTTTGGAGAAAATGGTTGTATACTGTAATTTTTGAAAAAAAAACGTTTTTTTGCTTCATATGTCGTTTTTAGTAAAACATATTCCAATTTCTCACATTTTTATAAACACAAAAAGGCATCAGGTATCGGCTCGTCACTTGACTGTGGTTCTAAAATACGACGCCCGTCGCCAATAGCCTTCGTGTAGCTCTAGTGCGACAATAATTCAAACTAAACAAAAAGGAATATTTCTGACTTGCTTGTCTTTATTTGGGATTTTTTTGTTCACGTAACATGTTTTACTTCTCATCTTTGAATAAATAAAATGAAAATGATTAATGTATACGTTTTGGATATTGATTAACTGCTTTGTAATTCTATAGAGAAAATATCATTGAAATTACGTTTTATAATTTGCAAGTATTGGAAACAAGTACATGAAGTTGGTTGGTTGGTTGGTTGGTAGACATACATATTCAGGTTTGTGTGCTTGGTCAGAGACCCGCTTATAAACCTTCGTCAAGGAAGAAGTAGATTCACATGCTTACGGTTGGTTGGTAGACATATATATTCAGGTTTGTGTGCTTGGTCAGACCCGCTTATAAACCTTCGTCAAGTAAGACAGACACAACAGACAACACACACACATAAGTGGATCCATCTAATTTTTAGAGACAGAGGTCAACTAGAGGATCCCCAGAATTGGCTTGTCACCCCCAGAGGTATTGATTTGGTATGGGAACTTAGAGGACTTTCGGACCCAACAGATTTAACGAGCACGTACTCCGCATATACTCGGTAGGTCTTCAGTGGTACCGGGACTCGATCGCAGGACCTTCCGATCCCGAGACCGAGACGCTGACCACTAGGCTCACTACGGCCCCGATTCACATGCAATTAAGGGATAGTTGGAGTTTGCAGCTGGTTTATTGCTTCCCCAGAGATGCACTTATACAAGTCATGACGGGGCCCGGATGGCCGAGTGGTTTGGACCATTAAGCTAGCAGTCTGTAACGGGTGCGGGTTCGATTCCCGCCTTCACCCTGGGTGCACTTCCTTTCTCTGTGACAGTAAAAATTCTTTCTATGTCTGTCTTACTTGACGAAGGCTTATATAAGCGGGTCTCTGATCAAGCACACAAGCCGGAATATATATGTACCCTACCCTACAAGTCATGATTCGCAATATTTGACAAATGAAAAAGGAACTTCATTGTTTGTTTGAAAACTCTTCTAATTTTTTAATTTACCTATTTTCACTTTTCAGAGCTACACAGCCGCGTGCGCCTCGTAGTTTAGAAACATGACTAAACCTATCATTTTCCCGATATACACAGTTTGTTTACAGCGATAGTTGATTCGAAGTCTGGTCTTAAGACCTTACCAATTAGGCCCGCAAATTTTCTTTTAAAACACCAATAGCGATATCAACTGTTCCTCAGAAATAAGGAACATTCAAGCAAACCCTAGTCCGTCCTTTTCCGTGGTGTTTTCCCTCCGAACACATTTTCGCTCTCTTCGCAACTCGTTCAGATCCATCAAAAAAACTTGGCCCGACACACCATATTTCAAAGTCTAGTAGCAGGCATTTCCTAGCCCTAGTTTCACAAAGTTACAACTGCAACTCGGAATTTCATTTCATTTTCAAACCAACATCCACGTTATTCGACCATTATCATTTAAATAACAAAAACCTGCAACTAAACAATTTTAATGTCAATCCTGTAATAAAGAACTTTGAACAAAAAATCCATTGGAATTTCATGTAGTCACCATAAGCCACTAAAACCAGTCAAGGACCAGTTGGAATTTTTTCAGACCAACCAGTCGTTTTGCAATGGAAACGGAAGGATCAGTCTGAAATTTCATGGCATACAGGATTTGAAAGGTGATGTCGATCGCAGATCCGGATGCTCAAGATAGATGAAATATTTGCGGAATTTTTATTGATTTTAGAATTTTTCAAAAAGGACCTTTTATAAAGAAGACTGATGATGTCCTGGTCTGGGGGTGGGGGTAATGGGGCAGTTAAATTTTAAATTTATGGAATGTAAAATGGTGAGTTTGGTCATTTGTCACAGATTTGCCAACACCCGCATTCATATGTGGAGTTCTTATTTTTATTAGCGAAAACTCTATTTAAATAATCCATATTTATATTTCTCATTTTATCTTTCAATAATATCAGAGATCAAATGCCTTTTTTGTAACGTCATGGGTCAGGGTTACTTTAAAGTCCACTTTTGTGCTAATCTTAAACTCTGTATTTCAAAATGAATCTGGTGTTTATGTGAAAATAAGCATTTTTAATACAATATTATACGTTTTTATAAACACGTATGAAAAGGTTTAATTTGTATTAGAAAAGTTCACATATGATTCACAAGTGTTAAAAAATAGCAAATTTAAGTTAATAAAGAACAATGTGTACTTGTATTCAACATAGATTGAAACTCTTGAAATTGTTTGAGTCCAAAACTAATCTTCGTGGGCAGATGCATTATATTTAAAAGTTTCTAATCGATAGTGATGTTAATTAAAACTACACATCTATGATATATTTTTGCAATTATGAACAAACATTTTTATTTTGCAGATTTAATTCTAAGTTTTATAAGTATGAGTTATAACTAAAGTTTAACAATTTTTCTATAAAATATATAGTTTTATTTAAAAAAAAAGATCTATAACTAGTGCAAATCTTTAGTAAATTCAAATTCATGCTTCATCAACTTAAAAACTTAATACACATCTAAACAAAATCTAAAGGGATTTTTCTCGAAATCTAAACTAAGGCCCCTTATTCATAGTGCCATGAATATCAAACGTAGAGGGGTTTGAAACTTCCCCTCCAACTCATGCATATAAGTATGAAAAGGTATTCCCAGCGATGGGACCTCAAATAAACTCTTTGCTCAGAGTCAAGAAGAAAAGTCCAAAATATTTAAGACAGTTCGTTGGCATTAGTGTGACAAAATATTTTCTGACATTTCTTTCATAAACTTCCCCAAAAATGTATGATGAAATTACGAGAGGTGTAGAGCCTAGTTGGTAAGGCATAATTGGCCCTATTATTTAACCGGCCTTCAGAGTTTCATGGCCTCAGATCAAATACGTTATGGTTACGTTACTATGGTTACGTACGTTATTAGTTAAATTCGCTAAGATCCAATGTCTTGAAGCAGCTTGTTATGTCAATTTCAGACTACAAAAACGTCATGTCACTCGCCAAGGATTCAAAATTCCATTGCTATTAACACTTTCGCTAAGCAGGATTTTTGTTTCTGCGTAATATGTGATAGAAATATCATTATCGAATCCTTAAATGTACGGCAGCCTGGGCTATTTTAGAAGTAAAAGGGTTAACATAAGTATAGGTCTAGTGAGACTTTAATCCATCCAAATCAATTTATAGATATTTGAAAACATTTTGTTAGCTAAATGTATGGTAAAAAAATATTTAATATTTTTATACGCATTTTTTTTCTTAAACTCTATGGTAAGTTAAAATTCGTAGAGATTAAATGCCTTCACACCGTTTGGCGCCCTTATGTCACCCCTTGTGCCAACTCGAATTCCTCACTTGATTATGGTTCGAAAATGGAATACCCGTAAAAATAGCATAAGTGGAGCTCTAATGTGACGTTAATTCACCCAAATTGATATATCGATGTATTTAAATAAAGGAAACTTAGTATTTTAATGTTAGGTTAACATATTTTACTATTTTTATACCTTCCGTTAAAAAATATTCTAATTTTAAAATCATATTTGCCTATAACGGGCAACTTCGGCAATAAATGGACAACTGGAATTGCCTCTCTTGAGGTGACGTCACAGCTACGTCAAACATTGTATTCTAACCCACAAACAAACCACGCTCCACCTCGTTCGAATCATCTATAAAAGGATTCCATCGGTACTCCTATTTTAAGCAACGATGTGTCAACCTCGCCACTTGACCGTGGATCAAAACTACGACACCCACGCCAATAGTATAAGTAAAGCTCTAGAAATACGTTAGTCCAGCATGACTAATATCTCTACTTTTAACTAAAGAAACTTCTTTAGATAAATAAAAAGTAACACGTTTTTTTACTATTTTAATACCCACTATTACAATTCTTAATTTCAACACACATTATTACTTGGTGGCTATAAGTTGCAGAATTATCAAGATATTTCACTTTTTACATGCCCTCCTTTATAGTTCTTTTTTTTTTAACCATTTTACTCAAAATCTAGTCTAAGTTACAGCATCATCAACTTCTTTTACTATTTGCATAAAATCTTTCCTAATTCTTATTTTTAAACCCTTTAAAACTGTATTCTGAGTTACAGCACTATCAATAATACTTTTTACTACTTCCATGATCTCTTTCTTAATTAGTTTTTTTAAACACATTTTACTCAAACTCTAGGCTGAGTTACAACATTAACATTAAAACACATTTTACTATTCCTATGAACTTCTTTATTATTTTTTTTTCAAACACATTTTACTCAAACTCTAGTCTGAGTTACAACATTAACAATATGAACGCATTTTACTATACATGGGGCCTGGATGGCCGAGTGGTTTGGACCATTACCTTAGCAGTCTGCACTCTGTAACGGGTGCGGGTTCGATTCCTGCCTTCGCCCTGGGTGTACTTTCCTTTCTCTGTGACAGTAAAGATTCTTTCTGTGTCTGTCTTACTTGACGTTGGTTTATAAGCGGGTCTCTGATCAAGCACACAAGCCGGAATATATATGTACCTACCCCTACTATACCCATGCTCTTCTTTATAATTTGTTTTTTTTTTTCAAACAAATTTTATTCAAAATCTAGGCTAAGTTACAGCATTTTCAGACCAACGCAACCAGTTGATGTATCAAGAGGTCAGGGGATCTATTTCTTATCTCTTAGAGGATTTTCTTTCGAGACGTAAAGGATTCAGGAGGAACTTAACTTCAACATACATTTATAATGGACACAAAATTCCGGGCTAAAATTGAATTCTGTTTGGAAGAAGATATGAAACAGGGTTGTGGAATCTTTTAAAGGATACTTTTATAATTAGGAATATGTAGCCATAAAGAAGAATGCATTAGTTGTATTAATAATACAGGTAATGTATAATTGAAGGTATTAGTTTAAGGCTGGGAATGTAATGAATTTTATATATTTGAAAGAATTCAAAAGAACTGTTTAAGATTTAAAAAAACAATATGTTTTGTGTTGAAAAGCGTAACTCAACGTTAACTCATTTACGACAATTTGCAAGAAAACTTTCCACACGAAAATAAGTTAATAATAAGAAAATAAGTTTGTTTAAATAAATAAAATATAAAATGAATGAAGACCATAGTGTTAGATAATGTAGAAGCACCTAAAATGAATTTTAAAGCGTTTTATTTTAACATTTTTATCGGTAATGAAGGTGTTTATGGTATTCACAAATGGTCATGGGTTAAAAATAATCTTTTCTGGTCATGTTTGAAACTCGCATATATCAGATGAGGATCAATAGAAGAAAATTAACTTTTAAGGTACAATATTATTACTAATTAATCAATGCGATGTTTCAAGGTTTTTTGTTTAATGATCCAATTGTTAGTAAATTATAATATAATTTATCCTAGGCTTTTCCAAGTTTTTGTTGTTTCAAATGCTGTCTTATTTCCAAATAAAATAAATCACAACCATCTAGGGAGTAAAATTTCATGTTGTTATCGAAAAAAATGTTAAAATTATTAATTTTGTCTTCAGTCACCCCCACAAAAAATCTATTAATAACAAAAGTTTGAATTTTTTTAGATAGATATTCCATTCTATTCAAAAGAGTTAGAAGATCAATATTTTTTTATTCAAATACCGCTTCTATCTTCATAAACATATGTAATTTTAATCAGAGCATGTTATAAAAAATAAATCCATAATAAAATATAATCAAAATCAAGAAAAAAATGAATAGATAAAAAAATGTAATTTGAATATTTTTTGTTTCCTTTAACCAATTATTCTATCATACTTGTATATCAGTATTTAGGAGTTTCTTCCAATAACTGGATAACTGAAAAATATTTTCTTGGTAAACTAACCATAGATTTTATGTACAAACCTAATTCTAAAGAAAATTTATCATAAAAATAATTTTTTTTATTAAAACCCAGTTCCAGTGCCAATATTTACGATTGTTTTGAAACAACTGAAATCATAATCTAAAACAACATCCCCGTATAATTCCTGGTAAAAGCACCTTATTGCCTTACCATTTAATAACCCATATCCCGTTCCCCAATTCATAAAACGATATAAAACGAAAACTTGTCCTATTATTATCAACATTTCTTTCAGAATGAAAATTTACAAAACGAAAGTATAGTTCATAGTAATGCTTGAAGAAACGATATCATTATCAACGAAGCTTTTTTAAAGTTCCGGTGTCAATATTTACGATTGCCTTCCAACAACTGAGATCATAATCTAAAACACAATCCCCTTATAGTTCCTGGTAAAAGCATTTAATGCTTTGCTATTTAATAACTCAAACCCCGCTGCCATAAGACGATAAAAACGAATACTTATCCTAGTATTATCCGCATCTATTTCATAATGAAAGTATAGTGGATGGTAATGCTTGAAGAAACGGTATCATTACCAAAGAAGCATATTTTTTCAAAGTTTCGTTGTCAATGTTTACGATTCTTCCAGCAACTGTAATCATAAGATGAAAATGATCCCTTATAATTTCTGGTAAAGCATGCACCTTAATTATAATGTCATCCCATTTAATAACCCTAAAGCCACTCCCCGTATCATAAAACTATAAAAAAATGAACATTTGTACCTTCATTATCCGCATATCTTTAATAATAAAAAAATAATGAAAAATGAAAATATTGCGTGTGGGACTGCTTGAAATGAAAACGAATGATTATAAGGCATTCATTTTGGAACAAATTTTGTGTTCTGTTGTTGATATTTACGATATTCTTCCAGCAACTGAAATCATAACCTAAAAGGGAATCAAATAGTTTTTCTTGGTAAACGCACCTTAATTATAATCCGCACACCTGAATATACCAGAGTTTAATATCCCAGAGTCCACTCCCCAATTCATAAAGCGGGTGATTATCCCATTATTATCCGCCCCTCTTCAATATAATTGGATTTGGGCCGCATGGCAGATTTATACCTTTGGATTTTCTCATCGTCATAAAGAAGATTGCCAAGCCGTTTATGTTACGAGGGAGGGGCCTACTAGGCGGTCAGCCAAGGCGATAGGCTATACCGACCACGGGTGGTGTTGATGCACTGAGAGTTAATATTTCAGCTTTAATAACATCCTCCGAACAGGATACAAGAGGATAGGTAATATATAAGTTGAAGCATCAAACGCTTTTGTGGCCCGGTCGAAAAGTGTTTGCCGAGTTTGGGCTTTGTTTTCTGATTTAGAGACGAGCGGTATGAAAGGAGAGTATTTATATATTTTTTTATCCTCTATAATCTCTACTTTTCCATTTTTTTGTGGAAAATGAGCCAGGTAAAACAGAAACCGATAAATTTGAGGCAGTGTAATAATAGATTCTTTGGAAGGGTTGTGATGGGGGTTGTGAACAAGCAATTGGGTTCCGCTACTCATTGAAGATGGCATTTGACACAATTGTACATTACATTTTGGGCGAAAATGTTAGTTGTGTCCATTCAAAACAAGCTTTTCTTTTAAAAGAAAACCTTTCGCTCTTTTGCCATTTTGCTATAATGCCAGAAAAATTAAACAACATTTAATTATTATTTATAAAAAGTAAAACTTTATTTTGGAAGAACTATATTTCTATTTATCCATAAGCCTCCATTATACCTCTAATTTGAAACCCACACAGTACAAAACAGTAATTGCAGTTCACCAATCCAACATACATTCCAACAGTGTAACAACTCCGTGAATGTATCTATCATATCGTCTTGTGGCGGTTTACAACACGCGCACTCTCATCCACGCTAGATGGCGCTGATTTTCCACTGCGTTCCTACCAGCAATCTAGTTAACAACGAAAACAGTAGTATAAAAGCCGAAGTAACTCATTTCCACCTTGGGGATCCGTTTGCTGGACTATGGGTTGCCAACTCAGCTACAGTCTTACTCACAGTCGTGCGGGGCTTACTCCTTACAGGCTGCTAACCCGACCATTGGGATCCACCAATGAAGACTTGCTCTCATGATCCCCACTGCAAAAGCGAGCTTCAGGAAGATCATGAAACGAGTTAATTTAGACAAAAGTGAGATTGTGTAGTAAAAACGAAAGAAACACCACAAGGTGTCAACTGTCTTCGTATATGGTAATGGTATGGTATAGTATCTAAAGCTAGACTATAAAGCTAGAGAAATTGTTAACAAAAGTGTAACGTTGATTTTTTAGTGTAAAGTTATTACACAAATTTTGAAGTAATCTTATTAAACTCCAAATACATGAGAAACGTTTCACAAAACGCTTTGTTTTCTTACACAGAGTTCAAGCGAATGCGCAATCATAAATCAATCATCAAATAAAAACAAAAATGATTATTATGAAAATTGTGTGGATTCTATTAAGCTAGCATAAGCGACGTTCTTGTAACGTTACTCCACAAAAACCGGAGGTAGCACCGCTTTTACGAGGTTGTTGGTTGGTTAGTAGACATATATATTCAGGTTTGTGTCTTGGTCAGAGACCCGCTTATAAACATTCGTCAAGTAAGACAGACACAACAGACAACACACACACATAAGTGGATCCATCTATTTTTAGAGACAGAGGCCAACTAGAGGATCCCCAGAATTGGCTTGTCACCCCCCAGAGGTATTGATTTTTACGAGGTAACGTTACACCAAACGTTTTACAGAGAACCACAACCATGTCAGACCTAGTTGGGACATTACAGTTACAGTTGCGCCAAACCAACGAAACAAATTATAGAACTAATATTCGAAAGTGCCATTTGTGTTCTTTAGACATTTAAACAAACCACACAATAGGTGCCCGGGTGCAAAAGTAGTTATGCGGGGTTTTGTTAGCGGATCACATTTGCACGGTCCTTGAAAAATACTATTTTTATCAAAATAAGAATGGGTTTTTCTGGTTGATTTTAATTTCGATTACTATTTTACAATGGTAACTTTCCGTTGAAAATTTTAAATTTCTGCTTAAGCGTTGAAGTACACTTACTTTTCCAATTAAAACAACGATTTATTCATACTGTTGAAAGCTATATTGTGTTAGTAGTGAATGATAATAATGCTACTTCTCTTTCGTAAACTAATTCGAATGTTTTAACATATAAAATACCTTTAGTACAAAGACGTGTTTTAGGTAGATTGATATAAGAATTTAATAGGTAGGTACTTAGAAAGGTATTTTAAAAGGCAAAATTTGAAAGGCAGTTATTACTAGGGGTTCTAAACGTTTTTTTACAAAACATTTTTCGATTTTCTTCTTAACCCATTTTTTAGGTCGTGGGAAAGAATATGGTTGTATCAAGGTTAGTACAGCTTTAGAAAGGGTTAAATTTATTGCCACGCATATTATCAGGCAGTGCACTTTTGTATTTTCTTTAGCCTTTCTCCAATCAAAATTTTGTTTAATTAAAATAAAAAGCTAGATTTTTCTTATTTCTATTTTCCTGACAACAATTATTAATTTGTAAAAATTTATTAAAACCTAAACTTTACATAATGAATAAAACACAAAGAAGCAATAAATATATGTTTCTATACCAAATATATAAGACTGCATAAAAGTTCTGAGGGTGATTTAATAAGAAATAAAGAGATATAAACGCATCGGCCGGAATGTTATTGCTATGTGTGGATATGAAGAGGGGATGGTATGTTGACAGAAGTCACCAAATGCCGTTAGATTGATCAGATGAGGATACCTTTCATAGCCCAATTCTGTCTGGAGGGAGCAGTCCCTAAATGCATTGGATTCAAGATACTTGGCAACGTTTTTGCTGTACATTTATGGTATTTTTTTTAGGGTTCTTACTCTGCCAATGCCCATCTCGTAGTTTTGAGTTCCAGTTACTGCATTTTGTGTGAGTTTGAATTGAAAAAAAATCAATTCAAAAATGTATCAAAATAACAAAGGCATCGTAAGCGCCATAGAAATAGCGTTATCAATACATGGTAATCAAAGAGTACTATAGTAGGGTAGAGACTGAACCTGGCAACAGCTCCATGGACCAACACGGGGACAATATAGGGTGGCATGTGGGGCCCGATGGCCGAGTGGTTTGGATCGCAGGCCATAACGCTAGCAGTCCGCGCTCTGTAACAGGCGCGGGTTCAATTTCCGCCTTTGCCCTGGGTGTACTTCCTTTCTCAGTATCAAAATTATAAATTAACTAGCACTTTTGCCACTCTATTCGGGCTCCGTAGTGAGCCATGGCTGCCGATGGCAGCTCAGTACGAGTCGTTCCTCTACCCTACTATAGAACTCTTTGATGGTAATAAATGTGCTTTCTGCCTATACCTTGTCTATCTAGAATGCGAGCCTCGAAAGCATTTTCCTTCCCCATCCCCGCATGTGGTTTTCTTCGAAACGGCGTAAGCATGTTTTTTCCCCACCCTACTTGGGTTTGAACTGTTCGGATTGTTGACCTCATAACAGAATCTTAAACGCGTTAGGTTTAGAAAAGCGATGCTCCCCCCGTTTCCTAGAAAACCAAGCGAAGGGATGGGGGAAGAAAGTCTTTTCGAGGCTCGCATAGTAAATAGACAGACTATAATAGGAGATAAATATACAAGTGTAACACTCGTTACATGCTCCTCGCGTAGTTTATCATTGTTACCCTTTTAAGAATAGATTTGCTTGGGATTTCTCGTTCTACTTTATATCAGTTGTAAACCTAGAACTGCTACCACAAACCATTACAAACCTTAAAAACAAAATCATCAAATGCAACATTATGCTCAAATTTTAAATTTCAGTTTCCGAAATTGTTTGTTTTCATCAACTTTCTTTCGCAAATTCAATTAATATTCTTAATAGTTTGCAGTTCAAAGAATAATAATTGCCTTGTTTCAGGTGACTTGGTTCCTTCCAGCTATCAATCTTGATTTTCCATCGATCGGTGCTCCAATTGGTGCTCTGTTCCATGCGACATTGATTCACCAATCGAGGCTAGATAAAGAATTTATTTTCATTCAGCATTTATGTTGCCACTCAAGGCCTGAAACAACAGAATGATTTTTTTTGCTTCAATTTGGCATATCACACTTTTCAGTAGTATTTATAGTTTGGGCTGTGAAAGTGGGTGACAGCCGGATTCAGCCTTTACAAAAGCTTCCCTTTTTAACGTTATATACGTATTTTGGAAGCTAAAATGGTCACAAATGTCGAAATCTTGTTTTGATATTTTGATATAAAAGTAAATTCAAAATGTCAATAAAAAATGAATACTTGGACAAATTAATAAAGAATTATTATTTTGTGACCATTGAAAGTGAGAAACAAAAAAAATCATTTATGTTCTTTCCATTATCGCCTATTATAATTTTTCTCAAAAACACAGCCTAATTTTTGAAAATATAAACACAAAATTAAATTGTTTAAATAAAAAAACAATTAACCGGTGATGACATGTTTTTCATGATATTCATTAATGCAAATTCCTTACTATAGTATATTCAAGTATATTGTTACTATATCTAATTTTACTGCTTTGAATAAATAAATAATTAATAAATGTGTGTTATAACCTCCCCAACTATTTATTTAATAAATGAAGCATAAATTGACCCTCAAACACATTCACTAATAGATAAATTGAACTCAATATTTATTAGTTTCCATTAAATCAATCAATATTCACACAAATAATTATCGATATAGAAATTGACATCCCATTGATTTAATATCAATAAATACCGACCATCAAAACTCTTACATGAATCTACGAGAATTCTTCGATAGAAAATTAATTACCTATGCATTATAACCCTCTGGTCATATATAAAATCAATTTTATAATGAACATGCAAAGTGCATTCTCTAAACGATTAATGTAAATGAATCATCCCAGATATATGCACACGCTTCCTTGTGCAATTCAACCTACAAGTAAACAATTCGCAACATAGAAATGGACATGCTTGTAATTGATGAGCATTAGATATTAACCCTCATACCCGTGTCGTGTCACTAGAATTGTGTTTATAGAAGATCGTATATCAGCTGTCGTGGCATTTAAGGATACTTTGTATCTATCCTATAGGAATTCGGAGACAGAAAGTGGTCTGTAAGAACAGTTTGTAAGAGCTTATTATGATGAATATATGTAAGAACAATAGTTATATTCAATTTACAATTCGGTAGTGAGGGTGACATATAAATTTGTCAAAATCTTAAAAAAAATGGAGTTTATTATATTACTAATATAAATAGGAATCTAAAAGTTATAAATTCATACATCATGTAGCAATTTATTTAATTAGGCAATAGTATTCCTGGTATATGTGCTTAAGTAAAGTACAAATTTAAACATTGGCTTTTAATACATCTGTATAACCAAACAGAAGTTATAAAATTCACTTAAGAATAACGAAAGGGAGAGAGTTTCTGAATATAAATAAAAATAAGAGAAAGGAATATTTTCAATTCTCTCTTTTCAAGGTTCCCACTGCTTTAGACATGGAACCAATTCATTTAGTGTGTATATCTTACACGCGCGCGAAGTAAAAACTAAAAACGATAAATAGTGTTTTTAAAATTTTTGTTAAATATCATGCTTGTTGCCTAATATATATGGTTTAAAAATTTTCTTTTAAGTTTGAGTTCTGTTAAAGAAAAGTTCTACATGCTAGTAAATTTTTATTGGAGTTTTAATTTGTAAATTCACATACAAATTTTAAATTTTATAAAACTGTGCACATTTACGAATCGATATATATATAATTAGATTCTATACTCCACACTACAAAATCATCAATTTCAAAGAAATTAGATACTTTAAAACGGTCCCTGATTTATCTATTAAGTAAAATCATTTGAGGTAAACTGTTTTGCCCTAAAATACCATTGAGGTGACGAAAACATCATTAGCCGTATGTGTATACTAGACGTACCTTATTTGTAAATTTAAGTACTGGGATTTTATCCGTCGTTAAATTAACGCTAAATTCACGGCAGAATAAACTATCGATGGATTTTAAGAATAAAGAATTAAAGTTTGTAGCTAAACGTGTTATTTAACTTGTTAAAGTTAGCAAATAATTAGTTTTCTGTCGAGTTTAAGTACGGGTTATCTTCGGAAATAAAAGAGTTCAAGCATAAAAGAACCAAGCTTAAATTACGTGGTACTGTTTATGATTTCCAATGCGTTTTCTTTTAGAGCCAAGCTTTGAACTTATACAAAATTTTTCCAACTTGCATATAAATGAAAAAAAAATACTTATTTTTTTTTAAAAAGTCTAACGAAATCAGATTGCATATTTCCTACATAAAAGTTACATTGCGAAGTGTAACTATTGAACACTATTCTGGGAGATTGTACATTGGAACTCATGGATTTCTTTTTTTGGACAAAAAGCAATGGAAGAACTTTTTTAATGAAAATAATCGATCAATGTTATGAAATAGTAATGGAATAATGTCGTGATAGAATGTTAGAGGCCTAAAATAATAGACTAACCAGTGAGGATAAAATGTCTTAGACGGATCAATGCCAGGCCAGGGGGTAATCTATTTATCTAGATATTTTTTCCAATTTTACAGCTTTCTTGCTCAATTGCTTCTAATGTCGCTTTAATCAACGAGCTTTTCAGTTGGATTTCCCATCATTCTGAACTTAATCTCGCACTTTTAATTATTTCCAACCTGTTCTAGAGCACTAATATTTTCAACAAGCATTCAAGATTATTTGATCTAAAGATATCAGTTATGAATTAACCCATTAACTATAGTTGATAAAAAAAATAACCGTAATTTATAAAAAAAAAATTGCCACGCAGTAAGTAAACAAAATACAAGACAAATGAAGACCTTTTTCCTGAAAAATGTATATAGCATAAATTAAGTTACACGAAAAATGAATTTAAAAAACCTAAAGTTAATGATTTTATTCATAAATTGAAGGTGTTAATGGTGTTCACAAAGTCTTTGTCAATCGGTTAGGCAATGTGGCGGTTCACCACACGCGTAACCACAGTATACCATCCACACATAGATGGCGCTGATTTACCACTGCGTTCCTACCAGTAATTTAGTTAAAAACTAACACAGTAGTATAAAGAGATGTTGATAAAAGCCGAAGTAACTCATCTCCACCTTGGGGATCCTTTTGGTAGACTATGGGTTACCGAAGCAGCTACAAGCAATAACTAGATTCTCAGCATGCTTGCATCAACGATGACTGATGTGTTGTTTTGAAGCAGCAATTCGTCGCGGGGTCCAGCAATAACAACTGAAGTGCTTGAATCATCCACGAATTATAAACCATCCATCAGGCACGGCGTAATTGCCGAGCGAAAGGGTAATGCGTCCCACCAAAGCATTTTACTCTAACAATGGATAGGAAAGTGGCGGGAGCAACCCTTTGGTATGTGAATGTATTGTTGCTATAAGAGCTAGGGGTTGCGGAGTGTTGATTGTTAGCAGTACCGTTGCACAAGATCCGTTTAGCATGGTATTCGGTTAAGCTTGGGGAGTTCTATTGCTAGATATTTTTAAAAGCTGTATTTAATATAGAAGTTAGATGACCTGTTAGTTTGAAGCCTGTACCGTTAAAAATTTCGCATTTGGTTTCATCAAAAAGAAAAGGTTCCTAGTAGTGCAACGGCTGTGTGATGAAACGTTTAAATATTTTTAGCTTTTTTTTTTAGGTTGAACTCTTTTTCAGATTTCAGAAATCCAAACCTGAAAAATGGTTCCACCGAACTCCAAAAAAATTGGTGAAAAATTTCACCAGACAACCATTTTTTAATGGAACCTAGCTAAATTTTCAACAGTGTGGTACTATGAAGAGTAATATACCTCAGCTTGGGAAAACGTAACTTGAATTGTAGAGATATCAGAATGTCTGATCACTAGGGACAACTTTGGCCCTTGAAGGCAACTTTGGGTCTTTAGCTGAAGCTCTGTATTTTAAGGCCACTAAATTTTAGTTTCTATTAAATATATTCTGTAGACACCCAAAATTGTAGTCAATTTTAAAATTTTCTGAGAACCCACTTTACTTTTTTATTAACTTTGACTCAGACATTGACCTAACGTGATTGGTTTGATCGATTTTATAAGGAAGCCGATAAAATTGTAACAAAACTTATGATACATCGGCCTACTAGCGCATCATTACCAGCAATCACACAATATTTCAGTAAAGGGCCAAATTTTGCTGTTGCTATAATCTAGTTTTTTATATCAGGCCTGATATACAATTCACTACATTGTTCTACACCACCAAATAAAAAGAAAACACAAGTCGAAAAATAAAACAAAATTTAATAAGCCCAACTCCCTCACTGAAAATTTATGAACCACTGTTCACTTCCGCGCCATGCAAAGCCCCTTAATACCAAAACTAACCCTGTCAGTTTTCACTCCAGGAGCGAATTTTTGCCACCCCCCGAGGCTTGAACCCACGGGGGAGGATGGCAGGATAATAAAAGTGATCTGCCAGTGAAACAGTTTGACAAGAGGTCAGGATACTCACGTGCGGAATCATCGTGCCAGGTAATTAGGCAATTACAGGAGGCGATGACCATTTAACCGTAATCAAGATATTATTCATATTTGAAGGAGGGGGGGGGGGAGTATCAAGGGAACAGTGAGTCAGGGGAGGGGATTTAGAGGAACGCTGAAATCATGATTAAACAGCTCGTTTTATATTCTGGAGTTTGAAGAGTGTCGAAATGCAATTAGAGGGGTCGTCATGTCGCCATGAAATTCAGTTATTTTGGGCTGTGGGATCGTGTTTTGCTAGGGGTGTGGAAGGGGGTTTGCCTGTTGATTTTGAAGCAGATTCATAGATGGAGAGCTTTGTAACTTAGCATCTTGTACTTTTACCGCACTGAGTAATATTTAAATGGTCTGTAACATACATTCCTTTAAGTGTGATCTGGATGTGTGCATGAAAACGGTTTTTCGTCAGTATTCGGTTGTCTCAATACTAAACTTAGTTCTACTGTTCTTACTTTGGCTTGCAACGCAGTCACTTATAGCATCAATGAAGTAAATAGATGCATACATGGGGAAAAAAATAACTCTTTCAATTGGAAACTAGAGTAAACGAGTTAAATTGTACAAGAAAACTATTTTGGTCTTACATCCGAAATCTAAATAATAGCTTAAAATCATGTGTGTTAAAAAAACTTTAGATTTTGAGAAAAAAATTTAAAAACAAATAACTCTGGTTACAAAAAATATATAACTGAACTAACTAAATAACGAACATTGAATAATTGAAGAAGATTCAACACATTGTTAAAACTGTTAACTATTCCAACAGAAAGCTAGCGTAAACGAAGTAAATTGTATGGAAAAAAGGTTAATTTTCTCTCTATTTTGTCGTTGCTTCAGAACACTTGATAATAGCTCTAAAAAAACTCCCAGGAGTGTCCACCTCCACAGAATCGATCCAAGTGTATGTATTCATAGGAAGTCTCAAGAAACCTTTGCAAACAAAGAAGTTTGGCGACGGCTTTTAGCGTTATCTAAATGGACTTCTTGACAGGGGCTTCATCCCAGTGGTTTGACAAACATGTAAGTCATAGGCTCATTTTAAACGAGGGTTAATGTTCGCCGTACTTGCGACGCCGGATGACCATAGTACCAATGTTAAATCAATTGGATATTTCACACACGACGGGAGTGAATACCATTATTGCGGATTTTAATCAAGTAGCGGCAATGGTAAGTGAATACCATTATTGCGGTTTTTAATCAAGTAGCGGCAATGGTAAGTGAATACCATTATTGAGGTTTTTAATCAAGTAGCGGAAATGGTAAGTGAATACCATTATTTTTAATCAAGTAACGGCAATGGTAAGTGAATACCAATATTGCGGTTTTTAATCAAGGCAATGGTAAGTGAATAAGTGCGGAAAAATTTGTATTGAAACTGCAAGAGGGTTTAACTTTGTCACTACTCAATTGAAAACCTCAGATGGAACCATAAGTATACGGCTTTTGCTTCCGTCGCATGCGAAAGTTTAAATTAACATCATATTGTCACTGCGATCATTCGACGCGTAAGTAAGTACGGCCGAACATTACCAGAACTGTTGCCTGCGGAACGGGCCATATTATCGTTATAATTAAGTTATATATTTCATCCTTTAAAGACAATATGATTTAGAGCTAAAGTGCATGAAACTAAACAATAGCATGACAACCCGTAAATGACCAAGACCAAAGTATCCAAAGATTGGGGACAATGAGATGGCATTGCAGCATCTGTTCCGGTCAGTAGAAATGGGCGACCTGACCGGCTACACTTACGGTGTCGTCACATCTGCGTCAAACGTTGATTATACCCCACAATAAACCATCCCGGCAGCTAGAATACGTTCTATCCTACAAGAAACCAACTCCGCCCGTTCAATTATTCATTTGTTCAATAGTCTTCATTTCATCAAAAACCAGCGATCTGTATTAATTGTTGAAAATATCAAATTGAGAATGCGATATTTCTGAAGAGTTTTCGATCTTATTGCATAATGGTTAGAGCTTTGCAAGCCTGAGTTCGATTCCTGGTTATGTCTTGGATGTAAATTGCAACCTCCACTCTTTTAATAGGTCATTAACATCCTGTTAGACTGTTTGTAATAAAATGATTCATAATCAAAATTCATATCCTGGTGGATGTGTCTTTGCGATAAGTTCATATATTCAAACCTATCTTACTCAAAATCATATGAGTGGATGGTTTGTGTTTACAACATTGTGAAACCATTTCAAGGAATTTCGGAGCAAACGCGGCCTCAATAGAAATCGATTCTTTACGTATTTTGACACAGGAGATGAAAAGGATAGAAGTGGAATTTTTATTTTTCAAAAATGTTTTTTTGTTTTTTAATACAATATTTTTTGTATGAATAAAAATATAGGTATAGAAAAGGTATAGAAATTGCCTGCTTGCTCTATCGGAAAAGTGAAAATGATATTTTTGATCGACAGAGAATATTTAATGTATTGAAATTCAAAATTTTGCATTTAGCTATTCTTATCTTTATTAATTGTATTTTTTAAATATAAGTATTTACTTTGTTATTTTTTTTAATTATAAGTATTGCATTTTTACTTATTTTACTTTTTAGTCAATTAGTTTTTTTTTCTTAGACAACAACAGTTTCTTTCACCACTCATTAATAATTGTTTTCATTATATTTTAATATAGATGAAGAAAACTTTTCGATGGTATTATAATTTCCTTGATATTCACACGATTAAACTGTAAGGGGAAAGATAGATCTTTATATTACAAATACATTTTCATCTTCACATTTTTAAACGGGACTCTACTATAATGGAAAAAAAAGTATTTTTCAAATAAAATAAAATGCAGTCTAAGTGTTTTGCAAATGAAAATTTTTTAATGGAATGACGTAATATATAAGATTTAAACTCACACATTCCTAGCAATATTTTGTTGAGAGAAAACTAAAATAGGGATTTTATTATAATGTGTGCAGTTAAAATTATGTACTTTTTCAGGTTGAATAACTTTTTTTTTAATTCCGTGCCTTTTTTTTATTGAGCAATGTTTAAATTTTATAATTTTTAGTTAACATAACTTCATGTAATATAACTCTTCCATTGTGTTACCATTAAGTAAAAAAATCCAATTTGCGATAACATTGCTATATGTTTTGAATTAAATTTAGACATTCTCTTGAATGCTACCTTTGCATATAAGTAAAATACTGCTATTTCATGGTGACGATCAAACCACGAAAATCAAACAAATCCTGACTTTTTACGACAGGTACTCGAGATTCAAGCAGTGGACATAGATAACGCCTTGAAAAATTCAACAAGCAATAAATCGGTTAACAGCCCACCTTCGGGCAACTTGAAATTCAGAGTCTGTATCACGCGTGTCGCCAATCTTTATCTTCAGGTAACGTTAATTTCTACAAGTTGGGGCTTATACAACTCATACGTGTCGCCTATCTTTATGTCCATGCAATGATACGATGGCGTTAATTTCCACAAGTTGGGGTTTATGCACCTCGTAAAACTTCGCTGGGGAAGACGCTGCTAGAACCTTCCCTCCAGAATCGTACGTGGGCTGTAATATTAACGTGGTAACTCGATTATAGCTCCATATTAAAACAGCGATGATTCAGAATAAGCTTCTTAGAATGAATTTTCAGAGCAGTAAAATCAATTATTGCCTTTTGTTGTCGCTGTTGAACGTGTTTGGGAATTGTTTACTTCGAGGCTTGATATTCCGAAGAGAAATCTTCATTAGGGACTCTGCTTCGCTTTGTTGTAATTATGCTGGATAGTTTCATTTGGTGTGTATTGTTTTGGGAAGTGAGGATTGGTGATGAATAATAATTGGAACGTATCCTTTTTAAATATTTAGAGATATGTGTTTATTTAATTGGTGATACGAAACATCGACTTGCAGATTTCAGTTCAAGAGAAAGTTTTGAGTTAGAATGCACGTCAACATACGTATTAAAATTTCATGAATCACACGAACAAAATAAATGATTTAATTGCCTTAAAAATATAGAATGTAAATGTAGGGGGAAAGATCTTTATATATATTACAAATAAATTTTCATTTTCACATTTTTAAACGAGACTCTACTATAATGGAAAAAAAGAATTTTTCAAATAAAATAAAATGCAGTCTAAGGATTTTGCAAATGAAATTTTTTAATGGAATGACGTAAGATAAGATTTAAACTCACACATTCCTAGCAATATTTTGTTGAGAGAAAACTAAAATAATTTATACACTGTTAAAAAAAATTGATGAACGTTAGAGGAGAACGGAGATAGTTTATCATTGGGGCAAATTTTTCACCAGGCCCTATATTAAAACGCCAATTGAAGGCTAGGTTAATTAAAAATTACGTCATATGTCACTACAAACATCTTTGTTCAGTCGGTGTTGTCATATTGTCGTTAAAACTGTTTTCGAGATTTTTCTATGGCGAGTATTTTTTCATACTTACATTATACAACCTACATTAAACGTAGTTTTATTAAAATTACAGTTTTGCCATTGAATTTACTAATCGTTGGTTCTACTTTCTACGTAACTGTGCATTTGTATTCAAAATAATTTAAAACTCTACGCGTCAAGAGTTACTATTAAAGTAAAAAAAAAGCAACGGTGTAGGTTTTTCAAAATTTTAGGTGCTTGTATTTAACCACTTACACCAAAAAATATAGATTTAATCTTTAGAAAATCGGTAATGTTAGTTTGTAGATAATAGTGTGAGGAAGACAATGATTTGCCCTAAAATAAATAAAAGTAAAAAATATATTAACACAATCAAAATTGAAAAAAAACTTGGTAAACTTGCCCCAGTCTCCCCTACTCCGTGAACACAGTGGCAGCGAATTCTGATAGCTTTTTTGAGCCCTTGAAGATTATACGTTTTCTTTAATTATCAATGCAAGTATATTGACACATTTTAAACCAATTTTTTTTAATTTAAATAGAATTTAAATATAAAAAATATATATTTATAAGTAATCCTCAAAAATCTCTTCTATATTCAATTAAAAATGCTCTTATAATAAATTCGTTGTTGAGCGTTGACACAACTAAAAGTAAGCTTCTAAATGGAGACGTTTGTGTCAACGAAATTGACGTTATTTGTACATAAATATTACAGTACAAAACTGCAGTATTTAAACCGACAACAAAACAAAAATATATAGTAGCTCGAATATGGAATTAACTATAATACCTTTATACAAGAAAATCCTTTAAATACTCCCATGGTACCACTCTTTCCAAGAACTTAGAGTAAAATGTAAATAATTTGATTTATCGAATCAAGAAAATACGCATAAGCAAATTGCTTCCACGAAAATATTCTTAAGAAACACATTTTTAAATCGCTTTCATAAAGGGGAAAAAAAGTATTTTTGTGATGGAAAATTTTGAATGCTTATCTTTTGTCGCGAATGAATAAAATCAGGAAACACTATTATCAATTTGACTTTTTAGGGAAAATATTTTTGAGTCAATAAAATGCTAGAAATGTGATATAAAATCCGCAAATAAATTGAATAACGCCCAGCTTTGCATTTTGTTATTCTTTATTCGATTGAATTTCGTTTTTTATTTTATATAACTTTGACTTTGCAAATCTAGATAATCTTTTTGCGAATAATACACACGTATATTATTGTGTATTTTATGAAAGAAAATCTATAAGTTTATGTTCTTTACAATGCAAGGCATTTATATTTCAAAGCAATACAATCTTTTAATATATTCCTACAATATTTTTAATTTTACCTGCTTAAAAACAATTTGTTTTTATTAAGAATAGTAGCAATTTAAACGTTTCGTAGTAAAGTGCTATTGTTATAGAACTGCGTATTAGTTTTCGAACTAATAAGGTGTTTATCACTATTCTAAAATGAATTCTTACTTATTATGTAGTTACTTAATTTAAATTTCTTAAACATTTTATTAGTAATTAAAAGTTTTAAAGCAATTTATAAAAACTTGTCAAATAATCGTCTAAAATTTTCATCTCATTATCACGTATTCTCTCTGACAATAAACTATTATAATATAGAAAAATTCAAAATTAGGTTTAGAAATTAATTAAAAGTGCTCTGATTAATTTGAACAGTTTTAAAAGCTTTATATAAAACGAGTTACATATCGAAGCTATTGCGAGTTACAAACTACTAACTTATTTCTTATTTATAACCATGTCATGCAAGTAAATTTAATAGCTAATATTTTGAATCTTAAAACTATAAATTTTTAGTATTGCTATCTTTAAGTTTTAATTATAAATAAGTTATCAAAAAGTTGAAATAATTATTAAAAAACACTTAATTGAAGATAAATTTAAAATAACATAGTTTTAATAAACAGGAACTTATTGTATGTCATTGAATCTTATTTATTGTCAGATTTTCTTTTGTGATTTCCACCAATCTATTATTATTTCAAGTCACGTTTTTAAACAAACAAAAATCTAAACCCCTGTCTCCATTCTTTTCCATTAAATCAACTAATCAATAAGTCTATTTTAGGTAGGTGGACAGTTCCAAACGACTTTAAAGATATGAAAAAGAAAACTAACTTTTTTTTAATATAAAGCGGAAATGTCTTCAAGAACTATAAAGTTGTCAGATTTTTACCATTAATCAGTTTAAAAAGAGGTAGTACTACATAGTACTAGGAGCATTAAAATTACAGCACTAGTTGAAAAATTAATCGCAAAATACAACGACAGATAGTTATTTTTGCCTATCCGATGACGTCAAAAAAAGCCAAAGTATGCTTTTGTGTGTATTGTTATTATTGTATATAAAAGTTCCTAATAGTCTAGTCAAACTAAGGGAAAAAAACCGTCAACCTCGACAAAATTGCTTCACAAGCATTTTAAATAGCATTCGTATCAGAAAATGGTGTATTTTAACATATCCAAAATCGGACAAAATCCGTGCCCCCCATGGGAACCCCCCCAAAAATGCAATTCAAAATCTCGGCCATTTTTCCAAGTTATCGCATTTCTTAATATCAGATTACATGTTTTCTAATGGCTAATTTTAATATGACAATAAATAATAAAATAAATGTTTTTTTATGTGTCTGGCTTATAATCCCAAGTTTGCGGGTTGGAGCACCGGCAGAGTCATCAGATTTTCAGGATGGGAAAATCGTAGGCACGCATGTCATATGATTTTGAGGCATGTAAAAGATCCCTTAAGTACCCATTTGGGCTTGCGTTCTCTCGGCAAAATTAAATCTCGGCATGCTGAACAATGAGCAGGATTAGGGAGTGATCTGGTGATAGAACAACTGCTCATGCGATCTATTAAAAGCAGGGGTGGGTTGACACGAGGAAGTTGATTTACAGAAATGCAACAGGCAACTTGGCTTAAATCAATGATCGTGTGTCTCTTTACAACCTCTCAATGCAAGAATACACCAGGACTTCGTTTGAAACTAGCGAACAGCATAAAGATGTTGGAGCGAGCAGGCGATCCAGAGATATAAGCGAGTGACTTCCAGAAAGTTATGGAATGCATGAAACCAATTTCCCCATTTTTCATTGTGACACATCTCTCCGAAATATTGTTACAGGAGTTACTGCTGATCCAAGTGTAAATGTACAAGAACTACATTCCATTGGCCCAGAAATAATAAACAAAATTGTTGGAAAATCGGTATACACATATGCTGCTAAAAGAAGCGACAGAGTGAAGATACTGGGGTCAGCATCTTCTGTTACAAGTGCTGGCAAAGACATTGACATAGATCCAGCCTTGTTGTTCCAGAGTATGATGACTGTTGCTACAGTTGGTGACAGGAATCTTGTAGATAACTTAAATTATGAATTCGGTGCTTACCCTCCAGCATTATTCGAATCAAGAACTCTATTAAGAAAATCTAACAAGCCTCAGTTAGCCCATGCGATAATGGAAAAGTGTGATAACTTGTGTGCAGAAGATGTTCCAGAAACTGAAGCAATTTTCCAGTGCGTTTTAGATGGTGGATGCCTACTTCATCGTGTGCCATGGAAGACTGGGGATACTGACCAGAACATTGCGAATTCCCACGCCAACTTCACATTTCATAATTATGGCAGAGCTATTGTTGTCTTCTATGGCTACGATAGTGCCCCTTCAATTAAGGACATGACTCGCAGACGGCGCATCAATTCCAAAATTAGCAAGACTGTGAACTTTATTCCTGGTATGAAGTTTGTTGGACACAAAGAGAATTTCTTAGTTAATGATACAAATAAGCAACGTATTATTTACACTCATATCAGAGGCCTTGACGAAAATTGGTTGCACTGTTCAACATGCTGGTGGAGATGCAGACTTCGATATTGTGCATTCTGCAGTATCCCAAATTAGAACTACAACCACCAAAGATACAGACTTGTTGATTCTTTTGTTACACCATGCTGAAAGCAATCGTTTTAAACTGTACTTCCGGAGCGATATTAGACGTAGTTTATCTACCAACGCATGTACGATATTCTTAGAATTAGCCAAATGGGTTGTAATTAAAGTCTTGCTGGGTAGTGATATTTATAACAACTTTTAGTTTTTACATGCTTTTACTGGTTCTGATACTACCTCAAGAATCTTTGGGATTGGAAAAGCTACAGCACTGGAAAAATTGATGAAGGATATACCACTACAGGTGGCTGCAAACGTATTTTCCTCAGATAAAAGACAACAGATTGACATTGAATCTGCAGGACATAAGGCTATTTTACTACTGTATAGCTGCAAGATAGGGGATTCTCTATAAACACTTCGTCATAGAATGTTAGTTGAAAAAGTTGCAACAGCTAAATCATTTGTCACACTTGCACGTTTGCCACCAACAGAGTCAGCAGCAAAGTACCACAGTTATCGTACGTACTACCAAATCAGTGTTTGGAAATCAAGAGAAACATTGGTTTCATATAAAAAGGAAATTGGTTTCATGCATTCCATAACTTTCTGGAAGTCACTCTCTTATATCTCTGGATCGCCTGCTCACTCCAACTTCTTTATGCTGTTCGCTAATTTCAAACGAAGTCGTGGTGTATTCTTGCATTGCGAGGTTATAAAGAAAACACACAAGCATTGATTTAAGCCAAGTTGTCTGTTGCATTTCTGTAAATCCACTTCCTCTTGTCAACCAAACCCTGCTTTTAATAGACCGCATGAGCACTTGCTCTATCACCAGATCACTCCCTAATCCTTCCCATTTTTCAAGCATGCCGACATTTAATTTTGTCGAGAGAACGCAAGTCAAATGGGTACTTAGGGGATCTTTTACATGCCTCAAAATCATATGACATTATGACATGCGTGCCTACGATTTTCCCATCCAGAAAATCTGACGACTCAGCCGGTGCTCCAACCCGCAAACTTGGGCTTATAAGCCAGACACATAAAAAAACATTTATTTTATTATTATAGTTGTCATATTAAAATTAGTCATTAGAAAACATGTAATCTGATACTATGAAATGCAATAACATGGGAAAAGGGCCACCATTTTGAATTGCATTTTTGGGGAGGTTCCCATGGGGGCTCGGATTTTGTCCGATTTTGGATATGTTAAAATACACCATTTTCTGATACGAATGCCATTTAAAATGCTTGTGAAGCAATTTTGTCGAGGTCAAATCATAATTTGACTAGACTATAACTATAATCATGCTTTTTTAAATAGTGTCAACAAGATCATGGAGAAAAATAGGTTGCTAATAAAGTTTGTTACTTATCTGTTATAGGTGTGCAGCGTGAAAAATGGGACGGTGATATGTTTTATAGTTGAAGGTATCAATAGGTATGAACGTATAACTAAGATATACTGTCCGGTAAGTTCATTGGGGACTTTTGATGATGTTAAATTCGATAGGACGAAGTCGCCAATGAAGAGGCCGGACCCTATATCTTAGTTATACTTTGGAGAATGTTTGGTTTTTAATATTTTGGAATGTTACTTTTGCTGTCTTTAGAGAAGGGTGAGTTTTGCAACTACACCCTTCATTTAATGCGTTTAGATTATAACTTAACATAGTTAATGTTATACATCAAAATTGATAATCTTCAAAATGTTTAATTTTTTTTTATGAAAAATTATTTATTTAGTAAGTAGGGGTTAAACTTTTCTTAAAATAACATTTTTACTAATTAAAAAATGTTTTTCAGTGCATGCGATTATTTCACGGCATCTTGAAATGCGTATTTTACTACCTTATTAAGTCATTCACAAATTTTGTTGCAACATTTTTGCAACACACCCCAAATAATCATAAGAGTCCAGTGACATAGCCATCCCGAATTCGAATGATTGATCTGAGCACCATTAACATGCAACCCCTCCCTCTCCACAGAGGCAGTAACAAACACCAGGGAAGATCCCATACCAGGGCGAGATTAAAATAAATATACTACACTAGGCCATATCAACCCCCTTCCCCCTTCAAAGCGACCACTCTACCACTGATGAAACTATTCAAAGAGGGATTTCCTATGTGAAGGATCGACTGTAACAGTGGTATAGTTCTTTTGTATCTGTTTTTGTATACTTCATGGCCACAAGAATTTCTTTGAAATGATGTCCTTCTACCTACTAAGGGGGCCCGGGTGGCCTAGTGGGTTTGATCGCAGCCCATTACGCCAACATTCTGTGCACTGTTCCGGGTGCGGGCTCGATTCCCGTCTACGCCCTAGGTGTACTTTCTCTCTCTTTGTCAGTAAAAATTCTGTCTGTGTCTGTCTTATATTTGATGAAGGTTTATAATCGGGTCTCTGGTCAAGCGCACAAACCACAAAATACATGTACTAACCTACCTATGTACTAAGGAGGCAGCATTGTAGTACAGTAAGATGGGGCTCAATGGGGTAACTTTGACTATTAACCCTTCACTCCCAGACTTAGTTTCTCGAGTAAAAGCCTATACATCAAGCTAGCAAAGTTGTTGCTGCAGCTGAAGCTGTTTACTGTAGAGTTGACGATGTACGCAGTGAAGCCCAGGTCGTTTATGATAAAATTGCAAGGACGTACGCTGAGCACGTCCTGGTAGTGAAAGGGTTAAAAGTTACTTTGGTGCAAGTATAACATCCTATTAAAAAATTTCAATTTGACAAGTCTTGTACTGTTAAGTAGACAGAGTTACAATCCATTAAAAAAGACATAACAAATTAAATAAGAGTATTTAATAAAAAATTATTATAGTGAAAACCTTGGGCCAAAAGTTAGCCTTAAAATACAAGGTAGCAACATTTGACGCTTTATAAAACTACTACAAGGGCGATTTGGGTTACATGTATGGTAATTTTGTGAAAGTTGTTTCAATCGATTTTTCAAAAGCTGATCAGACATGTTCCAGCAATCATAATGCAAAAGCAGAGTTTTTATTTAAATATAGTATGTTATTATTTAACTTACATAGAAAAAATAATGCAATCAATGGCATACGACTTCTTCTTCAATAAAAAGTATTTTCGTTCTTTCTATTTCTTCACACTGCATAAAAAACAAAAACAACCAATAAAATATACATCAGATTTCTATCTTTTTAAGAAACTTACAATGTATTAATATTATGTATTTAAACTTACATTTTATTAAATTTATCTCTGTGCTGTACCTCAAAACGGAACTGTACCATTCTCCCTGTCATTCCTCTCCATAAGGAATCTGTAGGCTACACCAGGTCATCCTATAGCAGCCTGGAAGAAAAGAGCCCCTCCCTTTCCATGTTAAGGCAGACCTAGTCCGCTGGATGCCAATCGCTCTGTTGACACTGCACCAAATTCAGCTTCTGACTCCAGATAGAAGCTAAATTTATGGATTGTGGAAGGAATAGCAATTATGGAGCGTATTTAGGTTGGAGGCGAGCTGCATTTAAACGGCCTATTACTGCTTGCCTGCTTCGAGACGAACCTGTCTTTTATTTCCGTTTGATAGCTTTGAATTTTTAGCAGTTCGATGGAAAAATGGAAAAGGTTTTTTTATGACTATATCCCCGTTTGGATAGGAGAAGCGCTCCCGGTAGATTTGGGGGAATAATTATGATGAAGACTTATTTTTTGTGTTTTTTTTTAGAAGGGGAGTTTAGTGGAGGCGATCGGTATAATCGCTAATCATGGACTCGATTAAGCAATTTTCGCGTGAATAACGGCTGCCTGGGGGATTTAAAAGCTATTTATAATATTTAAATGATATTACCGTTGGTTTAATGGGGGTGTATGACGGCCAGAAATAAGTCTTCATTCTAACTTTGGTTCTTAAATATACATGGTGCAAAATGATGGTAAATGGCAGACGGGATAAAATGGAGATTTAATATTTAAAGTGGAAAAGAAAGTTGGATAAAATAGGTATATTTCTTATTAAAATTACATTTAAGGAATCATTTTTTGTAAATAAATCATTTTTATTTATAAATTAGGGATGAGGCCAATCCTGCGTATCAGACCGATTATTTATTCAGGGTTTCCTTTATCATTGATTAAATTGTATTAAAAACTCTATGAATACTAAAAAAGAATAATACACATTATTTTACTCACGCACCTTAAAAATCTGTCAAATAACCAAAAGTCTAAATATTGCCCCTGTATAAATCCACGTTTTTACACATACAAACAAAATATTTTATCAACAATTGCTTTAAAGCAGTTCAGATTAACTTAAAAATTAAAACAAGCATATGATAAAATTAATGATAAAATATAGGAAGAGTGAAATAAATTAACTAATGGATTTCCCCCTAACCTTTTGTGATATTGGCAATATACATAAACATGGAAAATTTTCTGTTGGTTCGGTACATTGTTATCCATTTTTGACTGAAATTCTATTGCTATATGCTTCTTTATTCCATTGCTTTTCACCAAACAAAATCCGATGAATGGAAAGTGCGGCTGGATTATTTTAAATCTTTCTTAGTAGTAGTCATATTTAAAAACGCATGTGACAAGTATTCCTTTTTTCGACCGCTATCCTTCAAATATTTTCAACTCAATTACAGCAGCATAAAAAAACCGCAAAGAACTTTTTTCCAATCTCCTTTGTTTCAAATCACCTTTACCTTCATCTCTAAACCTGGGCAGTAACTGCGAAATTGATTAAGCTGATCACGTCGCATGTCTTTTCTTATCTCCAAACAGCGCCATTAGAGACATCAAACGACCAGTAGAACAGTTTTAAAGTAGCTGTAACAAATCCGAGATTACTTTATGGACGTCGTATCTCAGGCATCAATGATGGACAGGAGACAGCTGTATTGGTGGAATATCTATAAAATGGTGCGCACGGAATTGAAATGCATCCAATACACTCGTTAACAGCTTTATAATAAGGAGTTGCGTGCATTGGAATTAGCTGCTATAGAAACAACATAAGTCATCAACAGTTGCATGTTGAAAAACAAAGATTACTTAAGTTTCAAACGGTTTAGGTTAAATTAACGCCGCACTCGAGCTATCGGTGAAGGGACTCTTAATTTCGAACCAAGGTCAATTGACGAGGTCAATGCCTGATCTGACACCCAACACAACCTTATAGCAATATCGTAATTGGCTTTAGGACTTTGAACCACGACATATTTAACGTGCACCAGTCACATATACATGGCGTCATTTATTGACGGATTTATTTTTTTGCCAGCACGATCCGTTTATAGGATGGCTAAGGTGAAGACAGAACACCGGAAGTTATCCTCAATGGCAAAAAGCTATTTCTTTATAAATAAAAGTACTAAATGTTTAAAGGTGACTTTTCAACACCATTGAGTAAAAATAAGATACTATAGAAAGACCATAACTTATCGAAAGTAAATTTTGGCAAAAGATTTAATAGGATATTTTATCATTGGTCAAAACAAACTTAACATATTCGCCTGAGGATTCCTTCATATTATGAGGAATTTTGACCGAGAAATTTATCAATATATTCCATAAATAAAAATATATAAACATATCTTTTAACACATTTCTTAGTAACTTTTGAAATAATTTGAAAAATGTGTATGATGAAAAATCAACTGAATCTATGGGGTCAAGAAGTTACAGATTCGGACTCAAAATGTATTAAGAATTTACTCTTTTAAAATCAATCCATGTGAAAATATAAAATATGACACTTATGAGTCATGGACTTCTCAACATTATTTTTTAAGGGGGTCAGATGGGTGTTTGGGTCAAAAATATCGATTTTCTGTTTTTCTTTTTTTTTATTCTACTTATCTTTAGCTTTAATTTAAGGCCAAGATTATTGATTTATGTTTAGTGGTTTCTTCTTATGAGCATTTTGGAGAAACTGTTAACATCAGTTTATACCTAAACCTTACTTTTCTTTTGCGTTTCCTGAAATATTAAGGTTTTTCATTAGTTAGGAACATTTTTCTCAGGAACTATAAAAGATATCAACATATTTTGTTTTGTTATTTCTTTACCATTAATAGCTCTTTGATATAAACTGAGGAATTTCAAATATTTCTGCTGAAAAAAATTATATAACTTTAAATCTGATTTTTTTGTGTTTTTCAATACAAATTTTAAAAAAATCATTCTAAAAGTATTTTTTAATATTTGAAATATCCTCAGTTTAAATCAAAGAGCTATATGTAAGGAATAAACTATAAAAAAATTATAATGATTTCTCATGTAGTTCCTGAGAAATATGTTCCTAAAGTTAGGTAAATTAACATGGGCAAGATAGAACCATCCGACTCCCCTTAAAGAATTTTCTGTATTACTCTATAACTGTATCGCTCAATTACATCAGATCTTCATTAATTTTTACCAAATTAATCTGCATTCTACTGTCCAATATTAATTATGGATATATAAAGAGACCTGGAACTCTCTACATTATATCTTGTTGGATTTTTGAGGAATTCTATCACTCAAGATCTGGAGAAATCTTCAATCTTAATTCTTCAGAAATCTATCATTTTTATCAAATTAATCTACATCCTACTATCCAATGTTATCTGAGGATACATAAAGAAACATAAACTTCTCTAACTTATCTTTTGGTAGACCTTCGGGACCACTCTACTGCGGTATCACTCAATTACTCCAGAGCTCCATTATTTTTTTACCAAATAATATACATTTTACAATCGAATGCAAAATGTGGATACATAAAGAGACATGGACTTTTCTACATTATCTTTTGGTGGATTTTCGGGTTCACTCTACTGCTGTATCTCTTAATTATTACAGAGCTCCATCATTTTTTACCAAATTAATCTACATCCTACTATCCAAAGTTAAAGAAGTTATGGAGTTGGACTGAAAATGTATTAAGAATTAACTCTTTTACAATCAAGCCATGTGAAAATATAAAATATGGATTCTTATGAAACATGGAATTCTCTAAATTATCTTTTGGTTAATTTTCGGGCCCTCTCTACTGCTGTATCACTGAATTACTCCAGAGCTTCATTAATTTTCACCAAATCCTTCTCCATTGAGAACCATCACTATATCATACACAAAATTTCAAATTTTTCCTATGCATAGCTGTTGCTCCTTAGATATCATTAAATATAATACTCATAATATATGTAAATCCTGTTAATTCAAAGCCAATTTATTTACGAACATTAAACACAACCACAATCAGACTTTCATTTTCAGTTCTAAATAGCTCTCTGTGGCATTCAGTTTACAAGACATCTTTTTACAAGTAAAATTATTCTAAAAAACATCATAAGAAAAACTTCTATTATCATTAAGCTAATGAAACCCTTCCTGTTTAAAGATCCTCAATCGTTCTCACTCCAATAAAGTCAAGCATTCCATTTAAGTTTAAGTTTCCCAACAATTAAGTAAGCTATTTTCACTTGATGAACACGTTGGTATAATCGCAACTTAAAAAAAGAAAATAGATTTTTTAGGTACTTTTTGTTTAATTGTAACAAATATTGGGGTGATTCCTATTCTCTTTTGAGCGTTAGCAATTTGTAGCAACAGGAAAACTCTAATAGATTTAGGTAAGTGCTTTATTTAGCTATTTGTTTACGTTGAACATGATTTTTATTGAAAAGTTAAAAAAAAACATATTTTGTTTCTTTGCTTGGAATTAAAATAATGACAACAATTGACTTGAATAAAAACTACGTTAATTTTATGTATGAAAACAATTCGTGTTTCTCAAAATTATGAAAATTCTTTTATAAAATTAAATTATCAATAGCATGCATTTCTAAATACTTTATTTATCACACCGTAAAACATTTAGAGTTCATTAAATCCATAAAGCCGTTGACAGTATTACTGCCTCCAGCGTTATTTTGTTATTTAATTTCTATAAATGGAGAAACATCATGCATAGTATAAAATATACTACAATAAGTGTGTGTAAGGTGATTTATAAGAGGGTTAACTCTCTCCCACAAAAAGAGTAAGCCTTTATCACAATTTAGTTAATATTATTAAAACGTAAAATTATTAGCAGCATTGCTTCTTCCAACTTAAGTAATATTAATTTGAGTGCTTATAGATTTATTTGACAAATAGTTTTGTCTTTTTATCGTTCGCTAGAAGATTTGACAGGAACTGCACTGTAAAAAATAACCTCTAATTTATAATTACAGTGTGATTGTAAAAGTGCTGTCATCACCCCGTGCTGTGAATCTGCACATGATGCAAACTTTATTGTGTGGTACCGGACGGCGAAAACGTTTGCTTTACTGGCAGTGATTGGATGCATCCATCTTCTCTGTTTAAACGCTATTTTAGTAAGTTGTTCAGGGGATTTTGTACGTCAAGAAAACATCAATTTCCTATAAAACAAACATTAAAACACCGTGATTGTAAAAAATGACCACAAAATGCGCTGTAATTTGACATAATTTTTTTACAATGTGTTTCCTTAGTTATTTAGTAGCAGATACGGAAATTTAACCATGCATAAAAATTGCCCACTTTCCCTCGATGACACATAAGTCGCACTCGACTACCATGATAGAGTTACATATGTTGCACGTTCACGGTACATTGCATATATGAAGTCACCCATCAAACTATCAAATCCCAGAAAAAAGCCTTTACATCCATGCAAATTCCTCAGCATCCTGCATCAAGCAATAAAGCGGCAGGCGTTAGGTAGCGTGATTAGATAACTCCCATCCCATATTTTTCTTCCTTTTTGCCTCGGCAGCATTCTTGATTACCATCCCCCTTTGCACCGTTTCTGATTTACCGATTCCAACGTTCCGACACTTTATTTATAGATGGCAGCAGATCGGAATTATGCCACAAACAGAAAAATCAGTCAAAATGCTGCAAAAGGAATTGCAGTTGTCGAACCAAAGATCGCTGGAGTGGACTGATAAGAATGTAACTGATAGTTATTGTCCGAAACACCTTTTTATTACCTTATTATTGCTATTAACATTTCTTACCTTTTATTTATTATAATTAATTTTATAGCGCGGATATAAAGCAAGCTCTATTTTAAAATCGTTGTAAAATCAGAATTTTATTGGAATACAGATGTACTTATAGAAAAACTGTAGAGTAATAAAATAGAAGTGAAATAAAGCTATATACTTTTTGATTAATAAATTAATTACATAAGACAAAACCACAGGTAATTGGTTCGAACTTTATCAGATCATTATATACATATACTGTGGTTACCTTGGGGTATAACTTTAAACCTCAACTAGACAGGACAGTGCGTCCCTATCTATAGGCAACTTTTTTTTTAAGCTTATCGCCAACAATGCGTGTGTCTTCCGATGGTAAATTAGTACAAGTTCTAATACGGTACGTATGTTAACAACAATCAGTTAATTCAAAGGTCACTTCAAATCGGAGCTCCAAACGTAATAAAAATTTTCTGCTATGTTTCACCAAAAAAAATGGTTTCTAGTAGCTGCAACGGCGGTGTGGTGAAATTTTTCACCATATTTTCTGTAATAGGTTTAACCATTTTTTTAGGTTTTGGAAACCAAAATCTAAAAAATGCTTCAACCGTATACCGAAAATATGGTGAAACACTTCACCACACAGCCGTTGCAGCTACTAGAAACCACTTTCTTGGAGAAACTTAGTGTCGAATTTTAACAGAAAACCTTTGTATGCTATTTTAAAACAACTTTACTTAGGTAGTTAATTGTCCTCAAAATCGTGATTAATTAATCATAATGATATTTTAGCTTTATAAACCATAACTGCAATATTTACTTTCAAATCAATCTCACATAAAACCAATCAGCTATCATTTACAGCGTTGTCATCCCATCTTTCCGCGATGACTTCAAGCACCTCAAACGCACTAACCCTGTGTCACTAGATAAGGTCCCCCAGTCCAAACTTAATGAGAGTTTTCTTCGGGGTTTGTCTAAGATTGATATTGATATTTGTCCGAGTTTCGGGACCTTCCCCCTTTGAATCTATGATGGGCATCTCCCTTTCTTAATTAGACGCGGCATTCGGCGACAATCTCTATTAACTACTATTTACTGATTACTTAGCATTCATTATCGAAAGTCGGACATTAGTCAGAGGGACATTTGACACGCGAGGGTTCCGCCCCTCCAGAAGATATTCTAATTCGTACGATTCTTATTCCTTGTGTTTGTTCCGGGGACATGATTCTGGAATAAATGGGTTTGTTTGAGGTTGAAACGATGTTACCACTCTCCTCTATGGAGAGTGAAATTGAATTTTAGATTTTAAATACATTGCTTTTGAGTCGGATAGTTTCTAAAATTGTATAGATATTTGAAATGTCTGGAAATAATTTATGTATTGATGTCCAAACGTCAGACACTAGTCGGAAAGGCATTTGACACTAAGATGTTCTAATTAGTGTGATTTTTAATTATCGTGTTTGTTTCGAGGATAAGTTTTAAGAGTTAAATGAATTTGAGTTTGAAATATGTTATTATTAAACACTCTTCTAAAGAGAGTTAAAATAAATTAAGAACTTGTAGAACAATTCCTCTGCATTAATTAAAATGGATTAGTTGCTAGAAATATCTCAATTTATGGAATATCTGTATTGCATACATGGCCAAAAGTCGTACTTATTTCTGACGGACATTTAACATGCCCCACATAAGATTCCGCCCCACATATTGATATTCTAATTTCTTGCGATTGTGTGTTTGTTCTGGGAACATGTTTTAAAGGATTCTGAAAAAATGGATTTATTTGATGCTGAAATAGTCTTACCACTCTTCTATGGAGGGTGAAATTAAATTCGGAAGACACACATAGCTTTTGCATGGATTTAGAGCGAGCCGAGTGAAAAAAAACTTATGACACATCGTACACTGCAAAGAAATCTTAAAATTACTTTTTACATCACAATTTGCAATGTTTGTTTTACAGCATATTGATGTTTTTACGATGTACAGAGTCACATGAACAACTTACTCCAATAGCGTTTGAACAGAGAAGATCGGTGAGTCCAATTATTGCCAGTGAAGCAAACGTTTTAGCCGGTACCACACAATAAATTTTTACACCATATGTAAATTCGCAGAACAGAATGCATTTTTACCATCAAACTGAGATGATAAAGGTAGTAGCTGTCTTTTACATTTTTTATCTTCTACAATTAACCATTTATAAACCACTCCCAAGCAACTACTATGCTATTGATAGATTTACTATTTAAAAAAACCATAAACTTCAAAATTGTTGTATTTTAAAATTATCTTACTTTAAATGTTCCTGTAAAATATACTAAAAATTAACTACACCCCATTCATGGGATAAAAAATATTAATTTAACAATCTTCAAATATTTGAAATATATTTTAATTAATGTTACGAACAGCAAAAACTTATTTCACAGTTCCTAATAAAATGAAATTATTTGAAGATTTCAATTAACTAGATTTAATTCTTCTACGATCTTTATTTTAAACCTCCAATGTAACATTTTAATCAAAAACATATCAGGTTTTTTTTCTATTTAATTTAATAGAAAATGGTGATTGAAAAGGCCATTGCCAGATTTTCATATTTAATTATGTTTAACTACAATTTCGAAGACTACCAATCAATTTTTTGAAACCATGGGCTGCATTAATAGCTGTTTTTTTGTTTAAATAATTAAAAGAAGAAAAAAGTATCAACGAAGAAAAATAATTTTCAAAATCTATTCGAAAACACAAGAAAAGAATTAATTTTTTATCTAACGAAATACCGCGAACTTTATAATTTTTTGCTTACTTTATTAAAAAACATACTCTAAATAAAAGCGTAATCTATTTTTTCCCTTATTATGATATGATATTTTAAACTTTCGTAGTTTTTTATGTTATGAAAAAGTAATGAGCAAGTCCAATTAAAAAAAATCTGTTTGCTCAACCATTTACCAGAAATTCCAATGTCTCCTATTTCATTTTTTTGGGGGGTAATATTTTTTTCGCTTTATCTTTTATTTGTATAAATATTCTCGTGTCTGTGTAGGTTATTAATAATTTAGTAAAAGTGCATTAAAACCCCAAGTCGCTTCTTTTGAATTTCAAACTTATAAGTGTTTTGTGAATAGAAAAAAAATATTATGGATGTATATTACATTAACTGGATAGAAGCATAAGATTCAAATTAACGTAAAGGCGTTTTAATGAGTTATAAAAAACGAAAAGAATAGAATAAAGTATAAAATAGCAATGGGTAAAAGGAAAGAGGAAAAAATTAAAACCTCACGATTTAAGATCAAAAGTTTTTTTTCTTTCTGAAATATCAACTTTTTTTTGCGTGTAAAATTTTTTTGCTTCAAAATAAGATATTCATTATTTTAGTGAACGCGAATGACTTTACATTTTTTGCATTAAAAAATAAATACATTTTTAAGATAAACAAAGCTAGAAATGTTATTTGTTTCTAAATGGCTGTGACAGATTTAATAATGAGTGTGTGCATTGCTTAAAAATAATATTTTTAAAAAAAAAAGGAAATATAAAAGTATAAAATAAACGTCTTTGCTTGTGAAAACTTAAAAAAATAGAAAAGACTAATGCATATTTTTCTTGCTGTTACATTGATATTGCATTTTTACTTGTATATTTACGCAAAAAGGTAAAAATCTTATATTCTGAAACCCTATGTTATGATTAAATATTCACGTTTCTTTTTTAAGTAAAAAGTACTAGTATTAATTCCTTTTTTTATACCATTAAAATACTTATAATGCATATTAATGCTCTAGGTTTTTTGTTTGAGGTGTTTAGCTCTTTAATAAACTTATTGTAAAGGTCTTGTGGTATTTGGTATACGAAATTAATTATTTTAATTATTATTAATAATTGTTTAATATTAATTTTATTAATTATTTTTATATAATTAATTTTTTATTAATTCATTAATTTTTTATTAATTATTAATTATTTTATAATTATTAATTATTTTATTAATAATTAATTAATTTATTGATTATTTTATTAAACATTTTATTAATTATTTTATAAATTATTTTAATGATTATTTATTATTTAATTATCACTCATTTAATTAATTATTAATTAGTTTATTAATTATTAGAATTAATTATTTTTATTTTAATTAATTAAATTTTAAAAAAAAGGTTTCTCATAGAAAAATTCAATCATTTCCATTAATAATAATACAAGCGGGGTAATTATTAGAGAGCGTTAAGCAATTATATAATAGACACTCATTCTAACTTTAGTTTATCATTTTTCAAATATCTCCAAACAATTATAATTAAACCAATATCACCAATTCAGGTTGAAGAACATGATTTTATAGGGTTCCTCGTCACCAAAATGATGGCATTACTCAATTTCATGCATAAGCCACATTTTTGGTTAATTTCAAGAGTAAGTTTTCTATGATCTAGCAACGATCAAACGTCACAAAACCAAAGATAATTTTTGAATACCCGGTAATGTTTCAGTGATAGTAAATACTTTTTATTGATTTTGTAGTTTGTCAATCATTTATGATAAATTATCAATTACTATTGAGTTATTTAGAGGAAAAGGTAGTTGCAAAAGAAAACAAGAATCATTTTGTATTAGTTGTATACTTATATTTGTTAAGAAATCAAATCTTCTGATTTTTAGATATATGTGTTTTCTCTTTTTAACTCCTGTTCATCATCTCCTTTTGATCCTTCCCCAGAAACCCCCATCTCCTGCCCCAGAAACATAATAAAAGTCATTAAATGAATGTCCATTTTAACAATTCAATATAATGCATCTTATTCATCTGAGAATAGATATATTCATCTTATAGTATCTGAGAATCCCGGCTTTTGTTTTCAACTTTCGCACACGCTCCCCAATCGTATTACTAAGAATTAATTACTGCTCGTCTATAAAAAGTAGAACCCTCAAAAGTCTCTAAAACTCTAAACTAAGTTTTCACAATAACTCGCCAAATAATTGATGAAAAAAAAACAAATTTGGGATTGCAGTTTAGTTTGACTCACGTTTTGCCATAGTACTCCTCTTTCCATTGAGTCGGAGGAAGAACGATTAACGTGGGGTGTTAATACCGCTGCCTGATGCGAGTCTCAAGACTTTGTCGCTGTTTTGAATTCCAAATCTTTGTTGTGGCTGTGTTAAGGCTGTTTGATATGCGTGTAGCGCCATGTCTGACGTCATCAATAAGGAAATAGAGGCCGACCCGGTTTTGGTTTAGTTTAGTTTTAATTATCGTCGCACTAGAGCTACACGAGGGCTATTGGCGACGATCGTCGTATTTTACAACCACAGTCAAGTGACGAGCCGACACCTGAACCGACCCGCTTTTGTTCCCTGCACCTCTTGCATGCTAGCCTAATACTGAACCTCCTGTGACAAAGTATTTGCTCGTAGGGATAGTCTTGGGTAAAATTGTGCTGACCACCATAAGTATCTAAATATTGGATAGGTAAAATCTGAGTTTAAACAAATTGAAGCAGTTTTAATTAGATTAAGTATAACTTTTTATGCACAACGTAATCCGAAAACAACTTTTTCTGAAAAACCACAACTCAAAACTCTCTCCAGTTTCTAGCACTTCACTCATACAATTATAATAGAAATCCTTCGTCTAAAACGCCATCTAGATTTAAAATTAATTTCAAATGTTATAACAACCTATCTTATTATTTTCTCACTATAAATTAAAACACTACCACAAAATACATTTACCTGCACCAATAAATTACCGTAGCTCATTCAATAAATTACCTCGTCACATACAGGTTGGCAATGCCCGTAATAATCCTCAAAGATCCCCGAACCTTCGTGTCCATGTGGCAACGCGAAACCTCCGTATCCATCTCCAGTGGGCTTTGGGGATGGCACCCTCTGCAAATCATTATTGCCGAGCCCTCAACTGCAAACACGGAAAGACCTTAGAAGCACAATGAAGTAACCAGGGACCGATCAAGACTTTATTGTAAGGGGAGACTGCCCTTCATTTGGGGCCCATCGCAGAGCCCCACACTTATACATAACTCAACCAGGGCTCGACTTACAACTTTTAGGGCCCAGGGTACAAACAAGTTTGTGGGCCCCACAACTTACAACAATGTATCTATAAATGTGATTCTCATAAAATTTTGTATATACAAGTAACCGTTAGCAATTATCTTAAATACATGTGTAAGCATTGCATATTTTACATACCATGTTTTATTACATATGATATGATATTAGGGACCTATCATATTGTCATATATTATATTTTAAACCCATACATAATTTTTATTCTCACGGCCAGAGCAAACTTTATAAAAATAACAAAGAATATAATAATTATAGTGGCTTGCTTTGGAAAAGTTAATGGCGGTTCAATTATATTATATATGTCAGTAATTTTTGTGGCAACGAATTTCTGTACATTTTACTCAATATTATTTTAAGCAAAATTCAGGGCTCCCTTGAAGTGGGGGACCTGGGTACGACCCCGTTTGTCCTGCCAGAAATCAAGCTCTGAACTCAACTAATGGGCCAACATATAATGGAGACTAACTTTTATCAAAATAAAGGTTGCATTAATCTTGGCAATTGAATTGCTTTGCTCGTTGTAAATTGTTAAAATTATACGACTCATTGGACTCATGATGTTCCTATATATAAACTGTTTATTATAATTCCTAGAAAAATTAACACGATGGGGAATTTTGTTTCCCAGAGATCCTATATTCCATACTCAGAAGGGCTTCCAAATGTGGCTTAAACCTTTAATAAAAAATAAAAAGATATTTCACAGCATGAATTTCTGGAAGTGAAGCGACAATTGCAACAACACTGTTGTTAAAAAAAGTTGATTTGGGGGCTATCCTTTAAATTTTTAAGATATCTTCAGTGATCGGGCCTTAAAAGTAACCCACTTTTAAGGTTGTTTCCTTTGCTTCTTAGCAAACTGTAAAAATAAGATCAAGTTACGGTACTGGAAAAGGTTCGGCAATTAACGTACCAAATTTTTAATAGTAGTGTTCCAAGAATATATCAGTGACCTTCCCCCAAAATTTAGAAACAATCCCACATAAAGTTAGTAAATTCATTAGAAATTTCAAAATATCAATAGGCATATCTATAGGTTTTTCCAAAGGTGAAATCCCATTGCCTAGGCAGATTTTGCCGGATGATAAACAAAAGTTCTACATGGGATGTTGCCACTGATTTTTCCGCTGTTTTCTCAACTAAGAGTTGCTTGGATTCAATCCAACGGCCAAAGGGTCCCCTTTTTACACCATTCCATTACTGGGCACACGCATCGATGCCATTGTTTTGTTGAGTGAGATTCATTGCATTTATTATTTAAAATGATGTTTGTTAAATAATTTTTATTATGTTCCTTCCGAAAAACTGGAATTTATCAACACTTTATTATTTTTTACTGGAAATTATGGTATGTGTGCGGAAAGTTACAGTAAATTTTACAGTGCAGCCTTACCAGAATTTAGTTGGTTTGTGCGTTTCCGGTTGGCTATTTGTAGACTCCGATAGGAGCTTTATCACAGCTATACGTTTCCTAATTTAGATTCGGGGTAACTGAGCTGTCTAGCAACGTATAACCTAACCTCAATAGACATCGTACACAAACGTCGAGGGGGCTTTAGACTCAACAGATTTAATAAACACGTATGTCTCGGTATACTTAGATTCGCCGAAAGCAACTTTGTCAACCATACAAATGACGGGTTTAGTTGCAAAATTCAGATTCTCCAAAGTATAACTAAGATATAGTGTCCAGCTCGTTCATTAGGGACTTCGTCCAATTGAATTTACAGTTATCAAATAACTCCAATGAATGCACTGGACCTGGACCATATATCTTAATTATGCTTAGGAGAATCTGAGTTTTGCAACTAGACCCTTTAGGTTCAGATAGTACCTTACTTCCATGTTGAGATTGAAGTTCCCAATCGATTTACCGACGTTGGCCTTTAACAGCCATATCAGAACGTTAAGTTTTGTTTTCCAAAGAGTTGTTTCATCGATCACGGTTAACAAACTGCTTCATCGTTTGCATTCCTGTGGATAATTTTAGAGTCCCCTAATATCGACTTACATCTCGCTCTCCTGGGCTCCTGATGGAAAACGAAAAAGAGGAAGACCCATAATGACATGGCAGAGACAGTTCCAAAAAAAGACCTAAAAAAATTAAGATTGTCCGGTGTGGAAGCGAGCCCACGCCAAAAATCGTAAGCTTGGAAGAGTAGGCTGGATGCCTTATGCGCGAGTGAGGCGTGAAGAGCTTTAGTAGTAAGTAAGTAATATCGACTTGTATAATCCGACGAGTCGTAGTTTTGGCGAACTCTTTAGTTCAGTGCCAAAGGTATTAAGTGCCCTATAGGCCAATAGCTATCCGCCATATGTTCACAAGGCCTTGGTGTGAACGCAATTTGCCAAGGTTGGAACTACTCTGTTTAAGTTAAAGAATTATTAACTTTATTAAATATCAATTTAATCTACCTTCTTAGCATTCTTACTAAAAGAAATAATCTGGGACAGAATAAGTAGTTAATTTTGTTTTTCAAGCGTTGTAATCGTGGCGTCAACACCCTGCTTAAGCGAAATCGCTATACATTCATGCAACTAATTTTTATGTGGCTTAATGTAAGTATGACAGTGATAACTTTAGCTTTAACCGTTCTTCGTGGGTTACTTCACTTTCCTTCTTAGCACCCTCCATCGGTCTGGTCTCTTAATTCATTGTCCTGAAACATTATTCCCCCCGATTTACTGGTAAGGACAAATCATACCCCGCTGGCAAGCCATAATCTTGAGGCTCGTGGGTGGGAACCAAGGCTAAGGACAATTAATAAAGGCCCAGGCCGCGGGATTTCGGATGCCGAAGGCTTCAATTGCTGAGCTCCCGCCGAGGAACGGACTAAGAAACCAAGAAATACTCGGACGAGGGTCATACAAATCACGCAATGGGTTCTGCGGTGCACAGCTTGAGGTATGGAAGCCATACCATTGTATGGAGATGCTGTTTGGTTTGTTTGACTTGGTCTCGACTCCGGTGGTAGAGACGAGATATGGACTGGGGAGAGAAGTTCGCGGCGTGGGGTAATATAAGAATCCGTCACTTCGCTTGTTTGGTTTATTTACGCGCTTGTGAGGATCGTGTTTGGGTTGTTGCTGCTAATTTCAAGAAACTGTTCGCGGATACAGTTCTTTTTCGATTGAGTTAAACTTACGCCAACATACTTTTTAAGGGCTATAACTCAATAACGATGGGAAATCTGATTTTGGGTGGGATAGCAGGACCTGATCTAGGATAACACTAACTATGGGTGTAACATATTTTTGGTGGTTCTCTAAAGGAAGCTTTTAATGCATGATTATTCGTATGTTGATCGTTGATGTGTACTGGTAGATGTTATCATACATTTCTGTACCATACTATAAACTTCTTAATAACATCGATGAGACCAATTATGTCAATATATCTTAATAAATTATCGAAGTCATACTAAAAACAATGTGAGGCACTAAAAGTATGAAAATTTCTGCAATTTTAAGGGCCTACAAAATACAGCATAAAAACCTCTGAAATTCTTTGTGACCCAAGATGCATACATCGTAATTTTTAATAATAAATTAAATTTTTTACACCTTGATAAAATTATTAACACCCTTATAAAGGGTATAACATCAATTTTTATAGTCCTTTTATAGAAAAATAGTTGGCATATTATGTACACTAATGGATAAAAAGCAGTAAAAAAGCGTGTATAATATTAAATAATATTAATAAAGCCATACAAATAAGTATCTTAAAAAATACATAATTTTTAGTATTATAATGAAATTTTTTTTACATTAAGGAGCACAAGTTAAAAGAAAATATTGTATTTTCTTTAATATCCTTAGTTTAGAATTATTGGACAACTAGATACTGTGATGTTGTTTTATTTGTCCAATACACTTAGAGGTTCGTGAGAAGAGAGTTTTTTGAATTTTTTTCTTCAGTAATTGCGTACTGAAGTCTTTGTACATCCAGTTAACAACGTTTTCCTTTGTAATTTTAGGAAGACTCATTTTTATGAATTAATGTTACCGAGTACACTCTTAAAACAAAAGAGTGAAATCCACTCCTATAGGGAAAGTGCATTTTCGGCACCGGAAAGGAGTGGAAATTAACTCAGACTGAGTTAAAACCGCTCGTTTGAAGAGTGTAGGACGCAGATTGTTTTCTTTTTTTTCTTTTACCCACTCCGCAAAAAGAGTGAAATCCACTCCTATAGGGTAAGTGCATTTTCGGCACGGAAAGGAGTGGAAATTAACGCAGACTGAGTTAAAACCGCTCGTTTGCTTTAAGAGTGTATATTAGTAAGTATTGTGACTGTATGAATTCTTTGTGGTTAGATTTGTCAATAAAATTTGGGTGAGTTTGGAGAAGAGTGTATTTATTAGAGCGTAAGTTATTAGACAGTATTATTAACAGCATTACTATTACAGTAGAACTCCAAGTATCCGAATTGTTGGGACCTAACTAAATTTGGATAGTTGGAAATTCGGATAATTGGAGTTAATCGGAAGAAAAAGTATATTTAATCAATTACCTTTTTATATTATAGATGAGTACCTAATACAAAAGCAGATAGTTATTATAAAAGTTTATATTCTAAATATAAAACTTTTAATCCCGGCTTATCGGTTGCTGTTCGTTTCTGTTTTACGTCATGCAAAAAATTGTTAGGTTTCTATACTTTTTTACAAACGTTTTTTATATGATAAATGTAGCTGACTTACAAGTTTCTATAATCTCACTTTTTGAAATTGGTTCAAATATTTTTTAAGTTTTCAAAAAATAATTTTGCTCAAAATATTCGCACCAATTTCAAAAAGTGGGATTATAGAGACCTGTAAGTCAGCTATATTTATCATATAAAAAAACGGTTTGTAAAAATATCCAATACAGCCGGATAAATGTGACTTAGAAAATATTTTTTTTTCCATTGGATTAACACAGAGTTTTGGGGACCCGCGGTTGATCGGGATCATTCACTCTCAAATCTATGGATTCATAAGTCCCGAACAAGAGTACGATGAAGCCACAATGCATTGGTTCAATTTGATTTGATTTTTTAAAAAAGTTTTTTATCCCCCCGAACCAATCCCATATTAATATTGAAAATTATATTTATGTATGCTTCACTATTAAAATATAAATAGTAGTAAAAGAAAATCAAAAAATTTCAAATGATTTCATTTCACTGCTATAAACTAATTGATATGTCAGCTATTAAAACAACGTTCAATATTCAAACAATTCAAAACTTTAAAACTAGCTTGATTGCGCTAGTTTCAAAGTTACAATTTTTAATGTATAAATTAGAATTAATTTTTCTTTCTGAAGTTTTATACGTTCCCAAAGTTTAAGATTGATCTTTCAAAAGTTTTATATCTTCTTGAATTCATGATAAGTTCCCTTTTTGCCTAAGGGGATTCATTTCTTATTAATTTCCTCAAACTTTGCGTTCATTTTGCTCCTTTTTTAGTTTTGATCTTTCATTTATATTTCTGGGTACGATGAATTCATTTTTCTTATTTTAATTTTATCTAAGAAAAGTATGAATTCAGATGCAATTTTTTTGTTGAATAGTAATTTTTAAAATCAAAGTAACAAAAGCTATTCTATGATGATGGATATTACAAATTCTTTTTTGACTTAAAAAATAATTAATGAACTTAAACATAAGGTAAAAAACATAAGAAGATAAATAGAAGAAAGGTAATTCTAACATAAAATATTATGAAACTATAATTATACCTTTGAATTAAAACCTACAATAAATATAACTTTTTTCCAAATAGTTAAAATGTGTTTAATTTATGAAATTTTAAGTAATTTTAAGTATGCTGAAATTGACCAGATAGTATTATATTTATTTACTTAAAACTATAGTTTTTGACAATTCCTTTAAACTACTATATACAAAACTTTTTGCACGTAATACGATCAGAAAACTACTCTTTTCTAAATTAATCAAATGTATTTTAAGTCTATATATTGGTTAAACTACAATTAAATTGATTCATCCTAATGGTTACGTATATCTAAGCAAATAAACGTTAAATATTAAAAATGTATGCTAAATATCATAGTTTCCTTACACAATTTAGGGGATTTAAGCATTAATTCAAAACGAAATAACTCTTTAGTAACTTTATTTATGTAAGTATAAGAAATGCTTAATGCAATATAATTTTTGGTGATTAAGCCTCTGTCCAAAAGCGTCAAAACAAAGAAATCGTTCTTCGGTTCGATGTGAAAAAAGTTTTTTTTTGTCTAGAAATTGCTAAGTATGAGAACTTAGTTCAATTTTTTTCCTCATAGCTTTAAAATTAAATGTTGCAAAGAATTAAAAAAAAACATAACATCTTTATAGCTGAAATAAAACCTCAATATATATTTTTATTTTCCGCCGTATTCTGAATTTCAAATATTTTCAATTTCATCTGCGAAATTCTTTTGGATTTCATAAACTTTCGTTTTTATATTCGTAATGTCTTGCAACGGTGAAAACATAAAAGTGGGGTATCACGCCTGCTATGCTTTTAGTAGATACATTTCAGAATATTTTTGGATCGTAAAAAATGTTGGCGAATTTTGGGGACTTCGTATTAAAACTTGAATTCCTTTATTATTGTGTATCATATTTTTTTTATATCCACTGATTTTCTGATTTAAAATAGTTTCAAAGTATAACTGTATCATTTTCAGAACGGTTATTAATTTCTATTAAATGGATTTTTAAACGTTATATAAGTTGGGGAGATTGGAACTAGTTTTCCAATAGAGTAAGTTTTCCACCGGGCTTTATATTAAAAATTAGCCGTTAGGGGGCGCCAACTGTCTGCTTGGTTTATGAAACAACACGTCATATGTTACCCACAATAATCTTTGCCCAGTTGGTGGTGTATTACTGCCGTTAGAGTTGTTTTAGAGGTTTTTTCAACGTTGAGTAACTTTTCATACTTACATTCAAACCTAAACTAAACAAACGTTTATTAAATTCACAGTTTTATCATTGAGTGTACTAAAAGGTGGTTCCTTTCTCCTGTGCCTTTGTATTTGTTTTAAAAATAATTTAAACCTCTACTCATTAAGGTACTATTTAAGTGAAAATGCGGCGACGGGGCAGGTTTGCAAAGTTTTAGGGGGCAAGAATTCCAGCAATGCCTTTTATTAAAACGTGCTCCAACTTTTATAAACTAAGTTAAATATTCCAAAAAAGTCATTATTTTGTTGGTTGTATAACCATAGATTAAGTACTGAATGTAACAAAGTTTTGTTCTAGATTAAAATTATCTACATAGTAATAAAAAAAGATGACAGAACTTGAACTATTTTGAAGCAATATACGAGGGTTGTTTTTTGCAACCTCCGATGGGCTGTAAAAAAGAATGGTCAATATACCAAAAATATTTTATTACCAAAAGTAAGGTACAATACAGCTTATTAATCTCCATAATCACCTTGAAGATTAAGGCATTTTTCCATTTCATGCTAGTTGTAGAAACTATGCGAAGAAGGCAATGATAACTTATTTTCTTCAAAATAAAGGTGAAAAATGTACAATCAAAAAGAAAAAAAACACGGAAAACTAGCCCTAGTCACCCCAGGGTTATTTTGTTATTATGTATTGTTTTGTTGTTGTTAGGTCTTATTTTTAACATAAAGTGTGATAAACTTTTGATAAAATTGCAAAACATTGATTTTTTATGCTTTAATTGCATAATTCAATCAACTGTATAATTTTAGCTAGGTTTTAATTTGTATACTAATAATGTATGTTTGAGGCTTTTTATTTAAAATTATTATTAGGATTTTGCACAAGGTTAAAAAAAATGTGTGTATTTTCGCTTATTAATTCTATTTAAAAAAATCAGTTACTAGTTAATGTCATTTGTAGATCATCATAAAAAAACTATTGTCTTTTTAAGTAAAAATCTTAATTTTAAAGTAACACTTGTTTCGTGACGTCTAATTACGCATTTTAAAATCTCCCCGAAAAAAAAGCAAATTTTAGACATGTCAGATTTACAATCTCATTTCCTCATTTATTACCATAAAAAATCATGCCTTAAAGGAACCAAATCCTAGTTAAAATAAAGAAATCAAATATTTCATTACCTTATGAAAATCTCGCGTTACCATCATAAGACTTCACTTGACTGCTGATATTGATTGCGCAGAATTTTGAATTAAAATCTCTGACACATTTAGAGAATTTATCAAGCGCGCTTATAATTGCATTTCTCTTTAAAACCCCGCGTAAAATCTCATAAATCTCCAGATCTTAAGCCAGTTAGAAAAGGAGGGATAAAAGAAAAAAAGGTCCTCCCGTGTCGCTTATCATTTTTAATTGTCCTTTCTTATCATGCCGAGTAGTCACTCTAAATTGGAGCCGAAAATCCGAGTAGTTTAATTGCCCGCCCGACTCACTCTTGTCAAAACAAAAGTCATCTTTCTGTCTCAGTAGCATGCGAGCCTAAGTAATTTACCGGCGTGGTGTTTTGCCTGGCCTAACTCCGTTTTAATTTACATCGCCCGGTACAGGGGTTCTTTGACTCGTTTGGAAAAGATCTAACTAATGGTTATAAGCAGGGATTGGAGTAACTTGTAACAGCCTTTTTAGCTTCCACACTACATTTATAACGTAATAAGTGGAAGGTATTATAAGTGTTTAGTCCGTCTGTCTGTCCGTCACCCACTTTCATATCCCGAACTACAAATGCTACGGAGAAGTGTGATACGTCAAAAAATTCAGCGCATCGAAATTAGAATACATTGAAAATTTCAGAAAAAAATTCGAATTCGAAGTACTTCAATTATTTAAAAAACAGCAAAATTTAATGCTCATTTAAAAAGCATAGGATGGCATTTTTATTAGAATTTAATCACCATTGCCATTCGCAATAATCGCTCGAGAAACTTTAATTCTTTAAGACAATAAATTAAAATAAATTTATTTTTGCGACATCGATCAGTTTGAAATGACGTCAAATATATTTCACTACGAGATTCTTTGTCTGTTGATATGAAATGTTTTCATTTTATTTAAAAGCGAGTAATATTACATATTTATTCTTTGAAATATAAATTAATTTTTGCAAACGATAAGTAATAATTATTAAATTTTCGAAATAAAATAAATGAAACTATCCAAATTTAACATGTAAATGTTTAATATAGAATATTAATGCTGTGTTTATCGCCTTTTTTACCTGTTAAACACAACTCTTGTGTGGAAGCGGGTTAAGTGACAGATTATGTTACAAACCTACTTGTTTAGGTATAATGCCGTTAGATTTTTCGGAATGTAACTGTAACTAAGTTACTTTTAGCGGTAACGAAGTAACGAAAAATTTCGCTACTTTTCCGTTTCTTCTCACGCTGCTCTTTACGGATATTTTCGGCACAGTTCGGCGTTTGGTTTAATTTTCGTTCTTAACTTTTTCCGATTGTACCTATTCTTTAGTCTTGGTTTTCTTTGAAAAACGGTTATGTGGCTAAATTAAAAAATTTCTTATAATTTAAAATTTCTAAAAGTAACTGTGATTAGTTACTTTTCGTATTGAGTAACTGTAACTAGTTATTTTTCATCTTAAGTAACTTGTCTGTAACAAAGTTATTTTTTTAATTAAGTAACTTTAACTGTACATATTTACTTTATAAAAGTAACTTTTCAATTTCTGGTAATAAGCAGATATTGGGGTAATTCGTAACTTTTTGTTATTGCCGTGTACTTTCAAGCATAGCCTGGAAGGCAGGAGGGGGTGCAGTGACTTCCGTTGGCACATTGCTTTGAGCATCATTATGAGGGTCGAAGTCTGACTTCTGCTCCACACAACCTTTGTCGTAATTATTACAATTTGGCATCGAAATAATGATTGATGATTTTAGACATAAAAACTGGAGAGGCAATTTTATTGAGACAACCTGCACCCATTGTACTACGCTATAACCGCCCACAGGGTTCTTGAACCCACAGATTTATACCGACCACCTTCTCCGCATGTACTTGACAAGCGAGGGTCGCAACCACCATAGAGGCTAGTAACAATTACTTGTTTCAGGTAACGCCGTTAGATTTTTCAGAAAGTAACTGTAAATGTAACTTAGTTAATTTGAGAGGTAATGAACTAATGAAAAATCGAAAATTTTCGTTAATTTTACCGTTACTTCTTACTTCACTCCTCACGGATATCTTCGGCACAGTTCGGCGTTCGGCTTAAATATAATTATTTAAAATTTAACTTTTTCCCGATTGTCACCATTTCTTTAATCTTGGTTCTCTTTGAATCATCATAGGGGGATGGTTAAATTGAAATTTTTCTTATAACTTGAACTTTCCAAAAGTATCTGTAACTAGTTACGTTTCATATTATGTAACTGTAACAGTTAATTTCATTTAAATAACTGTACCCGAGAGTTACCCGATAGGCCATATCCACGACATTGTCAAAATCCCAACAAATCAGCAAATTAATGCCATTATGTTTAATTAAGGTCAATTTTATTTAAATTTTTGCATTATTGAAGAGGTATTTTTCTTTAACGTAACAATACGTACGTAAGCATAAAATACTTTTGGTTAAAAAGGTGTGCTAGATTCGAAATGCATTTTATACGCAAATCACATAATCGGAGTATTTTTAATAGTCCATTGTTTGTGTTTATTTTTTTAGTGTTTTCATTTTATAATTTGGACTTATGTGGTCTGCTTCTGAGCGATATAATTCTTTTCTTATAATAGGTAATGTAGTAAATTAATTGTGTTTTTCGCGCTGAGTTCAAATATTTAATAGTACAATACAACAATTTTAAACAACAAACAGTTTATATATTACATATTTAAAATAAACATTCTAAATTCGAAAAAAAAATCGAGAAATAAACAAAAAAAATATGCATTTCTAGTGTCGGGATTTTTGCCATGTCGTGAATTCGGCCCTGTCGGTTTGATGGCCAGTCGGGTTTTTGACTGTTGGAATCCTGGGTTGTGTCGGGTCAATTCCTCTGGAACTGTTGCCACTCAAGCCGTGAAACATACCCATTTATTCACCAACCTATTTTACCTAAAATCGTATAAATTCAAGTTAGAATATTTTGAAACTAATATGGCAAGATCTGCTCTTAGAGCGCGGCTTTTGATTGCTTTTTTTTTCGACTCTGGACGGACATCAGGGTAAATAGTCATGGATACACTTCGTATATTAGTTTTGACAATATTCTAAGTGATATTTATTTGGTCAAAATTAAGTTTGGTATTTGTATTAAATATTGTTACTTTTAAGTACTATAATAGGTCTTGCAGACCTCTCAAAGAAGGTTAAGATCGAATGGAATTTTTTAAGTTGTGAGTAGACATGAAGACAATTTGAAAAAAAGTTTCAGTTTTAAGCAGTTAATATTATAGGAGAGTCCTTGTGTTAAACTTACCAGAAGAAGAGTTCATAGTTGATAACGTTAGATATATATATATATATAGTTTTGTTACGTAAAAAAGTTTTGGAATTTTTTTAAATCTTTTTTTAATTAATATTTTTAGCTACTCGAACAGTACACTTAATTTAAATTTTATTATATATTAATAACCCGAAGCTTAATTGAAAACTAAGCTTTATATCTTTTCAGTGAACACCAGGCCGTTTCAAAGAACCAAATCGTACTTGGCGACTCTAGGATGGCTATAACCTTTCCATAAAATTCTTATTCCTAAATTTTACTTTAGTGAATATCTGTATTTGAAACTTACAATGTAATTACGGTTTTGTTATAGTACAGGATCAACTTGATTTTCCGAATAACATCCCGCGCTAGACAAGCGAAATAAATTCTACAACTTAGTAGTTAATGGGCCCGATGTCCAATATCATAATATAGGACTTTTGTCTTTTTCTTCTTAGGTACATAACTTTTGGGGGAAGCACTTTCCAGGTAAAATTTCTACACGCATATTTTTTTAATTTGCTTTGTATTGGTTCTTTTAGGAATATATCACGGATATATCGCCAATGATATATACACCTAGTCCTTTTGCTACCCAGGAGACGGGATACTGACGTAACGGTGTGACAAAACTCTAAATCCCATTTTTGAATAAATGCAGTTTGTAGGTATATATGAGTTCGACCGGAAATTTTTTGACTTTCAAAATAGAGTACTATAGTACTAATCACTTAAAATTCACGCATTACCACAAAAAGAAACATATAGTTCGATCATTTAAAGAAGTATGTATAGTTGTACTTATATACACAAGAGCTTTTCAGCACATACACGGTCTAACTAACCACGAGTATCCATCATAAGTACAGAGTAAAATACTTGTTAAAATCGTTATAAATTAACCTTGATTGTCAATAATGACATAAGAATTGGGAGAAATAAATTAGACGTACCTTTAATTTGTTTATAACTTATATAAGTTTAAATATTTTTTATGATTTTTTTAGTTGTTGCTTATCAATTGTTTGCAGAATATTTGTGTTATTTTCCTACAGAAAATTTCTGTTTTTTTAAGCTACTGCAGTTTTCTGTAAATTTATATATTTAGTTTGTCAAAAAGAACCTTTTTCTCTGAAAACAAACAAAATATGTAACCACTTATACAGATTTCACCTGTTGAGAATAAATTTTTTCTGTCTGAATGCGAAAAAGAAATTTTGATTATATACAAAGTACTTCCGTGGCCGCGATGGTGTTGTGGTCAGTGTGCCTGGCTCCTATGTCGTAGACGAGGATTCGTAAACGGGTTATGGCTTGATATTTTCTTTTTATAAGGTATTCAACAATACAGGACATATTAGTTAGGCACGAATATTTTTTATATTCCTTGGCAACGGGAAAATTCTGTCTACAGATTTTTTTTCTGTAATATAGTTATTCAAATTCATCAATCAGGGAGACATGGAAGGCTTAGGTTTTAACTCAAATAGACGGACCAGAGGACATGGTCAGAAATAAAAAAAAATCCTTCTTCAGGAAGAAGGTAAAAAAAACACTATTTTTACAATAGTGTTGTCAATAAGTGGAATGCTTTACCAGATTATGTTGTGTATTCGAAGAGAGTAAAATAATTTAAGAAGAATCTCGATAGGTATTGGAAACTAGTAAAGAATTAGAAATACTTAGGACCGACTTTGCTGGGCCTCTGGCCTGTTGTTGGTCGACAATTTTTGTATTTGTATAACAGGCTTTTTTTACAGTGTACGTTGGCAACTAAAGTCTCCAAAACTTTCTCCTGATCATCTGACAGTTGAATCAAGGAGATGCCAATGCAAAGAAAGAGATTGAGAAGCAGGAAGTGTGGAAAAGTTTCATTTCTTTCCGAAAACTCCAGGCATTTCAGGTGAAAATCCGAGCCATACAGCGTTATCTTCCCAAAGGGTCGCTATATTCAGTGGCACTTTTTCAATATCCCCTGTGCATATGATTGTTGATACGAGTGTCAACAATGGGCGAGGAGCGGAACCAAGGGGCTGGAGGGCATGTATATTTCATGCCGCTTTCAATATCACGCGGCACCAAAAGAAACGGCACGCGGGATATTAAACGAGAAATGAGTGCCCGCAATGGTCTTTTTTAGGGAACAGGTACCCTCAAGTGTTTAATTTGGGGTTTTGTAGCTGGTTTACTGGGCAGGAGAGCCCTTAACCCTTTCACCCCCATTGATTCCATTTGGAATCATCAAACTTTCGATTTTTTTTTCTCACTAAGCAAAACTCGCACTTAATTCAAATAAATTTTGTTACATTTTCCATGCGACTAATATTTTCTTTTTGTATCGTTAGATGGAAGAATCATGTCGTTTGAAGAATTAAATAATGTTTGTGCTGGTTAAATGAAAATATGAAAAACATAACAATAAAACTCATACGTAACAATAAAATTCATTCTGAAACAATTGTATTAAATAAATTGGCCCTAAATTGTTCATGCTTACGTTTTTAAATGTTAAAAAAGTGAATTTTAACTTTTTTTAACAAATAAAATTTCGTGAAAAATTATTGTTATATTTAATTTAAACGTTTTGATTCCAAATTTTTTTCCCTTTAAATTTTAATTAAAAAATTAAGATTTTTTTCCCATGCTTTTCAGCATTTCATTCTGAAAGCATATTGAGTATATTTCACAAATTTTAGATTTTTACACAAAAAAAAGTTGGTACTGAAATTGTTATACCAGTCATTGTTATACCAGGTTTATTATTTTATTTTTCTCTTAATTTTTGAATAAAGGGCAATGCACGCCTCATAGTTTAGAACCCTGGTCAACTGACGAGGACAACACCTGATCAGGCACCTAATGGAACTTTAAGGGCAGCATCGTACGCGGCGTCGGGACTTTGGAGCATATTTAACTTGCACTCCCGCAACACATTGGAGTATACGTTACACTTTTTGGCTGCAGTTATTTGGCGATGCCCGGACCCGAACCTTTCGCATGCATGGCGACCGCATTAATCGACTTAACTCCCCACCCCAGAGTTAAGTTTACACCCTGAGTAAAATTGTCATAAACGTCCATGATAGAGAAATTATGATAAAAAAATCTTGTGGAGCATTGTTAGCGTCACGGTTACAATCATAAATGAAATACATGTAGAATATGTAGATGTTAATAAGAGTTTCTGCAGACACTTTAAGTGTTAAAAGTATAAAAAAAAAACCACTGTACCTGTTAATGGTAAAAAACACCGTAAGTGTTAATGGTAAAAAAACACTGTAAGTAAAAAAATACTATAGGTGTTAATGGTGTCGTAAGCGTTAATGGTATTGTAAGTGTTAAAGGCACTAAAGTGTTATACCACTCACTCAGAAAAAACAAAAAGGGCCAAAATGAATTCAAACGTGGTTTCACTTATCAAAAAAGTATCTTAATTTATGTAGTTTATTTTCGTATAGTTTAACTAAAGACCACTATTACAATTTAACCTCCTGTTGGAGAGGAAGTCTCTCTTAAGTACTAGAATTTTTATACAGTTTATTATTTCACTTATAAAATAACTTTCAACGTAACAAAAATATTCCTAATTTTCGGAGATTTTTCGTTCAATTTAACGGGAAAAAGACCACCATTAGATTTTCACTTTCTGTTAGTACTTGTACTTTCTTGTACTTTTTTTGTACGGAATGCCTGTATATTTCCAAGGAAAATTGTTTTTCAGCGGAAGTACATGCATTACTTCGTATTTATTGACTAGAATCTTTGCTGCTGAACATTATCAGTTCCCCATCAGCATTTTTTTTTTAAACTTCGAATTCCAAAAACAATACCGTTCCTAGAAAAAGTCTCAAAAATGGATGTTCAAATTTCACGAAAGTTTTGTCATTTTTGACAAAATGATGTTACTATAAATGCTACGAGTAAACCGTTCGTCAGTACATTTGTGTCTGATAGTATACAAATCGCCCAATGCGACGTGACGTTTAGAGGAAAGTATTGTCAGAATGGAAGTAAGTCATTTGGCAATTGCTGTTTAAAATGACTTAACTTTTTTCAGTTTTCATTCTTCCACGATTTAATAGGTTGTTTCGGATTCACTCTCAATGCACGTTTTTTCTGCGTTTTATTTTCATAGTTCTTTGCTTGCAATTTGTTTGTATTCCTATTATTTATTAAACTTTTTTAGTTTTAATTCGATTAAATTTGAAGTATGCAAAGCATTACCAAAACTTCAATGTTGCAGGAAAACCACGGTTTCCATGACATTTTGCCTTATGCAGAGAAATTAAGCGAAATTGTGGGAGAGCAATTATCTACGAACAGAGAAGAGCTTTAGTTCCTACTGAAAGAAAAGTTGATGCACACAATTTGTTTTAGTAAAGTTTTAAAATATTGCGTTGTCCAAAACAATGTAATTTCAGGTGGAGCAAGAATGAAAATAATACCACTGGAACTGTTGCCAATCTCAAAGGCGTTAGCGCAACGATGTTGCTCGAAGTCCAGTTGGGTGCCATTTCAGTTGTCGACCTCGTCAAGTGATCACAGTTCTACTGTTACAGTATAGGGTATAGGGTAGGTACATATATATTCCGGCTTGTGTGCTTGATCAGAGACCCGCTTATAAGCCTTCGTCAAGTAAAACAGACAGAGAAAGAAATTTTACTGTCACAGAGAAAGGAAGTACACCCAGGGCAAAGGCGGGAATCGAACCCGCTACTGTTACAGTTCCTTGGAAGGTTGGTCGGTTGTAGTAGACATATATATTCAGGTTTGTGTGCTTGGTCAGCGACCCGCACCTTGGAAGGGTAGAAATAGGCAGTTGGAAGCGTTCAACCTAACTGTTGCCACTCAATCGCGAAAGCCCCCTTGAAGAATCTATTAAAGTGATATTTTTTATGGTAGGTAGGTGGGTTGTTACATATATTTTCCGGTTTGTGTGCTTGATCAGAGACCCGCTTATAAACCTACGTCAAGTAAGACAGACACCGAGAGAATTTTTTTTTACTGACACAGAGAGAGAAAGTACGCCCAGGGCGAAGGCGGGAATCAAACCCGCACCCGGTACAGTGCGCAGACTATGTTAGCGTAAGGGGCTGCGATCAAACATGCTAGGCCACCCGGGCCCCAAGTGATATTTTTATTTCTGAAAGTGGAATACAAAACCGTTAAATGAAAATCCCCTGTTCCTTCTTTTCCATCCCAAAATCAAACCCGCGGGGTTTCCCTTGTTTTGTATGCTGCGCAAAAGCACTAGTGGCTCTTTTAATATCCATATCCACCCCCCTCAGCCCAATTGCTTTCAAATCATGTCAAGTGAGGGTCAACATATCGCTGGTATTTGCATATTTTTGTTCATTTCATACGCGGCAAATCCGGAAGGCTATGTTTACCCTCCCCATTGTTCACGACCCTCTTGGTTCTTTTTACATGCGGAGGGTGAGCGTTCACTCATTATGGGCTTGATGAATAAGTGTCTTTTTTGGAAAACGAGGGCTACATCGTTATTAAAAATGTGCTTAAATTGAGTTTTTATTAACTGTTTGGTTGGGAGGGGTGCGCCTTTTTGTCTCTCTTATTGAGTTGTTTTAAAATGTTCGTTATTAAGAGGGGTTTTTGTGTGTGAGTGACTAATTTATGTGAGAAATAGTGGATGAAAGAATGACTAATTTATCTGAGAATATTGGATGAAACAATGACTAATTTATCTGAGAAATATTGCTTTAATTAATGACTAATGTAAATCAAAATATTAGTTATTGACCCCCCTGACCCATCGAGCCCCAAAAATCCACCCATGGAGTATAGTTGTTCCTTTTCCTAGGCTCTAAAGATCTACATTGTCCTGAAAATATTTTCGTGTACAGTCAATATTTGTTATCGAAAATTTTGAAATGTTAAGATTATCATCAAAATACAATCTTTATTTTTAGATTTTTTTTGTTTGTAAAACATACCGAAAAATGTTTTACTTCTGACACCCTCTAGTGCAGAATCCTATATAAAAGTTGTAGGGCGCATAATTTGCCTAAAAAGCTCTTTTAGTTCGACCTGTAGAGGGGTTTTGGATAAACATACAGACGGACAAACTGCTTGACAGACGGATCAATTTGACAGACGTTCTAAAACAACTTTTTCTGAAACGGCACCATCCAAGACGTTGAAAAAGCACAAAATCTCCATTTTGGATATCTCCATCGCCTTACATTACATTACATATTCAGTAATTGAAATAAAAATTAATCATCATATAAAAGTTGTAGGAAGTTTATTTATCTAAAAAAAATTTAATGGTTAATTTACTTTTTTTTTAAATTCAATTAATAAAAATTTATTTGAAGAAAACTCAGAAACTTTATGTTTTTTGGTATACGGTATAGGTATTTCTATAACTTCAGAAGTCTAAAGATTTTACGTTTCTAATTTTTGCCCAGAAACACGAACCTTAAAAGGGACAACCTTACCTGGCAAAAAGAAAAATGTTCATTGTCTATGCAATATATTACATACAATATACATGCATTATATACGATATACTTTTACATGTTATACGAAACTATTTACATCATGTACAATTTATGTTTACAGCATATATTAAATCGACTACAAGGGCTTTGAAAGAAAGATATTAAACACAGAAGGCGTTTTGTAAAGGAAATTGAAGTGGCAAAAAATGTCTCCTTTTATACTCAGTTTTTAAAAAAAAAAAACGAACGTGAAACGCATTGAGTAGTTGTTAAAACCCTATATTTCAAAAATGATGTATTTTTTCTTTATTGTTCTATCGAATTTTTTTAAAACTAATTACATAAAAATCTAATTCAATTCTTAAAAATTTCTTACTCTATACAAATTTTTAAAATCTTATTTCACATAAAATTATTTGAATCAAAAACGAATTGGTAGTTTGACTAATGTTCCAAATTCGTAAGTCCTTAATTCTGAAAATGGCATTTTATATTCAAATATCATTCAACGACAAAAGTATTCCGTTGATAATTCCATTTCTAAGAAAGAATTTATAAGCCTTTTAATTTCTCAAAGAAATTTTTAATCTTATGTTCCTGTTTAAAAGTGACAAATAAAAGCAAAAGCATGAACAGAGAACGACAAGATAACTTAACAAGTAACACAATAAGACAAAACAAGCGGATTCACCTTTTATATTTATTGAATTATTAACAATTATCACAAGCCAGCAAAACTCAAATCAGGAACAACAAAGGATAATTCTGAAATCCTCAAAGCTAAAAATCTTTCGTCTCTGCATAATCCTGAAACAAATGAAATTGGAAGGAAATTTTGAATTTATATAAAACAACACCACTTCCTCTGAAACACGTTATTCCTATTTGAAGCGCTCATTTTAATTGTGGTTCAACTCCATTCTTATTTACTACTAATCGGAATATATTAATAAATTATTTATAACTAATATTGATATTTATTAATAACTCATTAATGTTACTATATCATCATAAGGATAGATGCAACTTGAAGATTTAAGAGATGAAAAAGATGATACATATTATGCATTAAAAGCAATATAACATATTCAACTTTTTGTTAAATATAATAAACCTCCCATTTTATCTCACTCTGAATGCATTTGTTTAACACGGTTTAGGTCGGAAAGGTTTATTTTGAATTGTCCCCTAACACCATCCAAACTACCGGCAACATATTTTCATTCTATTTTCGCTGTTTTATGGTTCTCTACATGCTTAAAGTATAATTTAGAAAAATATTCTATAGATTATATTTCCCATAGACCAAAAACATTGTTCTGTGGCACTCCATATGGATATAGGCCACAAAAATATGGTGTTCTGGCGAAGTGCTTTCTGGTACAGTCGCAGAAATACGAAAAAACTTCGCATCTCATAGGATTGAAGAGATAAGTGTTATTTTTTTTATCGTTTTTGCACATCTGTACCACTGATTTATAAGAGAGCCTTCAATTAAACGAGACTAAAGTTCACTAATATACTTTTCAAAATGTAAATAACTTTTTTCAAGAAGCGGACTTATACCGCTAGTAAAACTTTTCATTTTAATCCTGGATATGTGATACGCATAAAAGATAAGGCAACCTTGAAGAAATCTACTACAAACGCTAACGTCTGACAACGAAGCGTAGCATTTGTGTCAAAATTGAATTTTATGTATGCATCAGCAACTACTCAACATGTTATCGTAAATAAACAAAATTTTAAACTTATTTATAAACAAATATGATTATTAGAACGGTTAAAATTCTTTTATTTTCATAGCTCTCTTCTACAATTATCTTTTTCAAACCCATTTGACTCCAACTCACTTTGACGTTTGTCAAATTTTTGGAACCAAATGTCATTGGTGGATCGGGGAGCTCCTCCTTTCAAGGAAAAATGAACGCCCAAGTTTGAATAATTCATCTGAATTCTTTCTTATTTCTTCTGAATTTGCGATTAATGTGCCTAATCCCACGGCAACGTAGATATCTAATCTCGAAGGCATATCGAAAAGATATTATGACGTCGACAGTAAGATCGATTGTCTATTATCAATTCTTCCTTCCGGTGGAAGCACTGGATAGTTTGACAACATTTTGTCTGGAAAGTTTCTGTGACATATAAAAATGAATTTTTAACCAAAAAAAATATAAATGAAAGTTTGTCTGAATGTCTGGGAGTTGGATAGTAATGTTTTGTGAACAATCATCTTGACCAAACAAAACAGCAACGAATAAAAAAAATGTAGGCATAATATATCCATTGTAGTACACCGCTCAAAATAATTAGGGGAGCACTTTGCGTACTTTTGTAAACGCTTTCAGTTCCAACTTTTTAGTTTTTATTCTAACAATCTAAAATTGTGAAATAGATTCATTATGCAGCCAGAATGAATTGTTAAAAAACAGGGGGGGGATCTTAATTTTTTAACTAAAATTTAAGGGGAAAATTGGAATCATAACTTTTGAATAAATTATAACAATAATTTTTTTCAAAAATTTATTTGTTAAAAAGAGTTAAAATCAATTTTTAAACATCAAATTTTATTTTACATGTTTTTTTAATTTTATATTAATTAAAAAAAATATTATTTATTTCTTAAAAAGACATGATTCTTCCATCTAACGATACATAAGTGCGAGATCAACTTATTGAGAAAAAAATTGCAAGCTGATGATTCCAAATGGAATCATTGGGGGTGAAAGGGTTTAAACCATGCGTTCCCCTAATTGTTTTGAGCAGTGTATTTAAATAATCCAGCAGAGACATGGTAGGGATTTTTTGGGCGGAAGACAGAACTGTCTACCTAAAGAAAAAAGGTCCCCTGGTGAAGATGCAATTGTGTTATTTCATTGTAACTGGACTTACACTGTAAAACAAACCTCTCTATTTTACCATCACTCTATGTTCTGGGAATTTGCATATGTTGTAAAATTTATTTTGTGCGGTACCAAGCAAAAATATTTTCTTCACTAGCAGTGATTGGTGTTGCACCTATCTTCTCTGTTTGAACGCAATCGAAATAAGTTCTTCACGAAACTCTATCTGCCGTGAAAACATCAATTTGCTGTAAGACAAACGTTACATTACTTTCATGTAAAAATTAACGGCACAATGTGCTGTAATTTTGCCAAAAGTTTTTACAGTGTATGTACGGTTTTAACACGAAAAGATGTATAATGGATGATCAAATGAATCTGTTTTGTGGGGCCTCAAGCCAGTTTTAGTGAAATCAAATATTTGCATCGATTTTTTGGTTTTGAGTTGTTTAGTTATTATTTTAGTTTATGTCGAGCCTTTCAATAATTGAATCAGTACTATTACTAAGTCAAACCATTACAAACACAATAGTCTACAAAAGTAGATTCGTTCAGAATTTTTTTTCCATGCAGACAGTAGAAATTTAGAAAACATAAGCTAGAAGAAATTACAATTATAAATTTCTCTAATAGCACATAATGTCATAGGATCACTTACCGATAGTTATACAACATCAGTGTGATATTGAATAGGTGTGATCATACACTATCTTGTGCAACTATGATTCTGTTATAATTCTTAATGTTAAACCCATTGTACTTAAAATCAGTTCACTCTAATTTACAGTCGTATTTCATTTTTCCGATATTTATCCGATGACATTCGTTTAAGTTAAGTTATCGCAGGCTGACCACACAACATCGTGTGTTGCTATAGTACCGTAGACATCCATTTTAATGTATATTTTCAAACACATTTAACTTATAGCCAATCCAGTTTCGTGTACAGTTCTACCAAACCAGCGCAAAAACTGCAAGTACTTATGGAGGCGAAATTAATTTTTACATATTTATAGGGAAATAGATGCATTTAAATTCAAATAGCTCCAGACAGTGCGGCGCCCTGTTATTTTTCTTCCCCTGCATTCTTATCTAGATGCACTTTTTATCGAAGGCACTCGGCAATAAATTTTGAATGAAAGACAAAATATGGTAAATACGCCGAAGAAGTCGAGAGTAGGAAAATCTTTTCTTTATACGGGTCTTTCCCTTCGGAGATGACATATGATATGACTGGGGTATAAATTTATCTAAGCTTTGGGTATTGTGTTCAGTCTCTTAGGAGAGCAGGGTAGGTCGTTGATAAATAGGGCTTTCCCTTTTGTATTTGGTACAGGTTTCCATCCATTTATTACATTTAGCGCATTGATCGTTAAGCCAGTTGTGAAAGATGCGACTCCCGTTTTGTTTCACATTCTGACATATTGACATAAATAGGGGGTGGCGGAGATAGACACTTATTAGGGAACGTGCAGTTTTCCATTGCACTTGGTTTTTCCGTTTGGGGGAGGTCGTTTTGACACTTGAGTTTTGACTCTGATGTTGGGTATTTCTTTATCGTAATGTACAGTCTATTTTTACGCATCAGTGCCTAATTCTTATGCTGTCGATCTGGGTTCATATACGAGTTGGGAGGTTGGTCATGGGTCAACTCAGCCCTTTCAATCTCTAATGTCTATAAATGAGTTTGACTGAGATCATCGTTGAACTAACTACTCGTCAAATACAATTGAAGAGTTCAGGGAGAGGGGGAAACCTTCATAACAAGATATCTGTTGATATCGGGAATCTTTGGCGACGATGGCCAGTCACCGCCTAAACTGGTGTAAGGAAACCGGTTTCTCACTTGGTTCTTCGCTCGCGGCAACCCTGATTCAAGCGAGACATGAGTCCCAAGTTTGTGCCGCGAAAAGAAAACCAAGGGAGAAACTGTTTTCCTGTCGCCAATATCCGCCAAGCAGAACTGATTACGGGAAGATTCCTAGTCAATCAAGGGGTCCCCCCCGGACTCTTCAATGACAAGTAATTAGCGCCTTTCGCCCGAAGCTATACAAAAACGGAAATGGGCCATGGCTAATCGAAATTTAAGGCCACAGCAGCTCTTCGTGACGTCAAGCTATCCGTCCATTTCGGATTGTCGGCTTTTCCGAAGAAACAGTACGAAACATATTCATGCACATCCGACAATACATTTCAGGTTCCGAACAGATTACGTTCCTCTCTTTCGGAACAGATGACAAACTCAACCGGACGGATAGTGTGACGTCACAAAGAACTTCTCTGGCCTTATTAGTTGATTTTGTTGTGGATTGGAACCAGTTTATAAGCCTCACATGCCTAGGAAGAATTCAACAAACATAGTTTATTTAAAATAGCTATATGATTAAAGGGTAAGATTTTCTAAAATTCACCTCCAATTCCTACTGCTCACTATATTCTTGTATTGTTTATTATTGCCAAACATAGTGGTTACAATCAAACCATTTCTTTCTCAAACCTTCCTAGTCGGACGAGACATACCGGTTCTTATTGATAGCATTACCTTAGACAACCACGAACATTGGACCTACCACTATTATTAGACCTCTCGAAAATATTAGTCCGAACTCTGAAATTCTGTAATATCGTAAGTATATTTTTAAAATCGTATTTTGGCTATGGCTTTGAACCCGAAGGTGATTTAATGTTTTTTTTGCCAAAGTTTAAACGTTTACGTAAACGGTCAACGTAAATTAAAACTTAATCCCTCCAAGCTTTTTAAATTTATTTTTTACTCTATTCGTTCCAAATAAAATATATTCATTGTTGATAGAAATAGCGGGAAAAAAATTTAAAAAAAAGTAATACGCCTATATTTATTTCCCTTTTTTAGTTAAACCACAGGGAAATCTAAATCTTATTCATAGAAATCAAGGCTTTATACCAACGCGCATCCATAAAAACGTCATCAAAACTTATCCAAAGCAAACCAATCTTCAAATCCAAACATTAAACATAACCTTTATACCTCGATTTTTCTTGACAAATTAGAGCGAAGTTTACTTTGGGTCAATTTGTTTTTTCCGCTTACCTATTGAGACCCGACAAAAAGACCCGACAACCTAAAGCCTAACAGATGACTGCATAAATAAATGGATTATATGCAGAAATACGTTGTTCTTTACATTAATAAACTCATTAAATTCCCTTCTCCATCGCTATTCGTCAAGGGATCCTAAGGATTAGGACGATGAATTAAGATCGCGATTTAATGAAAAATAATGCACCCATAAATCGATATTATTAGTAGCATCACCATTAATAATGGTGGATGTGATCTTCGAGCTATAAATCAATCTAATAAGCCCTACCACGCTTGACTGACTTCAGATTGATTTAGATGGTGTATTTTATTAATTTTGTTGATGGAGGGATTTGTTTTTAAAATGGTAAGGGGATATTGAGGATTAATTTGGATTTTAGAAGGTATAATATATAAATGGGTATAGACAATTTATGTATAAAAAGAAATGGGCAGAGCCGCCTTTAGTAAATTAATTCTCTGTACGACACACTTCAGTTCAGAATTCGAAATTTATGTGTACTCTATTTTGTTATGAATTATTTCTGATTTATTTTCAGTTAATATTTAATTTTTGACAACCAGCAATGTATTTTTTAATTCTTCAGAATTAAATTAATTCTGGATTGAAAATTTTTATGCAACCCGATTTTTAAAAATGCATGCTGATTTCTTTTTAATTGAAGCTTGCTTTGATTGGAAGCCGGAATTGAGAATCATCTAGAATCTGTATAAACTAACTCCAAATTCTTGCCTACTCAAGTTACTTTAAGCATGTGGCATAATGACATGGGTATTTGCAGAGGTATACTTTATATTACTAAATAAAACTTTTATTCGTACATGAATGTTAATTTTTAATACTTTGTTTAACTGCTTAAAATAATGAGGATTTCTTGTGCCTTGTGCCACAATAACATTCAAAATTTATTTTAAATCATTAAAACCACTGCACCCTAAATTTTTTAGAATCTATAAAATTTAAAAAAAAATTAAATTATTTAATCGAAACAAATAACCTGCTTCTTGTACATAGAAAATTTTGAATTTTATTCTTATGTACAGCAAACTTATAATTTTCGCATATAGACGGGATTTTGTTTGTTTGCATGTAAACTTTCTTTATTTATATCCGAATAGCGTAACTTATTAAACTTTTCCTTTTAAAAAATAATTCTCAAGACATTTCTTTTCAGTGTCACTCACATCCGTTCGAGCTTCTTAAATTCTAAAAAAAAAAAATCCAAAATAAAAGACTTTATTTTTCCGGTGACCGAATGAATCCAGTGTATTATTATGAATAAGAAAAAAAGAAAACTTATTTTTATATTGTAAAAATAATTATTTTTCGCTGCCAGCCGAAAAAGAATCCTTTCGGGTCTACAAAATTCCATTACATCTCCAACGGAATCTCAGAGGCCCTGATGCGTAGCTCTTTATTAGTGACGGCCTTCTGAGCAGAATATAATTAGAAAATCTAAAATAATCATCTTTCAAAAAACGTGAAACAAAAAAGGAGGGACTTTTTTTGCAGGAAATTAGAGTGGAATGATTTCGCACAAGCATTGTTACGCTTGAGATGAATACAATGAGATGAATATGGGTGAATAATAATAAGCGTTTTTTCTTTCTAGTTTTTCACACACATAACACTGCAATAATAAGTAATAAACAATGTAAATTGTCACTTTCATTTATGACTCACATCAATGATAGCGTATGTTGGAAAAAAAACTTTGCAAAGATCCTCACATTCATAGTGGAACACAAAAAAATAACTGCGTATAACTATATGTAACTTAACACTTTCAGTCCCAGTGATGCCATTTGGCATCATCATTTTTCTTATCATAATTTTTTAAAAAATAGAGCTGACATCTATTAAGATTACTAAAAAAAATTTTCTAATAGAAAAAAGTTTGAAAAATCGAATGATGTGGTTTTTGATATCATAAATGGCTATAGACCATCAGAAAAAAATTTCTGAAATGATAATGCCAAATTGTCATTGGGACTGAAGTTTTTTTAATTATTAGTTTAACTTTTTAAAAGTTTATTACCTTTATTGCCTTCACCGACAATGACGTCAATTGTTAAATCGTCCTTGGGTAGGTAAATAACAGCATCTAGACTATTGACTTAGGAAATTGGTCCAAGCTTTCAATCGCTTCAACCTATACGAAAGTATACAAAAACATTGATTATTTCGGACAAAAAAAATGGTCCAAATCATTTTTGTAGATACTGTCCAGGGCAGAAATGTGTTTCTTTAATCCTAAATTCTAAAGTTGTAAATGCTTAAAATTCGGTAGATTGTGAGAGTACTTCATCGTATATGGAAAAAAAAATATTCCGATCAGCGTAGGGTAATGAAATGAGGCCAAGCTTTGCGAAATAGCCCTACAAATGTTCAGCATGACGATTGAAGTGGGCAATTTTTAGCAGTTACTGCAAATTTGGTTGAGAAAGTTGACGAAAAAGTAAGAGATAACAAGCCATTACCCCCTTTCAAATGAGTCGCCTAAAATCTCTAGAATTGTTCTTCGTAAAATTGTGACCCAACGCTAAAATTATCAAAAGTTGTTTTCGAATCCTAAACTTTAAGGGGAATCGGGTGAAATTTAGATTAAATTACGGGCTTTCAAGTTAAATTAAATTGGTTCTTATTAGTGCCATATGTACAGCTTTCTTAAAATATTTTTCCAGGGAATTCATTTACTCATAGATATACAGGTCAAAGAGGTGGACATAGGCAAATTAAAACGAAATCGTACATTTGATTTCATTTAAATAGATATTCGAATCAAATAATATGTAGCGGACTTTTAATGTAAAATATAAAATGCTCATATACAGGTCTGATAAATTTATTTATATTATGCTGATATAAAACTAACCAGTGACACCATACCATTTAAATGACTCTTTCAACATACCACTATACCAAAAGTAGCGGAACTTTCAGGAGAATCATTCAAAAGTTTTATTTTTCTATTTGATTTTATCTATGAAAAAAGGCTTCACTCCAAATATTGTATCAATTAATGGACTTTAAAATTCTGTATGTTTTAGCGATTTCAACTGAAAACGCCACTTACGCCATTTTTCCTCGACATGAAACCGACCAAAGTGGCGTGTACAAAGGGTTAATAACTGCCAGCCCTGCATTCCATAACATTAAGTGCCCCTGTTCATCAAATCCCATCACTCCCCTCTAATTTGACACCCTCTTTTTGGTGCATTTTCCAATGTTTGACACTTTTTCATTAAAAGGGTGTAATTACTCTCTTCACGTCCACTGGATCCATCGCGGCTAAATAAAAATGGATCGCCGACACTACATCTTACCAACTGGGCTATAATGAAAAGGCGGCATTATAAAAGTTTGCTATTTTGAAGAGCGGTTGTAGGCTGTTTCTGTTAGTTTGAAATAAATGTTCCGTTGACTTTAATATTTTGCTCGTTTAAGGTTTCGATATAAAGCAATAAATTGCAGGTATTATTAAGAAAATGCAGTGTTTTTACAGTTTATTTGTTTAAAAAACTAGTTTTATAACAATTACCATCATTTGAGGTAACTTTGACCCTTTAAACGTGCATTTAGATAGATTTAGTTATTTGCGATAATTTGCAAAAAAAATATACCGATATTAATAGCATGAAGTCCTAATATAACATGGAAAAAAATATACAATCGAATGGGGTCACTTTGGCCGTGGAGGGTAACTTTGGTCCAACCATGAAACCCTAGTACTAACTTCTTTCTTGAATACTTTTTTACTCACAAGCAAGGCAAAGTTTCCACTAATTTAAAAAGGCAAGCACATTTTTAGGTTTAGGTTTAGTTTGAATTATCGTCGCACTAGAGTTACACGAGGGCTATTGGCGACGGGCGCAATATTAAGCACATTTTTAAAAAGTGTAATTAAATGCGAAGTTATTAGATTGAAAATCTTGGACCAAAGTTAACCTCCATTGACAAAGTTACCCCATTCGATGGTATACATATTTTTATTTGATAATACATAAAATAAATTGTAAAGTTGTTGTCGTGTCCGTGGATATCCCACAGAAGATGGTTACCAGAGCCTTCAAAGAGGTTGGATTTCTTTTTACATAAATAAGGACGGAGACAAACACATAGACAATAACAGTTTATTGACAAGACAAACGTCTATACGCTTACCAACCGGGAGTCGGACCCGGGACCTACTGGTTTGGAGTCAGACGCGCTATCCACTATGTGGAGTAGGCGGGAATTTTGAAGTAAATGGATACATATGTCTCTAACTCCCTGGCACTACAGTCCATGTTGGACCATGGCCTCCCTAACAATGTGATTCCAGAGTCGTCTGTCTCTGGCTTTCGTTTTCCAGTTTTTGATTTTCATGGCTTTCAGATCTTTCTCTACCTCCTCTATTCATCTTTTTCTGGATCTTCCTCTTCTTCTTTCTCCTTGACACATATGTATCTAAAGGGTTAAAAAGCAATTGCCTCCGAAACAGCCGCTTCTATTGTTTCTGATCCGTAATGAAATTGGGGGGAGGGTCCTTTTATTAAAGGGAGGGCGCAACATGTAGTATATGGGATATCTGGGATACCTCGCGATCCTGTCAGCGCAGGCATGCCGCATCAGCGATCATGATTAAAATCACCAGCATATGTTCCGAGGGTGGAAATTAGCCAATTAGGAGGGGATCAATGCCTCGGGGTGTCACCGGTATGTTGGGGTGATTGGTGAGAGATCCTATTTCACGGTGCGCGGGACATACTTCACATGCCTCAGGTCCCTGCGAGCGTTGGACATTTATCCATGTGAACGCGCTCTCGCGAAAAAGATTGAGGGTGACACATGACCCAGAAACTGCAATTAGTGCATTTTTCAACATTGGATAACTTTTAATCCGTTACGTTATTGTCCGGAACTTTTTTTTGTGTATGTACCAGAATGCCATCGATCAAGGATGGGTCTGGATAAAAACGCTTTGCAGGCACTTTCAAGCACTAAGAAATGACGTTGAATTATTTTTTAGTCTTATGGCGCTCAACAAGTGAATGGATTGCCAACGCATGACTTCAGTAGTTGATATACACACATATTTTTCATATTTTTAAGTATTCTACAACTAATGAAAAAATGGAGTGGACTTTAAAATCCTTCGCAGAAATTAAAATACGATTGTGAAAATAATAAGAGTACATTTTCCATCATTGGAAATACCTTTTGTCAACTTAGATTTAGTTTTTATGTGAAGGATTTTCTTTGCGTCCTCGATGAGGACTTTTTTCTGGATAAAAAGGCTTTGTATATTTTATTGTAAGCTAAGAATACATTTGAAGTTTAACAAAATCATATTGCCCTTAATTTTCTATTACCTTTATTAAAGTGAATTAATAGCTCAGTCACTAATTAATACTAACTAACATTTTAATAAAGTTCCACTTAACGTTTACAATTTTTCTCCTATCATACACATCCTTCAATTAATTACTCCTAAAAACTTATATAACAGTTTAAGCCAAAAAATATGTATGAATAATATAATAACATGCCTCATAATTTGTAAACAAGGTCAATAGACGGCTTATGTCTTATTGTATATTTGAAACTAGCGCTTTTTCTTTCTAATCTATGACCCCCGTAAAAGTTGTTTTACTGCACACGGACATTTACCACAGAAAAGCTAATTACGGGATGAAGTTTTGAACCGAACCCTTATTCTTACTATTTAGGAAGAATTTGTATTATTTAATGCACAAAGCTTAATGTTAGCTTGTGATATCATTTTCAATGATTTTTTATTTGTTGTTGGTATTCCCTTGTACAGAAATATCGGTGTCATTTTTTGGGTATTTTCATTATGAGTTATATTACTTTGAAATAAAAAAAAAACGCGCTTGAGGTTTATTGTGTTTAAATATGTATATCAATCATGAAATGTGTATTTTCTAAAATTATCCAGTTACGGGATTATTTTTTAATATAATGCTCTCTTTATCAATTTATGAAAAATAGAGAGAAAGACAACCAAGAAAACCTTTCTAATTTCTTTGGAAAATTCATCTGGGTTTTTCCACATTGGGATTTAAATGCATTTTTTTCACTATGTGGAATTTAAAAATAATATATTAATTTTAAATATATATACGCTTTTCTAACAGTTAAATAAAGGTAAGATTTTTTTTAGTTAAAACGACTGTGCGTAACTTCGAGCGACATGGTTCGCTAACACCACTGGGACCTAGAACTTCCACAGATTTAATCAGTAAGTTTGTCTTAGCGTACTCGGAGACAGTGAATTTTTATCTTAGTATTTTTATTTTATTTACGATTCTGGTAACACGATGGCCGAGACTCGAACTCAGGCCTTCTCGACAAGAGGCGGGTGCCAAACCAACTCGGTCATAGGAAGCCGTTCCGCAGGAACAGTTTTTGTCATTAATTAAAAGAAAGCAAACAATTTGCTAGCTCAGTTCTAATTAGCTGGACATGTAGTGGCGGAGAAAATATGACGGCATACATACCGTAATTGTTGAAAACAGAGAAAGAACGATTTTTTTTTATCCCAATTTAAGGTGAGAAACCATCTATTTTTATCGTTATTTGGCTGTTTTTGACGAATATAGTAAAATAACAATAAAATAAATGCGTGTTTAACAACTTTTTCACCGAAATTTCTAACAGTATAACAAAGCAATCAAAACCAAAAAAATCTAAAAGTTTTAATTCGAAGAATTTATTCAAATATCTCCACATGCGTTATTCATCCATCAAAAATAAATGAGTACTCTTCCAATCAAAAACCCCTTACATCAACTCCACTTAATAGCCTTTCTATTTAAAGGCGTCGGCATAAAAAAAAAATTCAATAACATCACCCAAAGTGGCCTATCAGTCCTCTTGCGACTCGAAACGATTTATTTAACCCAGGGTCAATTCCTTCATTTGTTGGCGACATGAACCACCATACAGAAAAAACACCCCCGCGCTACGATATGATGCATGTTATTGATGAAGACCAGGGGGGAGAATTATGGAAAAATCTCGGAAGTACTCCATGCTTGGTCCCCATTTTTCTCACATCCCCATAATCTCGTCATACTCCCCCTCCCCCCTCATGAGGGGATCTAGAGGGCAACAGAATCTTTTCTTTCCATCCCCCCCACTGGGTCTACCGCTTTACGGTTATTAGCAGGGCTCCCTAGACCGGGTTCTGCCAATCAAATTATTGTAACATCTCTTCGCCTTTTGCTGACACCGAACCCGAAGATAAATTAATCGTCGGATGGTGGCTCAGCATCCCCCCTTCAACTGAAGTGAATTGAAGCAACCCCCGCATTCGAATATTCGATATACACACCTTAATTAGAAGCCGCCTCGCCAAGAATTTTGCGCCGATCATCATTTTGGTGCCTTCTTTTGCTCATTAGAAGCGAAAAGAGGGTCGTTTATTCTAGTCCCTGGGTTGTTTAATTACTGACAGGCGCGGACCGATTGTGTACTGGAGTACTGCAGGGCTTAATTGTGTTTCTGATCGGTTTCGCGTTCTGGTATTTTAATCCGAATCTGGATTTTCTGGAAGTCCGCGGTTTCCATTAAATGGGCGGAAAGATTTCTGCGTAATAATGATTCTCATATTAAAATCGCTCTTCTGGCTACAAGCTACAACGACTTGGTTGGTAAATTAATGTATTATGTAAAGTTGGGTAACATTGGTTTTGAAGAAAGTGAATTGAGGATTAATAGTGTTATTGCTCTCCAAAGTTAGAATTTGTTATAATATTTGAATTGTATATGAAGTCTCTTGTACCTTAAAGTAACTGAATAAAACTATATTCATAAATGTGTATTAATAAATTAAAAGCTGTGCAAATATATAAGTTTGCGTAACAACGCGTAACGTACACTAAGTCAAAATTACACTTAATTTGTAGAAAAATTAATAGAAGGTTTAGAATGGTAAAAGGTCCATTATCTTAACTGTACTATTTTAATCGTTTTCAAGCGCTTACATCACATACGAAACTAAAAGTTAATATTTTTTAATATAGCACTCAAATAGTATTCATAAAGCTCTTAGCTCTAACCCCATGAGCCCCGATTTAAATTTTCTTGCAATTAGTTTTGTGGTAATAGTTATTTTTAGTCTATATAAAACACATTGTTAAAAAGATCGTGCTAGGTTTCCAGAGAAAAATGGTTACTGGTAGCTGCAACGGCTGTGTGGTGAAATGTTTCATCGTATTTTAAAAATTCGGTTGAGTCATTTTTCATGTTTTGGTTACCGATATTTGAAAAATGGTTCAACCTAAAAACGAAAAAATGTGAAAATGTTTCACCGCACTGCTGTTGCAGTTACTAAGAACTTTTTTTTGTGAAATCAAGTATAACATTTTTAACATTGCACAAGTACTCCTTAAAATTGCAAACTCAATAACCGATACAATAAAAAATAATCTTAAGGCCTTATAAGGTTAACTAGACTAAATATGGTTTTTTCCCAACCTCAAATATCAAAAAGTTCATCATAGCCAACCATATAACCACCACAAACCTTAATGATATATGCATTAACTGCGATTTCCATGTCAATTTCTAAGGCCTAAACCGGTATCTCTCTACACCTAGCATCTCTTCGACACCCCACCGGATCGATTGACACATCGAGAACACACAGACACATAATCTCGTCAAATTCACCCAATGGGGCACGCGGCACTGATAACGTTGATGAAGCGATTGACGAGATCGCGACAGCGTTGCTAGGACAACGGACACCCAACTATATCGGACGGTCACTTTCGGCAAGATTCGGACTCCGCCAGTCCATGTCATCTGTTGACAGAGTAATCCGGATATCTGAATTCTTCCCTACACGGAGGGATTTTTTTCCCTTTTTCATACTCGGATCATTCTACATTCGGGTGTGAAAGAGAAACTTTCGCATCCAAAATAAGCAATGTGTTGTTAAGGTGAGAGGTGATTCTTCGTTATATTTTTGGTCAACGTTTTCACTTTTTTAGTTTACAAATATATGAAAACAATGTTGTGCAAATGTCTATAGCGATTTTACGTGGCATTTGTTCTATGTTTTCAAGCTTCGTCATTTTTTTTTCAAATATCAACTAAAGTAATAAGTTTGTAAGCTGATTCTACAAAATATTATTACGATATTCTAATTTTTTTTTTAAATCTTAATATACCACAGCTACCTTTAGTACTGTTGGAAGCTTTTTTACTAAATTGTTTAAAATTTCCAAAATTAAAACAGAAAAATTCATTTTAAAAAATCCGCGTATTTGTGCCCCGGTCTACCCGTATCCCGGTAAAATTTTGCTTAGATTCATATATTTGTTTATCCTGAAATATGTAATATTAGTTCACAATAAGTTCGGCACAAAACTTACTCACCTAAACAGAAAGAATTATATCCATTCTACATGCTAGATTGAAGCTCGAATAAAGTTTAAACACTGAGAGTGCCTGCATCAATATTCCATAACTGGTGAAGCGCTGGTTATAACTCACTTCGAGAAAAGGGTTCACCTCACTTCTATTGAGAATAAAATTGAGTAGTGCTAGTCAGTATTATATGCTCGCTTACATTACATTTTTCTTCATGATCTTCAAAAGTTTATTCTAATAACAATGCTTGGTATGAAATAACAGCAATGTAGGAAATATGTTAATTTTTCAGAAAAAAACTCATCCATTTACAGTAAAATGTTATTTTAAACAGTTTTTTTCTGCAAAAATTTGCTGTTTTATCCTTCATTTTGTATGTCGTTACAATTTGTCTGTCAAAAAACAGCAACTGCGTTAAAATTACAAATTATTCGTTTAAAAAAACATTGTTTCTGTAAATTTGACGGTATTTTTCTGGCACACCCATCTGACAGTTTTTTCTCTAAAAAACTAGACTTTTTACAGTGTAAAAAGACCAAAAAAAAGCTGTTATTATTGTTTAAAAACACAGCTGCAATAAATCTTTCAAATAAGATATATGCATAAAAATTCATAATTTTTCTCAATAAGTGAAATAATCTCTCTTGTGAAAATAACTTATTTTCGTGAAGTATAATATAACAACTATCAATCTCAAATTTAGATACACTTAAAAAAACTAAAATATTTTAAAAATGATTATTTTCAAACCCATTTTTAACCCCATAATATTGTATTTTAACGATAATTAATCTTCGAGGAGCCCCCTAATTCAATAAATTATCGTTCATTTATTATTTTTTAGTATGGGACCCTAGGGAAAAGTAAAAGCAATTTGTCATTTTGCAGGGAAGCAGCTTCTTAGCTTCGAGGTTTCTAGAACTCATTAATTTGTCTTAAAACTGTCATTTGTCTTGACGTAGTAGTTCTATAGCATATTATTTAGAAGGAGAAATGAAATGGCCTTTTACGAGGGAAAGATAGACTTAAGAAACTATTGGAATTTAAAGCTCAATCATAAATAAAAAGAAATGTATAATAAAATAATAGCTTTTAATATTTTTAATTCAAGATTTTATTTTCTTTGCATTGAGTGTTGGGAAGAGGGGAACATTGGCATCACTTTTTGTATTTTCATTTATAATTATTTTTCTTTTAATTAATTTTCATTAGAATTCTATATACCAATAGTTATCCTTTTCTATTCGATTATTATCGCATATTCTACAAAGATCTTCATATGAATATTTATTGAAAATATACCTGAAATTCTGAAGGTTGGCATTTCGATCCAATGTGCTCTGTTGTGGGGGACATAAGATATATAATTAATTATACTGCAATTGTACTAAAAACAAAGATTATTTTCTTCTTACAAAAACATTATTGTTATTAAAAGATTTATGTATTATTATAACAAATTTATTAATAATAATTGATTATTTAATTAATAAAAACGATTTTTTTAATTTACAGTTATTTACAATAAAGCTTAATAAATGGTATTAATGATGTGTCAATAAAAACCTATTCAGATTTTAATAATTGAATGGAACTAATAAGTGAATTATTTTAATCTAATTTTTATGTCTTAATAATTAAATTAATTATTAGTTCTCCATGTTTACTCTAGCTACTTAAACACAATTGAGAAATGAGAGGCGAAGGTCATTGCCTAAAGAACCGTCTTCTAACCTATCAACTCTTTCAAACGAGAAATATAATTAAGTATCACCTGCAATAAATTTATTGTACAATAGAATACAAAGAAAAATCTTTGTTAAAAGATAAAGAATTGGGGTAGATGCTGCACCTTCAACTTTCTCTTCAATCAGAGCACGCCCTGTTACCCAAGATTTAAACAAATTATAAATTGATAACTGATATTATGCGGTGTTATACTAAAATGTAAGAGCAAATACGTACTATAGTATTCAACGATAGTAATAAAATGTAAAGTAGTGTATAGTAAAGTAAGCATTAAAAATATCCTCAATTATTTTGCACTACAACACCAAAATCTGTCAATCTTAAAGTGTGTTTACAATTTAAATTTGAATTTCAACACCTTACCAAAACATTACACATCTCTCTCAAATGAAAATTCACATCCACCAAGATATCCTTTGATCAGAGAAGGTCCCAGTGGCCTAAGATTTCAAATATATATAAATTGATAACTGATATTATACGCTGTTACTAAAATGCAAGAGTCACTACATTGTAATGTACAACAATAGTAATAAAATGTAATAAAGTAATCATTAAAAATATCCGCAATTATTTTGCACTGAAACACCAAAATCCGAAGTGCCAACAAATTAAATTTGAACTTCAACACCTTACCAAAACATTACACATCTCTCCCAAATAAAAGGGAAATATCTTCACTTCAACTTCACCTCCAGCAAGATATCTCTTTGATCAGAGCATTTAAAAATTTATGACTAATATTTTATTTAGATGTTACTAAAATGTAAGAGTATGTCATAAAATGTAATGCAAAGTAATGTGGTAAAGTAATCATTAAAATAATAGATGATATCCGCAATTATTTTGCATTTAAACACCAAAATCTGTCTATCTTAAAGTGTGCCCACAATTAAAATTTGAACTTCAACACCTTACCAAAACATTACACATATCTCTCAAATGAAAATTCACATCCACCAAGATATCTCTTTGATCAGAGTACGCCCAGTGGCCAAAAATTTCAAATAAATATATATTGATAACTGATATTATACGTTATCACTAAAATGTAAGAGAAACTATGCAGTAGTATACAACGATAACAATAAAATGTAGTAAAGTACCTGATCATTAAAAATATCCACAATTATTTTGCACTGAAACACCAAAATCTGAAGTGCCAACAATTTAAATTTGAACTTCAACACCTTACCAAAACATTACCCATTTCTCCCAAATGAAAGGGAAATATCTTCACCTCCAGCAAGATATCTCTTTGATCAGAGCACGCCTGAGCAACCTCCCCCCCGGAGATAGATGGTTAGGTAAATACGCATAAAGGTGCCAGGGGGGGCGTAAGGAATGACGAATGGGGGTGACGCCCCCAACCCTTGGAAGGGGCGCATACCGGGGCGTATTGTAGGCAATCAGCGAAGTGAACGTGTCATAATGTGACCCAATAACGGGCGCAAGGGGCAGATATAATTTCATAGCTCGCCGCCCCCCAAATGAGAATGTAGCTCTATAATGCAGTGCAACGGAGCCTGTAAACACTGCTGGGAGGATTGCCTTACAGGTCAAGTGATATGCAGGGGAGTTTTTTCTTTATCTTTTATCCCCCTTTTTTAGATAGATGTCCCACTTCAAAAAGCAGGCGCTTCGAATATGAAAACATCCCTTTTTGTCTATTGGCTTTTGGAAGGGATGGTGAAGATGGTGTAAGGTGGTATTTTTGATATGTAGTTTTAGTTTTTTGCAAGGATTGGAGTAACGCGTTACTAGTAGCAGTTACTTTTTTCGTGTAACGACGTTGGATTTTTTAGAAAGTAACTGTTACTAAACAACTTTTAGTGGTAATGAAGCAACGCAAAATTTCGTTACTTTTCCGTTACTTCTCAAGTCGCTCTTCACGGATATTTTAGGCACAGTTCGGCGTTCAGCTTAAATTTAATTATTTAAAATTTAACGTTTAACAACTCTGAATTTCCGTTCTTAACTTTTTTCCTATTTTCCCTATTTCTTTAGTCTTGGTTCTCTTTAAAAAACGGTAAAATGGCTAAATTTCAATGTTTAGTATAACTTGACATTTCTAAAAGTTATTGTGATTAGTTACTTTTCGTATAAAGTAACTGTAACTAGTTACTTTCATATTAAATAACTGCAGTGTTACTTTTTTGTTTAAGTAACTGTAACAGAGTTACTTTTTAAAAGTAACTTTCCAATTACTGGTTGTTTTTTCTGTATTGTGTGAAAGGGTGTTGTCTCTATCTATTTATCGAATAAGTCTTAGTGATAAAAGGTTGGGTTCAAGGTAAATTGAAAGGGGTGTCTTGTTTTAAAAAGCATTAGGTAGATATGTTATATGGTATCTAAAACAAATGAAGATAGATATGTGTTTTTCTGAGATTCGTTCTTCTAGGATATTACCTATATAATTGTGTTTCAGGTTCTAAAATATTTTTTCAAGTTAGAACTCAGATATTCAATAACTGACTGGTGCATTGCTACTAATAATTTGTATTGAAAACAATTTACTGCTGGTCATTTTGCTAAGGATCTTATTTTAATGAGATCCTCAGAAGTTTATAGATTTTATTTTTAAACAATACTATTGAGTAAAATTTTGTTAGAATATTCAATAGAATATTCATTAGAATTTCATAGAATATTACCCACCATAGTGACATCTGTAAATTTCATTTTAAAGACTTAAACCATTTAGCAGATATTTGATATTTTTTAGCTCTTGATAATATGGAAACTATAAAAACAGCAAATAAAAAGCGCCATTCTAGCGATGTCTGGATACCGTGTACCACCTATATGACCTAATTTTGACTCCATATAATTTTTAGTTGCAACTACAGTAGGTTCTGAATACGTTAAACTTAATTATGATCAGCCTGTATATGGAAGGCTCAGAATACAGGTGAACCAAGTCCACAAAAAGCTTCTTCGTGCTAGAGGTTTAAAGTTAAAGCTTTATAACAAAATTACCTATTAATTTTTTTTTCATTTAGCTGCCTAGTGAATATTATCTGAACAATGACTTTTTCATTATTAGACTGAAATTCTACATAGTTAGTACATGTAATTTCTCTGCTAACTCAAAAAATGACAAAAAGTGGACTTAGTTCACTTGTAGTCTGAGCCCTCCTTAACCCTTTACGACCCTTCAGATGGCGCTGATTTAAGGTTATGAGACTAAATGTTAAGTGATACAAGTCACAATCAATATCATATGTATTGATATTTTTGAAAAGCGTGAACATTCCCTTTTACACCCATACATACATATATATATTTATATATATATATATATATATATATTATATATATATATATTATCATATTATATAATATATATTATACATATATATATATATATATATATATATTATATATATATATATATATATATATATATATATATATATATATATTATATATATATATATATATATATATATATATATATATATATATATATATATATATTATATATATATATATATATATATTATATATATATATATATAATATATACAATGTGAACAAGTACCAACGTTCTCGCGGCATCACTCTAATATCTGACCCCTGCTACCATTGCCGCAAGAACAAATATCGGAGATATTGGAAAAGCGGCGTCGCATGTCGCTTTTTCTGTGCGACTTATTATTTATTTCTGTATACAAGTCAGTGTGAATGGGGGTAAAATGTGTCTGCTTTTTCCGTTTTGTGTCTGGATCGCGAGGTTTTTGTATGAATTTGTTGTGTTTTTTGAAAGGTGGAAATAAATACGTAGGGTGTTCAGTCTCGCTGCTTGGATGGGGGGAAAAATTACCTTTTTTGGGTGGGTTGAGATGGTGATATTTCACCGCAATCATTTGATGCTCGTTTTGAATGTAGTGCCATTTTATGGAATATCCTATATAAATATTGGAAGTTATTTTTAAAAGAGAGTTTATGTTTTTGTATTTTAGGTAGGCTTCATAATAAGGGGTGTAACTGAAAAATGGTGACTAAGGATATATTCATAGGCATAAGATATTTGAATATTTACCGAACGTTTACTTTTTTTTGTAAAGTTAACAAATATACATATTCTCTAAAGCATATTTTGTATTTTTTTTTTATAAAATCGATGTTTCTATTGAATCTTTCAACAATTTCAGAAAACGATTTTCTTTATTTGTTTCAGGATACGAGTTTCGTAAAATAAAAATGTTTCTACATTTTCATTACTAAAATTTTGTGGATTATATTCAGCATTGTTAATTCTATTACTTTTATGGAAATTAAGTAGTCACGTATATAGTTAACATTTTTCTACCCAATAATACATTTTTACACCATCCACCCGACAAAATGATGCCGCCTTGATCACAGGAGCTTCCTTCGATCACCAATTTAAAGCCTTACTACACTGTAAAAAAATCAGTAAAATTACAGGACATTTTGCGGATATTTTTTATATTACAGTGTTGTCATGTTTTTTACAGCAAATTGGTGTATTCTTGATGTACAGAGTCACATGAACAACTTACTCCAATAGCAATTAAGCAGAGGTTGCATCCAATCACCGAAAGTGAAGTAAACGTTTTCGCCGATACTTCACAATTAAATTTACATCATTCGTAAATTCACAGCACAGGTTGATGGCAGCACTTTTACCATCACATTGGTAAATTAGAGGGACTTTCTACAGTGAAATTAATATAATGTTTGAATATATGAATGTAATGAATATAATGAATGAAATAATGATTTGAATATAATGAATGAAATAATATGTTGTTAGTGAGGAAACTCGCGAAACAACACTAAAACACCAAAATTTACTAATTAAATTTTTTTTAACATATTTCACAAACATAGTTTTAACAAAACTTAGATTCCTAATATATTTTTATAAAAGGTCCACCCCTCCATAAAAATAATCTCCGTGACTTTGTTATTTCTTTTCTAAGATACCTTTGATGCGTGACGATTCTGCTTGTATGATATCAGCTACCTGTCTCTTCACAATTTATGTGCTTTGGCCAGCTCCGAGATATAAGTATAAATGCTATAAACGCACAAGTGTCAAAGTTTTCGGTCGCTTCAAAGAGAAAATGCTTTCAAAGTGGAAAAAAACCTCGGCGCGTTATAATGACTTTGATATGACAATTTTTCTCAGAGGTTATTTTAGACTAAGGCGTTATCGCATTTTAACTACACCTGGTTTTTTTAGCGATGGAGAAAGCCGAAAGGTTTTGCTTAATTTATGCTCTCAAACTTGATTGCAAGTTGTTTACCTTTCAAAATGTGTTATGGTTTTTGGTTTTATTACCATGTGTATTAAAAAATATATAAGTTTTGTATTTTGGCAGTTTAACAAACAGTATTAAATTATATTTGCAACTATTACTGCGGGGGAAAAACTAGTCTTTTAAAAAATGTCAGAACTAATGCCTCATTTTCCCCAAACGCTTTTACTAATTTTTAAAAACGTTTTTATTTCGTGAATTTTCCTGAAAGCCTGGATAAGAGGAAACTTTCTGGCATTAATGTTCCTTTCTCATGTGAATAATAGTTTTTCCTAGTATAGCACTTCGTGTAGCTAAGAACGAACTGTAATTTACAAATATTACAAACCTAGGAGTACAATCTTCACCACACCATTGCCTTATAAGATGTAGGCAACTTCTTGCTAAGTAAAAAAAAACCTACTATTACAAAAAAAAACCCTAATGCATTTCTACAAAAAAATCCACTGCTATAAAAATGCAATAGAAATAAGACAAAGCAAAAATAATTTCCTGAAAAGCAAGATTATTCCAAACCCATTATTTCTTTTTTGCCTACCCATATGCACTATAATTTGCCTTATTAGACTACGCAACTTGTTGCGAAGCAAAGCAGAAACTCCAACCTTTGTTTTAAAAAATCATTTATATCGAAAACATTCCATCTACTATAAAAGTGCAATCCAAAAAACAATGCATCTTATTCATAAAAAATTCCCAAGAGCAAAACAAGATCTTCCGATGCTTCGTTTTTATCTCCAACGCAAACTCCCTACCTCCGAGCTCACATTATAAGCACTAATGTGGGATGAACCCTCCCCTGCCTACCAGCAAACCCACTTCTACCTTGATGGTTATGTCTTTCCCTTGCTGACCAACAATATCCAGAACTGACCACTCCGATGCTGGAATCTACCTGTACAACTCCCATGTATTGGTTTGGCAAAGTTGGGACTTGGCTTTGTTGCTACACGGATATTATTTGGGCCGAGAAATATGCTTTAAGTTGATTTGAGTGGGATGTCGCTATAAGGTTTAGCGCAGGTGTCGAGCTCGTCACTTTAATGCGGTTCCAAATCACGAAGCCCAGGGCTTGATATTCCTTTAGGCTCGTTGGGCCCGGGACTAGGAACCCCAAATTTTAGGGGCCCCTGAAGTTTACTTTCCTTTACCGATGATTATTATAGACCACCAAAATTTCAGTATTTTTTTTAAAAAATTTGAGTCCTCGTTTCTAGCTTGACATTGACTTAACAGGATTGATTTGATTGATACCATAAGGAAGCTGATATGATAGTAGAAAAAAATGAATACATCGGCTATCTGGCACCATCATTACAGGCGATCATAAGCAAAATTATCCGTAGTGGAGCCTTCACAATTTGTTATTCCTGCAGTCTGTGTTTCCCCAGATCAGGCCGGTTGCCGATTTTCTTTGTGTAGCTTTAGTGAGACATTTATTCAGCAATGCTAAAGTTAATTTTAATAAGTGGTCAAGCGGCCATAATTAGAGTTACATAAGAATATAGTAAGATTTAATTGTTGTTAACTGGCTTTATTTTTTAACAAATAATTTCAATTTTCAATATTTTCATTTAAAATGTCATGTTTGACAAAGTAGAAAGATGGTTGAGTGCTGGTTCTCCACCGAAACTGCGGTTTTTTAATCCCATTTCTGGTATCGTTGAAAACACCGTGCAAGGTCCATACTGGAGTCTCGGGCCCACTTCTCGCACAGGTGCTTTGAATGTGTGCTTTAAGCATTACCACCAAGATGAGAAGGCCTTATTACTAAGATACCTGACGTCATATTAGTAGACCGATTTTGAAGTGTGAACTAATTGAATCTTGATTCTCTTTATCTTAAAGATTATACGAAATCGTGTAAGAAATCATTGGTCAAAACCCTAAAATCGGTCCACTAATGTGACGTAAGGCATCTTAGTTCTCCGGCCTTCTTATCTAGGTGATCTTCATGTAGTTTCATGTCTATTTTGTCCTCGTGTAGCGAAAAATAAGCCTTTAAATTAATAAAAATAATACTAACGAAAACTTGATATACATCTATATCAAACCACTATAGCTGGCTCGTTCCAGGGCCCTAAAACTTCGTTAGATATAGATGGTATTGGCCGCTATGCCCTATCATGGCTTTTTTCTTATGCCCGAAAAATCTCCCTAACGACATTTGTAAAATACACGCTCCCAATGGCTAGTAAAAGTTGTATGAGCACCGGCTATTTGCTCTCTCTGTGGCTATTTTGGCCATGGAACTTGCAGGAAAACACAGGGCAAGTGGGGTGAATCCTCCTCTTGTAGTCTATTGTTATTCTTCCATACTTTGGCTTCAGTTTGGACGCTGCAAATGCGTCTATTCATGGGGAATGGATATTTTCGGTTTCTTTCTGAAACTAATAACTGGAATTTGTTGTGTAAGTAAAGGTCGGTTGGTGCGTAATGTTTACTTGTTTGGAAAATAGTTGTAAACATTTTTTATTATATTAGTAGTAGTAAACAAGAAATAGTACATCCGGGATGTAATTTATTAAATTAATTTCAAATTTTACAATTATATTTATGACGGTTAGAAAATATCATTACTTGTTTACATATTTAGTAGCCCTAAAATCATGTAATTTATTATTTTTCTTTAGACAAATATATAGTGCATACTACTTTGAGTTGTTAAAACGATAAATGTCGCCAGTATTTTATAATTGTTTTAGAAAAAAACATTTTCAGTTTTATAGGAGTAAAGAAGTAAAAACGACTGTTTTGACAGATCCTTAATTGGAGAATCCTTAATTAATTTGAGATCCTTAATTGGAAATTTTTTGACCAAAGTACACTAGGCTGATGCATATTATTTTTTAGAATAATAAAAAATTAGCACAGATAAATCACAAAAAATTACCAAAAACATGCTGAAAATCGCATTTTCAAATCTGTTCATTTATGAAAAATTGAGGCGTGATGGAATTATTTTTCGCTTCCAAACTCGGATGTTTTAATTAGTCTGTAAAGTTTAATTCACAAACCATTGCAGACTTGTGTTTATATATCTAGTTTATATGAATCATGCCAATAATCTTAACAATTTACATGAATCAAGAGATAGAATAGAATTTGGTGTAACGTTACTCCCCAAAGTTGGAGGTCGCAAGCTGCTTTCAGTTTTATGGAGTTACGATACATCACACATTTTACAGTAACACCTGACTTAGAGACAAAACCCCCAAAAAAATTTAACGCTTTGGTGCTTCTAATCAGAACACGATTCAGTTGCCTCTCAACCATAACTTTTGTCACCTGATCTTTTACTTTCTATGAAATAATACCAAAAAACAAACACCGTATTCACTAAAAAAGAAGTGATAATGAAAGCCTTAATCGGGTCTCTCTTTTTTGAAGTTTTATTTCGGGTTTTACGAATGATAAATTTGAGGTTTTTTCGGCGACCTTTCCTTAATAGGTTGATGGTTAAGTTTTGTTTCCGGGTGTGAGATGTTAAATGGGCAATTTCAAATGTGATTTTAAATTAGATCTATGAATGTTTCAAGTTCGTAGACTGGTTACTGTGTAGCACTGACAAACATGTAACTTGGTTTAAATCATTGAAATAGGTTGATTTTAAAGACATTTATTTATATTTATTCTTGAGTGATTGTAGAAAAAATAGAGATTAAATTACAATGGAAACGTAACGAGAAATATAAACGTAATTATTTATAGCTCACAAACACGGAAAAATATATACAGGAATCTATTTAGTGTTTATACAAGACTAGAAAAAGTATAAAGATAATTTTTGTGTGTAGAAGCAAACATATCTCCATATTGAAAAATAAATCGTGTCTTTAAAATTTATAAGCAAAAAAGACAAGGAATATTGAAACTAATGTTAAACTACCAGTGTGTTGTGCATAGAAAAAAAACTTGTCTAAAATGTGCTTCTGAAGGAAGCTTCAGTTCAATAGTTTTGGTAAAATTAAAAAAAAAAGATTGTATGCCACTTACAACTTTGTAAATGTATAGCAGTTGGAGTTTTTTTATTTTAAATTTAGAGAAAAAAAGGCGGAAAGGTCGATTTTATATTTCCTCTTACTGCTAATAAAAAGTTCAAAAGAGTCGTACGACCTTTACTTCACTATATCAAAAGGAATTCAATAATATGTAAACCACAACATTTAAAAAATTGTTATTTGCCATCGTATATTTTCAAAAGTTTTAGATCTTATCGATAAATGGGGAAAATTTGCATACATGCCCACAAACTGACACATAAGCAAAATCTTTCGCATTAAATGTTAGTAGTAAAAATTTTTATTTTTTTTACCAATGTACTTTTTTTTTAAAAAAATTGCTGAGTTAGTAAGTCTTCAAGTAAGCTTTTCTTGTCTTAACCTAAAAATTATGACTGGATTTTTAAAAATTTTTTATTGCATTCGAAAAATTGCAATCCCGCAAAATCCATCAAATTAAATTAACCCTAAAGCTGCAAACCCAAGGTATATATTTACCCCAGGTAAACTTTGAACTACCTTTATAAACTGGCCAGTGACATTATCGACTACTATTTAAATCGATTTTTCACAAAGTAAACTTTAATAAAATCGAATTTGCACCTCAAAATTCACTAAAAGCAAACATTCCTAGTGGTTAATATTTACCAAGGTTTGCAGTTTAAAGGTTTAAAAAATGGGTTTATATTTATAGTGTTAAGCTGTTGTATCATTTATTTGTTTCTTTTACTTTTGTTGTCCACTTCATACGTAACAAGTTACAAAATGAACAAAAAATTATAATAAAAAAGTTACACTTATTTTGTATGTTTAGTTCATTGATTAAATTGTAAAAAAAAACAATTTTAGTAGTTAAGGGAATAGATTGCTTAGCATATTCCACATTTTAGAATATCCATTATATTTAAAACACTGAAATCGAGTGTAAGAATATTCAAGAAGGTATATAAAGCACAGCTTTCCAACACGGAAAACGGTTCATGATTTGCCTACTCAGTGATCACAAAATCCTAAGTCACAAATTCCTTTATTAGTTTATGCGATTTATGTAAGCCAGGAATAAATCTGAGCCAATATTTAATTCATAACATTTTGAAGGCAGGCATACTTTTTTTTTCCAAAGTCCCCTTTTCCCAACTCGAGTTCTACTGAAATAAATACACTGTCTATTCGTCATAAAAGGAATTAAAAAAAACCGGCAGAAACGGGGGGCAGGCTCGGTAAAAAAAATATTAATAAAAAATATACAGGGATCCCGAGTTCAAATGGCATTTTCGAGATGACAGTTTGGTTTTCTAAATCAAAGGTTAAGAGCCTCTGGGAATATTTTGTGACGGGGTTAGCGAATAAATTCATAGGCAGTGCAGGAGAGCTCAGCGTAGGGCAGTGATTAAAAATGGATGCAGCCAGCCTCAATAATGCAAGAGTTATCCATTTGCTGGGATTGGACATATAAGAGGAAAGTCCGAGATATACCAGTGGATATGGCTGGCTTGTTTCTCTCGATATCTTCATTTCTTGGTTTGGGATTTTTTTTTATATGTTTGTTTATCTATATTTTTTTGTGGAACTATCTAAAGGCCGCTGCTATTTCGTTTTGGTTTATCCAAAAATGCATAAGTGCTTCATAAATGATGAGTGGGACGGAAAATTTCGCAGTTTGTTTGGTATGTATGGGGTTGATAAAAAGCGGATTTTTCTTGGAATATTTGTACGTTTGACAGTAAAGTTTAAAAGATTGCACAGCTAAGATTTGTGTGTTTAGTTACACCATAAGAATAGTTTTTAATAACTGCTACAGCCGTTTAGTGAAATGTTTCACCAGATTTTGGGTAATCGGTTGAACTATATTTTAGGTTTTGGAAACAAAAACCTGATAAATGGTTCAACCAGATACCAACATTATGGTGAAAAATTTCATTGCACAGCCGTTGCAGCTACTACGAATCATTAAAGCTACCAAGCCCCAAATTTTTAACTGTGTGGAGAAAGTTAGGCGTAATGAACCTTTAATTTCTTAGGTTTTTATTCCTAACATCTGAAAATTTCAGCAGAATATAGAAAATATGATGAAGCCCTGCGGCTCCTTGGAACCATTATCATGGTGAAGTCAAGCACAAAATTTTAAACAGTGCACCCTGTAAAAATGTGGTGTAACACAGTACCTCGCATCTTCCAAAAAGACGGCCTGTATGAAAGACTATTCTAGAGTAAGTATTTCCCCCATGTTTACTCTACCTCACAACCCTTTCCAAAAGCAGGGCTCTGATCAATTAGTTGCGTTCAATACTTGCAGGGGCTATCGGGCAACCCCATAAAGAACCCCGCTTGCCCATCAGAGACTTTACTTAGGGGCAAATCCGGCTGTGTGGTTAGGAGCAGATAAGCCCTGGCCGTGGCATGAGAAACACCCCTGTTTGGATTACTTAAGGAAAAGCGACGGCTAGATACATCACCGTAGTCTTTCCGACTAATACCGTAAAAATTGCGGTAAATTAAAGGCATTTTTATCTTGTCTCATAAAAAACTGCGTTTTGTTTAGATTTGGTTAGGTTAAAAGTTGTAGAAACTGATATTTCTGTGAGAAATAACGTAAAATTTTTTTTGGTAAATCAAATGCATTTTTTTTCTCTTATGACGCTAAAAAAACTTCTTTTACTGGATTTGGTTAAGTTAATAGTTACGGAAACTGATGTAGGCACCACTTCATATATCTTAAAACTACAAAGCAGATTGTAACTTATTTTACGCTGTTAAAAATTTGCTACTAAGTTTCACCATATTTTTTTATAATAACAGTTAATAGTAGCTGCAACAGCCGTGTGGTATAAGCGTGACCGTTCTAGTTTACACGAATTAGCTGCCGAATTGTTTCTTTGTGGTTTTCGACAACGATTGGCATTACTGTGACAACAGTGTAGGCGTGACCGTTCCAATCGTCCATTGAGATACAAATAATTAAATAAAATCCGCTCCATCCCGATGGTGTTAACGCACAATGTCGCTTGGAGTTACGCATAGTCCTTTTGCGTTTTTTTATTATTACTAATACCTATATTTCATGGTTAGACGCGAAATAGCTAAGTAGCCATGTAGTTTTTTTATGGATATACAATCATACTTGTATTGTATTGACGGTTTCAAACATGTTAAGGCAACAAATTTCCTCAAACGTAACATTTACGGTTAAGTAGATGAACATACTACGTTTATTTAACAGTAATTCTTCAAAGAAATTTCAAACAATGTACTAAAAAGCATACATATTTTTTACACAAATTAAACATAAATTCTCAGCTACCATTCTTATTACTATCTGCTACAAGAAATAACCATTATTTAGATGCATTTTAAAAATTAATTTTTAATGTAAAAACCTATTTGTAATGTAAAAGTTGAAGGAGTCTTATCTATTTGCTTTAGTTTTTGGAAAAGCTTACAAATGGAAAATAAAATTCTTTTGTAATGTAAAAACCTATTTGTAATGTAAAAGCTGAAGGAGTCTTATCTATTTTCTTTAGTTTTTGGAAAAGCTTACAAATGGAAAAGAAAATAAACTAAACTCCTCGACGCAACAGCCCATTAGTGGGCCAAGGCCTACCGTGCCCATTTCAGCTTTCATGATCTAGGACTCTGGGGTGCTAGGCACATGTCCCGGTAAGGTGGTCAGCCTCACGCGGAACCCCCAGTGTTTAGTTCCCAAGCATGTTTGGTGCCCATTTTATCGACCCACTTAAGGGATGAAAGGATGGGTCAACCTCGCCCAATCCGGGATTCGATCCCCGGACCTGTGACGTGGCGGTGCGAAGCACTACCACTGTGCCACTGGGCCATATTGTCTAAATTATTGAATTATACGTAAAGATGTAACATTCTGAAAGCCGTAAAAATTAAGTCCATCTCCTTAAAACATTAAAATCGTTTGGTAAGTATAATTAGAACTTGAAGTCGAAATCTTACAAGTTATTTTTATATGATCTTACTAATAAGTAATGTAGAACACAATGATAATTTTTAATACTCTATGTGACAATTTTTGTAGACTACGTTCGAAATTAACATAGAACTTCCTCAAAATAACCTTATGTAAAAAAACATCCCGGCAAAAATCAACTATGTTTTAATAAATGTGCAGAAAAGTCTAATTTTCATGAAGTCTTAATAAAATTCACTCATATAAATTGTTAAACACAAATTAACGCCTTAATTTTAGTTTGCATAGCATAAAATCTCATTCGTCTTTAGGGGGAAGTCTCTAATCTTCATTTTTTTAAAGTTTGTACATTTTAATTACTGTGCAGCATATGTATTAAGTAGAGCTCTATCAATTTCTTTATTAAAACAGCCATGTAAATTTGAGACTGTAAACTCGGAAACCTGCAATCTCGTCCTTTAAATTAAGGCTCTGTTATTTTTTACGTCAGGATTTTTTAGTGAAGAGGATTTTTTGAATGGTTAAATATTCAGAGAACTTATTATATGAAAAATTGTCAGAGAAATGTCTTTATATTTAGGAAAGTTTATTGCGTGTTTTAATGAGTATTAACGTTTTTTCATTTCCTATTTTAATCACAAGCTTCTTTAAATAAAACATTCGTAATTTTTAAATTTTAATGGGTTTATAATCCATTCATAAGTAAAAGTATTTTTTTTGTTTTTAACGTATAAAGTGGGTGAAGGTTAAACTTAATTTTAAACATATTTAATTGAAAAATATTAGTATAAATAATAACTAACTTTTTTTCAAAAATGATATTTCAAGATGCATAATACTTCCAATAAAAAAATTTCAAATTATTTGGATTAAAAATGTATTAAATATGATAATACAGTTAAACAATCAAGTTTAAAATTTAATTAAAAAAACAATTTAATTCAAAATGTCCTAAATATTATATTTTAGTTTTAAAAATAAATATTTGATTTTAAATGTTAATGGTATAAAATTCTTAGTAAATATGACCGTTAAATTAAATTTAATTCATACTGGGTTTGAAAGTAGTTAAAAGACATTATAAAAATGTTTAGTACTTGTAAGCTACTGCCGTTAATTATATAAATTTTAAGACTATATTTTCTAAACAAATTTGGTTAAATTTAAGGCTTTTTTAACTGGACTATAATTTTATCCAAAATACTTAAAATCAATCTAAATAAAGTATTATGTTTCATGAATATGTGTACACACACAGCTGTACTTTATAAAAGCCGACCAATGTTCTAAGTTAAAACATAAAAGAAACGCCTTTTTTCTACTAAAGAGCAGATGTATTAATCTGCAGTTTACTAATTTAATGGACATTTTAACTTTTTTTCTTCCTTACACTAAAAAAATTTCCCTTTTCGCTTTAAATATATTTCTTTAACTTATTTGCAGGTTTTGAATATTTGATAAATCCATTAACTTTAGGTTTCACGATTCCAAGCAAAAGTCTAAATATTTACGCCTTAAAAAATAATTTAAAAAAATAACGTTGAAAGTTTTTGTTAATTTTTTTTCGGGAGTAATCATGATATTTTAATTTCTTAAGAGTAATTACTTTTTTTCATATTCAATTCTAATCTAATCTTTTAGCGAGCTATCATAAGATCAAAAGGTTTATTTTATCACGGCGAAGAAAAAAAAGCGATATCAATTTTATTTAAAGAGATTACCAAACCGTTGAGGTCTGCTCTAGTTTTGTAAGGACGACAAAAAAAAAAATACTAAGACACTAAGATTCGTCTTCTTTTCTTAAATAAAAGCGCAGGAGTGTCTATAAAAAACGACGCCAAGAGTAAATCCTTGTAAAAAAAGCCTTTTTAATTGCGGGCACGTGAAGTAAGACTTCGGAAGTAAAGACAATAGAGTTGAAGAAAGTGATTTTTGCAATGACATAAATAGAATGGACTGCTAATCTTATACTAGAAAAAGACACTGAGGAGGGTACCCAGACGAATCTCGCCAAATATCTTTTTTTGGCGAGAAAGATTGCTACGTTAGGCACTTTATCGCTGAAGTTTTACTAAACGTCGACAAAAAGAAATTATTTTTTGTGGTATATGTTTGGTATGTATACATTTGTTTGTTGAAAATAATTTCATGATTCCATTTTAGAAGATATAAAAGTAAAAGCATTGTATTTAATTAGAATTTTGTAAGTTTCTATGGTCTAAACCACGTGACTTGGACCCCAGTCACGTGACTAATCAAGGTCCCCTTTTTAGGTTTGCCAATGCGCAGTCCATTCTAGTTAAATTCTATGGATTTTTGTAATGAGCCAAAAGTAACGAGCTTGGTATGATGCAAAAAACATAATTCGCGGACTCAACTAGACGTTGGGGGTCATTGGCATTAATTATGAAAAGAAAATGGCGTTTTTTCTTTAAGAAATGTTTTTTTTTAGTTTTTAAATTACAAATCAGTCTTATGAAAACTTAGCGTAAGATTTTTTTTAATTAACTAAGTATTATTTGGTTTTGCACTGAAATCAAAACAATTTAAAAGAGACGGTTTTAAAGGGATATAATGTTTTTTGGTTAATTTTGAATTCTAAGGGGTTTTTTTAATTGGGAGAAGTTCATCAATAATTTAAATATTTCAGTTTATTTTCTTTTGTTAGTGCGTATATTTATTCGTAATTGGACTCATTTTCTTTTACAGGAATAATTTTTGGGTTTTAAAATTGAAATTACTGGTGATATTAAAGTTCAAAAGTAATTATAATATTTTAAATTCCAATTATTTTAATCACTTGCAAGAAAACTTAAAAGGGCAGTTATGTAAGCTCTCTTTTACGGTCTTTTTCCAAATAGACATTTTATAGCGAAATTGGTTAAGAAGGCCTCGGATTTACGTCAATTCATGAACTAAAGTAACGAATTAAATTTTCCTTAAAGAAATATTTATCGGTGCCATGAATGGAAAGTGAGTAAATCTGGTACATTCCGAGGTATTCCCAGAAGTTTCCCAACACTGAATTGTCCTAAATTATTTTCCACTCACCACACGATAGCCGCGGCAGAGCAGTTACAAATAACCCTATATTCCCAGTGGCTTTGTTTCACCAAAACCAAACTGGATTTTATGTACAACCATCTACGATATGATTTGAAATTAGTTTCGAGAGTTGAATAATGAAGTACATACCATAGTTCAATTAATATGTTAAAGATTCCGATTTATGAAAAGTCATTAGGAATCAAATTAGCATTAAAGAAATTCTTAGACGTATGATGGAAATTCCAAGACGATATTCCCCGAAGTTGCCCAACACGGAATGATCGTTATTTTCCTCTCACCGCACGTTTGACTGCCGGGGCAATTACGAATAACCCTTTATCCCCCCGCGGCTTTGGCAAAGCGAATTTTCCGCCCGGCCATCTATAGATATTATTAGAAAGCGAAATAGATATCTAGTTCCTCCTTAGAAGTTTAATTAGTGATTTCGACTTTGGCCCCTTCCCGTGAATGGCTTCTAGGGGGCTGGGCCCGTGTAATATGGGTTTCATGGGGCTGGTGGGAACGTGCCCTATGTGGCAATGGGTCCCTTGAGGGCCTCGGTGGTAGTTATGAATCACGACATCCAGGAACATTCATTCATTTGGGGGGTGAGAAGACCCCCGAACTGCAGGTGCCACAAAGAGACTGAATTCACTCAAGCAATGGCCACTCGTAATTTTGCGGAGGGATTACTGCCAGTGATTTCCCCGTCAGTATTTTTACACAATGTGTCTATTTGGTATATTTAGATTTGGTAATGATTTTTCTGGTTGCGGAATTTACTATAATGGGTACTGATTGAATTGAATATATTTTTGTGGATTCAACTATAGTATGATTATGATTCACCGAGAATAGCTTGTGAGGGTTTAGGATAACTGGAAGTTTCTAAACTACCTTGAATGTAAAGGTAAAATCTCTATTGTTTAGATTAGTTAATTGGGGTTTGTTAAAGACACGTGACTCTCGTCAAATCCCAGAAATGCCACTAAGAGACTTATACTGATGTGTGAACTGGGAATTCACTCAAGCAATGGTCGTTCGTAATTTTGCTGAGCTTATAAGGGTTAAGGACAACTGAAAATTTCTAAAACAACTTGGTTCTACAAGTACAATCACTGGCCCGATCTTTACATGAGTTGAATGGTGTTTTATGAAGACTTGTGACTTTTGTAAAATCTCAGAAATGCTGCCAAGATACTTGGGAAAAATGACATGTGAATTCACTCGAGCAAAAGCAATGGCTACTCGTAATTTGTATAGAAAATAATGGATCTCAATTGAAATTTGAGACACTCCCAACTTTAAGATTCAACTTTCTGTGTATACTCATGGTCAGAGGCTACATTCGTTAATTCTTAGATTTACATGCGATTTATAAATAAAATGTAATCTACAAAAGTTAATTGTCGTAAGGACTTGAAAGATTTAAAAGAAGATAGTGTTAAATGACGAACTTAAATTTTTTTATTGTTCTCCTCTGTAAAATAAATGGCCGAAAAAAAATTCGTACACTTCTTTTAACCTTAATGTCAAATAAAAACTAATTTTGACTCCACAATTCCACCATTAAGAATTGTATTTAACAAAAAATTTGTTTTGACTAGATCTACTTAGACGTGAGTACTAAAAATAAAGTTCACTTAACATTACGTTGTCGGTAAGATGAGAAAGTTTAAAAAATGGCTTTTTAAAGAGAAAAAATATGTTTGACAAATCCTTATAAATTTGAATTCCTTCTTATCTACGTTTAAATTCGGACAAATTGCATTAAAAGTGATGCTATTGATGTTTTTTATGGTAATACCTCTGTTGTTCTTTAAACAAATCCCAAATTCTTTTCTTATTCAATTTTAGGTTAGACAAATTCAGAAATGCATCCATTTATTTAGAGCAAAATTTAAATTTATTTCTGTTTATGGCTAATTCCATGCAAAATTATCCTTTCTGTAGTGTAAGTCAGGTGTGTAAAAAGTGATTATCACTATGACATTTAACATTAAATGAAAATAAATTAGTGTAATAGCTGATCTACATTTATTACAACCAAATAATGTAACTTGCTTTATTTAATTTGAAAAAAAAATCAAATTTAAAAAGCTTTTAATATCCTCTTAAATTGTGACTTACACTAAAATTACATGGAATTAACCTTATATTTTTATTAGCAATAAAAAATATGATTTATGGAATTGGTAAAATGGTGTTTCATAAATTTACAATAAAACTATTCAAATGTTCTTCTAAACAAAAAGAAGTCTTTACATATTGAACTTGAAGACTATTTTATTTGATGCTTCGTATCCGTATGTATCATAGTAAAAATATTTTTTTTGTCATTCATATGGATAGTTTGCACACATCTCACAGAACGATATTGCTACTGTCTGACGCATATTGAATTTCTTCAGATATGTACCTATCCAAGTTCCAATTCGATATAGTCTTTTTTAGAATTCAATAACAGTATAAATGTGTTGCTGGGGTAATATTTTGCAAGGTTTGCGATAAAATAACGAATGTAAGAAGAATTACAAATTAATTGTACAAACGACAAATAATATTATTTGAATTTGCGAAAGGAAAGTTAATGAAAATGGGTGACTGTGGCGAATAAAAGTTGTTAATTAAAATAACGACATCGAATGTTGTTTTTTTCGCATAAAAATCTGGTTATTTTTAATTTTTTAATGATAATTCAATGTTAATTAAAAATTACAAAAAATTAATATAACAAATCAATTCAATGTAAAGTTAAATAATATTATGATACGTTTCACTTCCTTTTCACAGCAAAAATAATTCTATCATTATTCTTAAATCTTCAAACTAATTTAACAAACTATAGAGACTATTAATTTCTTCAAAACTATGAAAGAAAACAACAAAAAATGTTAATTTTGGCGTTTAAAATGTTAAAGTAGAACTAGCTTAAAGCCGTGTTTTTGATTTTAATTCTAAGGTGTATAAATAGTTTGTGTGGAAGGGGTTATAAGTATCAATTAATGTTACAAAAACCTATAATTTTAAAGCATGCATTCAACTTACTAATTCGAGTTGTACGGTTTTTCAACACTGTCTGTCAGCAGTCACCCGCTTCTCTACATGCTTGGACGCACTGTTTGCTACATTTCAACCTCATCCCTTGAAACTTTTATTTAATCTATATATACATCCTAAATGTGGTTTTGAAGTCTAAAAAAATCATTGTAGACCACTATAAGAAATTGAGTAATGGGTCAATGATCCTCTAATTACTCATTACAAAATAGAGTTAAAATACAAGCTTATGTTACTTAGTTTCTTGAAACCAAAACTGCTTTTGTTATAAATGGTAAGGAACTGTTAAGAAGATATTTTTAAAGTTCTTTCATGCATTAAAATTGATACTTATACAATTGAGAGCATTTCTTTTTTTTCTATGTTGGTAGATTAACTTATGCATAAATACTCCTAATGAAAATAATTTATATTACTTAAGTTTTATTTAAAAAAAAATTCTGTAGGTGTAGCAAATGATATACATATTAAAAAAATTCATTTGGTAAAAACAATGTATGCATTTTTTTAAATTAAACTGAATAGTTAGCTTAGTTACTTATGTTGCCAACAGAGGGCGCTACTAAAGAGTTAATGACCTAGTTATTACTATATAGTTTATTACTTATTCTTTTATGCTTTTATAATTGTCCCTCATTATTTTCTTTTGAATTTTGAATTTTGAACAAACGCAGAACGTTTAAACGTTTTAGAACAAACTTACATCTTGCTGTATTGTTTTTTTCTGTCTTTCTTAAAGTATATTTGTTTTGGGATAATTTGATATTGAAATTGCTAAATAATTTTGTACAATGTATGCTTCCATAGCATAGATTTCTTTTGATTTTATTTTCTCTTATTGTTTTTTCTGTCGTCTTTGTCCTTCTTACGTTATAAGTAATTTATTGTACTGTAATCTGCGTAGAATAGTTTTTTTCGAATACTAAAAAAATACTAAATATGTAATAGACGCTAAATATAAAATATCCTAAATACTAAATATCCGCGAGTGAAACCAAAACAGTCAATGAAATCGCGGAAATTCAGGCTATTCCTTTTATCTATACAAGGTATGTAAACAAACACGAAGCTATTTTGTTAACAACCTAACTTTAGAGAAATCAGCTTTGTAGATAAATATCTATCACAACGCATTTTTCCAAACTTAGTTTACAAAAGAGTTCGTTAAAAAAACTATTTCCATATAATAAAAAGACTATACTTTAACTTCATCCACTAAACTTCTATTCTGGAAACTCAGCCTCATGTACAACAAGTTTACGGTATAATCTTCTAAAAACCAAAATAATAATTCACGTTGTAATGTGGTCTAAAGCAAGCAATAATAACCATGGAGTTAAAAAGAAGATGTAGATGCTTCCAGGCAAAATCCATTACAAAAACCAGTTTGCCAAGTGAAGCCACCGATCGTCTTATAGTAAGCCCAAACAAACGCTCTCGGAGAAGTATTTGGCGCTATTCTACAGTAGAGTTAGTATAGGCTTACTCCATCGACTTGGTGATTTTTGACTCTATAATAAGAACTACACTGCTCAAAACAATTAGGGGAGCACTTTGCGTACTTTTGTTAACCCTTTCAGTTCCAACGTTTTATTTTTTATTCTAAAAATCAAAAACTTGTGAGAGATTCATTGTGCATCCAGAATGAAATGGTAACAACATAACAGGGAAAATAACATAATAACAGGGAAAAAAATCCCATTTTGTTAAAAAAAATTAAGGGGGGAGGGGGGGGGGGGAGGGAATTGGAATCATAACTTTTGAATTAAGTATAACAATAATTTTTTTTTAATTTTTATTTGTTAAAAAAAGTTAACATTAATTTTTAAACATTTAAGAATGCAAGGGTGAAGAATTTAGGGTCAATTTTATTAATACAATTTTTTGGGATTGAATTTTATTTTACCATGTTTTTCATATTTTCATTTAACTAAAACAAATGTTATTTAATTTTTCAAAAGACATAATTCTTCCATCTAACGATAAATAAGAGCAAGCTCAACTTAGTGAGAAAAAAAAATCCCAAGCTAATGATTCCAAATGGAACCATTGGGGGTGAAAGGGTTTGAACCACGCATTCCCCTAATTCTTTTGAGCAGTGTTTAATTACAACGCATTTTTCTTACCTGTGAAGGAAATTGTTACCATTTTGGATAAATTCAGATCTCTTGCTATAGCCTAAGACTGCGCAAATAGTCATTTTTATTATTAATTAACGCTTTTTAAGAACTAAAATAATGCGTTTGAGCATGAACTAACGTTAAGTGAGCGGTTTATTTGGGCTTACTAGGTTTGCTTGGCGACTTTCTGGCGGCTTCATTTTGTTCCTAACCAAGCATCTCCATCTTCTTCTTAACTTCTATGGTAATAACAGACCAATACGCAACAAAGCATAAAAAACGAGTTCGCCAACAGCTCGAAGAATAGAAGACAATCTCTTGCACTTTTTCGCTTCAGTGCGCATATTCAGATGGGGGCTAAAACTTTTAAACCTATAATTTCCGAATAACAATTGGATGTGACAGAGACAGAGCGACATGGATCCAAGTCCTATTCTGGTTTTGACCACTTTGCTCTGAAACTAAATGGTAATGGGTCCAAATAAATGTGTTTCCACACCAAATGTGCCAAGCCGAAATCCGACTTATGTCGTTTTTGCTCTGACAGTTTTTAACCTATAATTCCCGAGTAACAATTAGATGTGACAGAGCAACAGAGACCCAAGTCCAATTCCGGTTTTGACCATTTGTGTTCTGAAACAAAATGAATGGTACCAAAAAAAGGAGTGTTTCGAGAAACAAGTGTGCAAGTCAATGCGCACTTGTCATTGTTGCACATTTTGACTTATAATTTAGGTTAGGTAAGGTTAGAGTGAACGCTTTCGGCTGTCTATTTTTAGCCTCCGTTGGGTGCCCGCACATGTGTCGACCTCAACACTTGACCAAGGTTATAAATTACGAGGCGAATTTGGCTATGTTAAAGCTCCTCGGAGGCTAGAAATAAACAGCAGGAAACGTATAAACCTAAACAGTATGCGAGGCCAATGTTCTGATTTTCCGGTACGAGGGGCTTTTTAGCCCAGTTGGTATAGTTTTGGACACGCTATCAGCCCACATCATATCGCTAGCGTTAGGCGTTCGATACCAGTGACAGTAACTGTTTTCCTATAGACGGAAATATGCAGACAATATCCAACTAAAATACTCGAGCCTCTTCCTATTCTCTTTCTGAAATAAAGTGTTTCGCATGATATAAAAAAGATTACAGATTTTTTTTCAAAAATTTCATTATATGTAAAATAGATTTTTCCTGCAAAAGTTAAATTTTCTTAATCATTGTGTCACGCAAGCGTTACCCCTCCTCCTTCATGTCATGATCCGTCACGTTGCGTTGGACCATACCCCCCTCTGTACGTAACTTATATACGTACCCCTTAAAAATTTATTTAAAAATAAATGGTTCTTAAAAACCAGAATTGCGTGAGTTTTAGAGGATTTTTTACTGTGCTTTATCGAATAAAATTATTTGTAGAAATTTCTGTAATAGTCCATTAGAAGTGAGAAAGTAACAAAAACCCAAATCCGATTTAGCCACATTTCTCCGGCAGTTTTTAATATTTTACAATTGGTTGTTTTTAATGATAAATGAAGATAATTTACAGGTATCTATAATTCCACTTTTTGAAATTGCTCCGAATATTTTGTGTAAAATTATTTATTGAATAATATATATATATATATATATATATATATATATATATATATATATATATATATATATATATATATATATATATATATATATATATATATATATATATATATATATATATATATATATATATATATATATATATATATATATATATATATATATATATATATATATATATATATATTATATATATATATATATATATATATATATATATATATATATATATATATATATATATATATATATATATATATATATATATATATATATATATATATATATATATATATATATATATATACTACATCTTCATTACATTATTTTGTTAGCAATAAATTTTAGTTAAAATTAATTTTATTATGTTGATTAAAGCTAAACATTTTAAACATAAACATGGTTTATAGAATACCAGTTACGGCACTTCAATCATATTCTCAACTGCTATTTCATTGACGTTTTTAAAATACAGACATAAATAAAAAATATTACGAAACAGTTATTTTAAAAAAATGTATATGATTCGTGTGATGCAAAATTCTAATGTAAATACAAAACGAAAAATTTTAATATTTAATTTCGTAAAAGTTGTTCAGTAGATTTTTCCGAAAAATACCGCGCATCGCTTCCATGTTTAAATAAAAGAGGAATAAAGCAGAGCGAGATGAACAAATATTTTTATTGAACATCTATTTTAAAACAATATTTTCGAGTAAAGAGTAAAAAGAATAAATAAAAGCGAATAATAATAATATTAATAATAATAATAGATAAATTTCTAATTTCAAAGAAAAAGAGCCTAAAATAAAACTCGGAATATTTTCTAAAGATACTTTGGAAATTTTAGAAGGCCTACTAATATAAAAAAAAAATGTACTCAATTTAAACGTAGCTATTCTATAGATGACTATGAAAGTGATAGACATTAAGCTTATAATTCGATAGTTTATATTTTCTGTAAACTATAATAAATACTTTGGTTATAACGTTACTTATTCCAAATCTAGATTTAACTTATGGCACTTCGGCGGTTGTATATATATCAATATTTAATAGCCCTCGTGTAGCTCTAGTGGGACGTTATTTAAACCAAAACCAAATGAACTATCATTAATCAACCTTCAAAGGCGCCTGCTGTGTGATACATCAGAATTTCCAAGGTCGTTGTGGTTTAATGTTTTCTTACTTTTGTAAGGCCGTATTTATCAAAAGTTCACATATTGTAATCTTATATACAGTACCCTAAAGGGTAATTAAAAAGTATGTTGTGATTTACTTAGCAAATTATGGATAAAAAAAATTAAATTGAGATTTCGCTTAAACTTTGTCTTAAATTCATTTCTGTAAAAATATTAAGGGGTTTCTATTCATATTTTTTTAAAATTAATATAATAATTATTTTAAAGTATAAAAATTGTTTCAAATACCCCAATAGTGTACCCATTTTGTTTGGGTTATAATAATTATTTTAAAATATAAAAATTGTTTCAAATACCCCAATAGTGTACCCATTTTGTTTGGGTTATAATAATTATTTTAAAATATAAAAATTGTTTCAAATACCCCAATAGTGTACCCATTTTGTTTGGGTTATTATAATTACTATTCAGTAAAAAATTCGTTTTATTATCTTAATTATTTATAGATTGGGATAGTTTTTTATGTGCAACTCATTTAACATTACGGCCCCTAAACTTTGCACGTCTCTAACTCCCCTAATAATGCTTAAAAACTAACAAAACGTGGTAGTTAGTGTTAAAATATGTCATAAATTTGAAATATGGACTCAAAAAGGGGTGTTTCTATTGAAAATTCTGAAGGTGGGAACAATTTTAATATGAAGACGGACTCTTATGCAAATTTAGTGTCATGCATCTAACTCAAAATGTTATTTGTTCACAAAGTCAAAAAGGTCCGATTCCATGGGATGACTAACGGCCGAAATACAGGTACAACTACATTTATCACACAAAAAAATCTTCTTGTAAAATTTATTCTTTACAGCTGGAGAAATATGACTTAGATTTTTTTTTCTCCATTGGATTAACACTGAGGCTATTTGGTTTTGGAGACCCACAGTTTAGTGGTCTCATTCCCCTTTAAGAGGGACTGTCAGTCCCAAAGAGCTAATGCAATAATTTTGAAATCACAACTTTTGCAAAAGAATTGCTTTGCCATGTTATCTCATTTTCACCAGGTTGGGAATCATCATAACATCAATTTAAAACAAAATTGAAAAGAAAATAACATTCGGTTATTTAATTATTAATTGATAAATTTTGAAAAGCCATCTGATGTATAATTTTGGCATTTTAAAGCTTCGAAAACATGTAATTATATAACTAGATAACATTTTCATTTCACATTTTGTTTCATTATGATCATATGTTGGGGAAAAAGGGCTAATATGGCAAAGCAATACTTTTGCGGAAGTTGTGTTTCCAAAACTAATGCATTATTATATGGTACTGGCAATACCTCATAACTAGAAAAATGGTGAAGATTCGAAAAGAACTGATTCGGAAAACAAGTGTTCAAGTCCAAATTGGACTTGGGTCTTTTTTGCTGTGGCACACCCAATTGTTATAGTTTCTATCTTATTTCTAAATTGGGATGCGTTTGAAGGGTACATGCTTTTGGCGAGGTGTATATGGATCAATGTCAAAACAAAATCGGATTTTGAAGTAGTATTGGATTGATTTCACTGTGCATGTTGTTTGTAATGATGAAATGAAAGAGAGTTATTTTGGGGCTGTGTGCGTTTAAAAGATATTTTGAAATTGTTGATCAGAATGATTTTTTTTGTATATATATTTTACTTTTTTCACGGATTTAATCCAAAATTTTAGATTGGGATTGCCATAACCAACATGTCTTGTTATTTATTATGCTTATTTTGAATATTTTTAAATAGTATTTTGTGCAAAAAATTATTACACTCAGAATGGAATTCGAAATGGAAAGTCACATCGAAAATCTTTTGAATAAGATACAAAAGTGTATAAAACAGTAATTGTTTCTAGAAATGGTTTTAAAAGTATGACAATAAGAAAATCATGTAATTTAGGGTAAGTGATGATTTAAACAATTTTCATTCCCCATTTCAACACTTTTCCGTTGTAATATATTGGAATCTTCGAAATAAAGTACTACAAATTTGCCCAGCAAATTTATTGTGTTTCCTCAAAGTCGTCATAAAAATGTGAAAAATGTTAACTGCCAGTTTTTTTTACGAATTTGTGTAGCTCAGTGTAAATACAGACGTATTGCAATTCGCAAGTTTAGTTCTTTTTTTTTCAACAATCTCTAGCTAGAAAAATTGCTCAAATAGTCTTATTTTTTATAGCTTTTTCAAAATCGCTTTCATCGACGAAAAGTTAATCACTGAAACAAAACTGGTCAGGTTACACATAAAACCAGTAACCTCCCAAGAAAAATTTAAAAAATCTATAGGCGAAACCCCATAGTCTATGAGGGCTGGGGAGCCATGTCGCTTTCGCATTCAAGGCGAACAGCGCTGCTTACGATGTCAATCCTAAAAGTCGCATTGGGTGCCTACTCTACACTTCATCGTGTAGCTCTAGTGCGACGATAACTCGACCTTACTTAATTTAAGGACTCCTCCTTCCCTTTCCCCCCCAAAAAAAATCAAATGATTCCCCTTATATATTTCCAAATATAAGGTCAGATCTGACAAACAAGAGGTTCACAGTGACCTCATTTACTTTTTTAAAAAAAAGCAAACGTCCCCGATCACCAGGGCCATAGATAGCCCTGCCCGATCACCTCAACGGGAACAGCCGGAGGTCAACTGTCCCTCTTGACCTTGTGATTTTTTTTACCCCTTACACCTGGAGGTTCCGTGCTCTGAGCGGACGTGCTCAGAGTGGACAGTCGTAGAAAAAGTAATTTGTCACCAAAGGGATTTCACTTTGAATTGTTTACAGCCATGTCCCCAATCTTAAAAGTCTCAATCCTAATAGTCTCGGTAGGCCATGTTTGGTCACAAGTCATATGACTTACTGAAATCAGAAAGGAATTCGCTCACTTTTTAGTCTCCTGTAAATATATATTAATAGTTTTTGTTCCATGTTTCTTTATTTGACACAACTTTTGAAGTTCTGGTTATCATAATGTATCCTTATAAAAAGCTTAAAGAGACACACAGTACCTAAAAATCATTAATATATATTTTTTTTGAGAATTTTGTTTTTAAAACCTTGAATTACAGATACTTCATCATCACAAATTAAATTACCAAATAATTAAGGTGTTAAAAAAATGTACTTGGACGAAATTTATTTTTACGATACGAACTGATGATCCTTATGATATAAAATAAAATTAGCATATTAAAAATAAAAAAAATATTTTTAAAAAGAAGAAAGGTACGTTAGACGTACGTATATATCATATTTTTTTAAGTAAAAAAAGGCCAATTGATTCTTTTATGACTAACGCTTTCAGTCACCAAATTTAATTTTTAACAATTGCAAGAGCTATATTTTTTTTTTTTAAAGGGGATTAAGAAAAGCTATTTAATTTATTGCAGTATGTTAATTTTGTTTGCAGTAATTATGCTAGGGAAAAAAAGTTTTCACTATATTAAGTAAATCATAAAAACTTTCAATATGTGTAAACAAAACTACAAAATTTTAGCCTCCACTTCTCCAACTTTAAACAGTAACTTAAACTCACAAAACTTTTACCTCTATCTCATTCTCATTTATTATATTGAATATAGAAAATGCTAATGATTAAATTATATAACAGTTCTGTGACCAAAGATGGCCGTATTTCTTCTGACATTTACGAAGGAGTTCCACAGCTGCTCCCCATTGTTATGCGTTAGAAGTGCTATGTGTCTCCTTCAGACACGCCTATTTCAAAAAAGTGTCCTCTCTGAGCACCGAAATTCACCAAAATGAGTGTCCGCACTCCACAAATTCTAAGTGTCCGCTCAGAGCACGGCACCCTCCTGCAGCCTCTTGCACGGCACCCCCATGCAATACGTCCAACCATGGTTGGACGTATTGCATGGGGGTTACTTTCTGCCCTAACGAGAAAGTGGGTGAAACATTCCTTGTAACTAAATCTCAAGATGGATGTACCTTCTTGGGCCAGATAAAAAGCGATGGAGTTCTTGGCCTTATACCCCCATGCATGAAAGTAACCCCCATGCAATACGTCCAACCATGGTTGGACGTATTGCATGGGGGTTACTTTCTGCCCTAACGAGAAAGTGGGTGAAACATTCCTTGTAACTAAATCTCAAGATGGATGTACCTTCTTGGGCCAGATAAAAAGCGATGGAGTTCTTGGCCTTATACCCCCATGCATGAAAGTAACCCCCATGCAATACGTCCGACCATAGTTGGACGTATTGCATGGGGGTTACTTTCTGCCCTAACGAGAAAGTGGGTGAAACATTCCTTGTAACTAAATCTCAAGATGGATGTACCTTCTTGGGCCAGATAAAAAGCGATGGAGTTCTTGGCCTTATACGAAGTAGAAAGAACTATAGTAAAGTTGAATCCAAAACACCCGCATCATATGGTCAGATATATGGTCCACGATTCGGGGATTTTGAACTAACTACTTACACCAACTGTTTTACAGAGCTAAATTCAAAATGTAAAAATTAATTTAGATCTGTTTTAATACGCAAAGAAACATTTGTTTACGTATATAAATAGAGGACACCAAGTTCAGGCAAATGTTGAGTCGTGTAATATCAAAACACAGCATGAACCAAAACCGCGTGGGAAATTAAGGTGCAAACAGGAAACCCCTCTTTTTTTATCAGCAACCCCTTGAAGAGGGTTTTTTATGGCCCTGACACTGATAAGCAAATGACCACAGCTGTAAAAAAGTCCTGGTGTTTCACATTGAAACTACCAAATTTGAAAACTCCATCCATATTCAAATGTGCATCATAGAAGTTTTTTCGTAAAGGCACGATTCAGTAACTAAAGTTTAAATAAAAATTCGATATTTTGAGCTATCGTTTTGTTCCCTGTTACCTTAATGGATATTTTTGGCACAGTTCGGTGCTTGGCTTAAATTTAATTATTTTAAATTTAACTTTTATCAACGCTAAGTAACTGTGATTCGTTACTTTTATTATAAGTAACTGTAACGAGTTACTTTTTTATTAAGTAACTGTAACATAGTTACTTTTTTTATAAAGTAACTGCAGCTGTAACAGAGACACATTTTGATAGTACCTTTAATATATTTGCTAAATATATTCATTTACGAAAAGTTACGCACAGATTCCCGCCTTTTTTCGCCCCTAACTCTAAGCCAAACGACCAAAATTACAAAGTAATCGTTGGGGGTCTAAGAATTCAGTCATTTGGCCCAATATCCCTAAGGTTTTTTGCTTTAGGAAACGGCCTGGCCCCCCGAGCTAACAATCTATTAACACAATGACCATTTGACCACCCGTTCACCAATTGACCAAAAGTGAGAAATATTGGATAGCTAATCGGCTGGACTCATTATGAGTTCGAAGAAATACTTGCTTTGTCAAAGTCCAGAGAAGTATCCCAGAGGCTGTTATGTTACCTTAGGGGATGAGGGTAATTTTAACAGGCTGGGAAACTTCCAAAAAAGTGATTAGCGTATTGTATTTCAATACATGAGTCTAGACAAAGTAATGATCCGATCGGAAAACGTGGTGGTCTACAGACACTTACAGGAAAAAAAAATGGATTGTCACCAGAAACTGTTTTGAAGTTCCGGTAAGTAGAAAAGCAACTATGTTTGTTTTATGATACAAAAGGATGATATTTTTTTTGTGTTTTCGTTTTTTTTAAGATTCTCAAGAATAAATACATTTTTAATTAATTTTAATGTAGTATTTAGTAACTTATTAAAGGCTGTTTATTTTTGAGTAAAAATTAGTTTGGTAAATGAATTTTATATATTATTTGAAATTAAGTCCAATTTTTAAACTTATTTATGAAAACTATTATACTTATTTTAAACTATTAATTCATTTTATTTATGAAAACTATTATAATTACTATCGTTGTCGATTATTAAAAAAAGTGATGACAAAAACAAGCAAACTTTTCATATGGAAATTATCAAGATTTATGTGTGTAATCAGGGAGTGGAAAAAAAGGAGAAATTCATCAAAATAACATTCTGAAAAAATAAGTAACCACAAAATGTGCTGTAATATTACAGCAATTTTATACAGTGTATTTTCTCTCCCCAAAAATACCAAAAAAAGTTTGATAATGAACCTTGAGGGCAGACCAGTAGCTTCATATATTAATAGCCGGCACTTGAAATCGAAGAAATTTTCTCAATCAAATATCAAAAGAACTCCTTGCCTGATCTAGGGAAACTCTGATCCTTTTACGGAAAATGTTGTGTATGATTGCCTGTAATGATGATGCTATTGGCTGACGTATTATATTTTTGACTACCAGTTTTTATCGGCTGTCTTATAACATCGATCAAACCAATTACGTTAGGTCAATGCCTGAGTCAATGGCAAGCTAAAAACAAAGGGAGGTCTCAAAAACGAAAAAAATTACTGGAAATTTGAGAGGGCTGCAGCATTTTGCAGAAGAGAAACTAAAATTTTGACGCCCCGGCTAACTGGTCTTATAGATTGCGACAGTGTAAAGACACCAGTAGCCCTTCGTATTTCATATTTCTTACCAATTGCCGCCGCCTGCAATCGAAGCAATTTTTCACTGATTTAAAAATAAATTTGTTGAAAAAATACATATATGAATTCAACTCAAGAAAGAGGGAGGGGAAGAGACAGACAGCCCCCCCCCCCCCTCCCTCACATTTCATATTTTCGACCAATAGGCTTATTCATCGATATGAAACAAGCGGCGCTATTTTCTCCCATCAGAAATACCAACAAAACTTTGTCGATGACAGCCCCCCCCCCCTCAAAAAAATGTTGGGGGCAACGGACAGACCAGTAGCCCCTCCCCCATCTTTTCGCCAATGGCGGATGCACATATTCAAAACTTCAACGTCACATACACAAACTATAAATCACATTTGCCACTCTCCATGATTGCGGTGACGTCACGGGCTGGGCCGGGCCTCCCCGACCAATAGCACGCCTACTTTTCCACTGCGCTCGCGGGATCTAACTCAGACGAACTCAGAGTTAGGAATCATCAGGTCCGAGTAACAACACCCTCCCGAGTTAGACCTGTGTAGACGATTTAGGAGAGACAATAGAACAACTGCTGGAAGAAGAGAAGATCATCTCGTTTGGAATTTCGCATGCTCTCATCAGCATCTTTGGGGCAGGAGATTCAATCTTCATGTCACTGAGGCAGGTGAGTTTTTTAAAAAAAAACTTTTAAAGGGGGGAAAAAGTTTGTTTTCATAAAGTTTGGAAAAGTTTCGCGACTGATTTGAAAATATTTTTTTTTTATTTAAGTTTGTTCTTGTATTATTTTTTTTTCTAACACTTCATTCAGAAGTGTGTTGCTTAAAGTTGGTTTGATATATTTAAAAATATGAATATAAAATATTTGCTTTTCGATTTTGAAGAGGTTTTGAGAATAAAACAGATTTTTTTAGCAATATTAGTTTTAAATTTTTTTTTTTTTTTTAAATTATTTTGAAGAGGGAATAAGTTTATTTTCATAAAGTTTGGAAAAGTTTTTAAGTTTCGCTACTGATTTGAAAATAGTTTTTTTTATTAATTTTAGGTTTGTTCTTGTATTATTTTTTTTTCTAACATTCAGAAGTGTATTGTTTGTAGTAGGTTTGATTTATTTAGAAATATGAATATCACACACAAACACACACATTTTTGCTTTACTATTTTGAAGAGTTTTGGAGAGTTTAAAGGTTTTTTTTAGAAATATTAGTTTTATAGTTTTCTTTTGAAATTATTTTAAAGTTTATTTACATATAATTTGTTCTATTTAGCTTTATATTGCTATGTAAAAATCGAAGATATATGAATATCGTAAGACCTTATTTGACGTTTTAAAAAAATATTTTCCGTCTGTCATTTTAATTTATTTTCGGAGTTTTCTTAGTGAAATATAAGTTTGTTTATTGTATTATTTTCTTAGAAATCGTATTTTAAAAACATTAAGAAATTCATTGCTTAAAGTTAGTGTTTTTTGTTAGCTTTATTTTGAAATAAGAAACTCTAAGAGAAAAAAAATGAATATCATAAGTTTATAAAGTCTCGCTCTTTTAATGTGCTCGATTAAGTGTTAGGGCTTTGAAAGTTTGCCTTTGTAAAATTCTTCATAAAGTTTCAGCCTTTAAAATTTGTTTTATTTGCTTAGCCTTATTTTGCTATAAGATTTCAATTGCTATATGACTATCACTTTTTTGACGTTTTTAAATAGATAATTGTTTAATAGGAAATTTGTAATAATTATTGAGTACTAAATTTGAACATTATAGAAATTTTCTCTAAAATGTGTCTACCTTGAGCGATATAACGTTATAACGTAGCAACAAAATTTATCAATAAATTTTAAGAATGATAGCTTTTTTTTTAATACTTTTGCAGCTTCATTTTATATGAAAAAAAAATAGTTTCAGACTTCATATTTGAATTGCAATATTATCTGGTTATGTTCTTTTAAATTATATAATAGAAAATAAAAATCCAAATATATCGCCTGATACGAATATATACGATAATTCTTCTTATGTTTTAGTATTACCATCAAAATACAATTTCAATATTTATAACATTTTCTAACATCGTTTGGAACCTCAACTTTTTGGGAGTGTTAAATTTATTATCGTTTATTAAATCCATAAATATTTTTTTAATTATTGCTTAGTGAATGCTGTTGAATAAGATAGTATTTATTTATAGAATGTTTAAATGCTGATGTGATTATGAAGAGTGAAAAGAAATTCAAATGATCAATTGACTATTAAGTTAGTTTTATTTAAAAAAATATTATGCTGTTTATGTACTTAAGTGTATACTAATTAAGTATAAGGTCTACGAAGCATAAATGTTTATTATTTATGTTTTTAAGATAACTTTACTTAAGATGTTTTTTATGCTTTTAACATTACATATTTATTTAAGAATCATACTTCGCGATTCCTAGTGTTATGTATCTAAATTTAGAGATTTTTAACGATAATTTTATATTAACTGAAAAAATTAAGTTTATTTTTTAGTGAAATGAAAATCAATAAATTTTGAGATTTTTTTGTTGTTATAAAATTGAATTTTAATCTAGGATTTCCTTTATGCTTTAACTTTTTTACAAGATTGTTTTTACTGATATTTTACAATTTACCCTTGTTTTGTCACTTTATTTTTATAATAATTTTTATTTTTCATTTAAACAAAATTGTATAAGAGTTAAACTAAAATAGCAATGTCATTTGTAAAATTTCATAAGTTGTTGAATATCATGTTTAGCGTTTAAAACATTTTCATAAAAAAATTGAAATGCAAAAAAAATGAACATTACAAAAATTGGGACTTTAATGTATTTAGAAAATTGTTCATTGTTGTTTAATTTGTTCATTGTTCAGTCATTTTCACACAAAAATCGTATTCTTCAAAACTAAGTTTCTTATTACGAATTGTACGCATCTCCGTAATTTAATTTTTTAAAAATAATATTTATAATTGGATTCGGTATTGACTCTTTATGATACTTTTTCTAACGTAATTTCAAGTTACGACATTTTCTAAAATAACTAGTGACCTTGAAAATACCTCTAATCGATTTGATAAATCGAACACTTTAATGTGCTCGTTATTGTTTATTACATATTTTTTTAGTTTGCGAATTGGTGATTTTTCAATTTGTTCAAGGCCTGAAAACAGGTAGTTGTGATTCGATTCTCAATGTCAAATTGATGAATTGATATTATGTAATTCCAAACTTCCAAATAAGTTGGTTTTAGTTGATTTATTTGTTTTTTGATGGATTTGATATTCTTAAAAAATTATCTTTTTAAAATTATTAAGTCTTACTATGTCTGCATACTATAACAGAAACCAACGGGTTTTTTAAAATAAATTTCTCTGCTTTGCCAACTATGTCATAACTATGCAAGTACATAACATCAACTAAACCCTAAATTCAATATAATAGGAATAGCAATTAAAGTTCGAATTAATAGTGTTTCAAATTAACCGTGTTCATCTTAATGCTTTTTAACTATATAAACTAATTTTCGATAAAAACACACCCGGAAGTCTTTTTCTAGTAATTCTTTATTTTACCATTTACAAAGTAAGAAGTATGCTTTCCAACAAAAATTCATTATAACTTTTAAAGGTTAATTTGGCTATTCTGACGAAAAACAATTGGATGACCATATTGCCTCTCTCACGGAAAAGTGATGGATGACGTTTTCTTTCGGGACATTTGTAATTATTAAAAATTGAGTTAAAATAACCTAAAAAAAGAACTGAACTCAAACTTTTGGACAAATGTATGGGGAGGGTAATAATCCCAAAATTCCAAACTATAAATCTTCTCAAGTAAAATTTAGTAATAAAATTTTTGTTTTCAAATCATAGTTCTTTGGGTCTCCGATCATAAGATCCCCACTGTTCATTTGGGACGGTTAATTTTTGTCCGCTTACCATTTTTCCCTTTTTTTAAAAACGTTCCGTAAGTTTTGGTCCGCCAACGGAGAATTAACACAAAAGCTATCTTTGTCGAAAAGCGATGTTTCTCCCTTTCAGTGACAGAGTGAAAATCATTAGTTAGTGTAGAGTGAAAATCATAGTTAATCTTTTGCAATGTTTTAATGATATGCATTCACGTAGTTTTGTAGCTATGATTTATCGATCCATTTATCTCACGTAAAATAAATGTGAAGTATTTTCACTACAATTTTAAATAGCTAGATTATAACTAATGTAATAGCGAGAACCTTATTTTAAAAAGGATCGTATATATTATAAATTTGAGCAGGAATCCTAAGTACATATTTGAATTTGACTATATTTCTAACATAGATATTCCAATATAAACATAAGTGGAAATGATGGGGGACCCACTGCATTTACTGGGGCGCTATATGCTAATCCTCAAATATTGTTGCATGATTAAGTGTAAATTTTTCTAATGTCGGAAATTTATTCTCAAATAATAATTTAACGTAAACAGTGGACTTTTCTTCAACGTTATTCGTCTGTTGTTCAAAAACTTTCATTTACGGACACTTTCCTTGCGAAAAAGTATAATTTAAACTTTTTTCTTGAATTAAAAAAAAATAAAGTTGGCCTTCCGCCATCCAAATGCTACTCTTTCATGAACGCAGTTTGGAAAATAGAGGATGGGACGTAGGAACTGACACCAATTATTTGGACCACCCGTTCATTTGACTTAAAGACCCTAACTAAACTCGTCCCTTGTAAATATTAGTTACCTCCCTAAATGTACCTCCTCTTTACAATAGTAGCCAAGTGGAACCAGTTTAGGAAGCTACTAAACGACAACACAAGTCAACGCCCACCTGAGATTTTGACACACAGAGAGGTGAAGAGATCAGAGAGCTACTATCCTCACTCAAGCATAATAAAGTAGGCAAGTAGCAGGCTATTGAATTCGCGATAGACAAGCAATGGGATAGATAACTAGTCACTATTTTAATGTTTGCAATAACTCTGTATAACTATTTCTGAGGTGAACTAATATATATATATACAAGATTTTGGAATTTAGCCGCGATATGTTGTATTTTTTAATCTTATTTGCTTGCGTGGGAACTCTTAAAATAATTATACTAATGAATAATACTAACTAACAATTGAAAAGTTCGTATCATTGAAATTGCGTCTTCACGAGAAATAACAACCGAGCACTTACCTGAACGAAAAGATTTGACTTAATTGCGACCAGTAAATGATATCATTTCCGCTGATTACATATCTGACAGTCTTGTGATCTTTTATTTGGAGGAATAAAAAACAATCCAACAAATTCGTATTATTGCTATCTTGAGAGTGAGTATACGTCGACTATTGAATAACAATTCCAGTGGTCAGGTCTCTAACAGTCTTGTGTTCACTGATTTGGACTGATGAATCAAACTGACCAACAATCTAACAGTTCATATCATCGGTACCAGGGTTGTTATGTTTAAACATGTTTAAAACATAGTAATAAAAAACATGTTTAAAACAATTTTTAAAAAAACCCGATTTATGCTAATTATCAATGTGGTACATAATTTTAGTTAATTAAAATAATACCAAACATAAACTATTGCATTATTAGTTTATAAATTCTTCTATTAGTCATCTGATTTAATCAAAGGAAGACACCGAATCGTCAGATAATCGAAGGGTTTCTTGTATTCTATGATTCTTCGATAAAGTAAGATGCAAGGCAGATGCCTAAAATTATTGGGGATGGAAGTAAATATAGAAGTAAAAAACGCAAAAATAACCGTGTTTTTTTTAAACTCATACAACTTGTTCAATAACCAAAATTTAACTGTTTAAAAAAAACATGTTTTAAACAAAAAAAAACATGTTTAAAACAAAAAAAAACATGTTTTTTTGTTTTTTTTTTAAAAAAAAACATGTTTTTTTCCAACCCTGATCGGTACACGCTTTCAAGAAAACCTACGTTTGGACGCAATCTTAAATTCCACTGGTCAGTCATGGTAGTCTTGTGATCTCAACTTTCGACTAATGATACAAACTGACCAACAACCCAGAAGTTCGTATCATTGGTATGCGGCTTCATGAAAAATTGCAACAGGACACAACATTGAGGATGAGCATATTTGCTCCAGGAGTCCCTCCCCTCCTATTAATGCATTAGCTGCGTGTTAGTTGTTACGTGCCGAGGATAGAAACTGACTGATTATGCCTGGAAGAAATCAATCACTTGGTGCTCTCAGGTAAATGAAGCATAAAGTTCAGGCCATCCGGACCCGCCTGGTTATTTTCTCTGCACTCACAGAAGCGGGTCAAAAACAATTTGTCCGAGGTTGTGTCAAAAAGTAATTCTCCTAATTTAAGGTAATTCTTGTGAGAGAATCCGGAGGAATTTGAGTGAAGTATAGCAGAGTTATTTAGGAAGAACAAAGAAAAACTCTTTGTTTACAATGTTTGTAACTTCATGCTTGTCTCATCTTGTAATGAAGACGATTTTTGGTTATTTTTTCTTTAGGACAAATTTAAAATATTTTTTTCCGTTGGTATGTGAAGAATTAGTTCTCAACATAGCATTTAGATTTGTGAATGTGTTATTGCTTTTATTTTGCATATACTGGTTTCTGTGACAATGAAGTACCTTTAAGCAAAGCAGTGAATGTACTGATATTGAAAAGTATTTTTTTAATTCGTTATTTAAAATAAGTAATAAATATCAAAAAATCATTTTAATCATTTTTTCTTTAAATTTTTAAACTATAGCAACAATATTAGTATGAAGTTTTTTCCCATTATTGATTTTTAAAGATATTTTACATGCCGGCTTAGCATTATAGGAATCTATTGTTCTTTATTGGACAATATATCGCTTAAAAACAAAATATTGTTATGATTTTGGGAATGGTAAAAATATAATACAATTTTCAGACACTTTTCGAATGCATACTTTTGTAATATATTTGATAACTCACTGTCTAATTTGATTAAAGAGCCTCACCTCCCAGTTAATATTTTGACCTGTATGTTGATAGCTAATTTAAAAATAAAAAGTTTCTACTAACAGTAATATTGTCAACTTCTAAGTACTATATCTACTCTAGTTCAAATTACCATACAAAATTTTTAAAGAAGTAATTAAGAAGTTATAGTATTATAATGGTTTCTATGTAGATTCTAATAATGTAAACTTCTAAATATATATATTGTGTGATGTTAAGAAATTTCACTGAAAACCTTTACAGTCCTAATAATGTAGTTTAGTAGTTACTGCATCTGTAAAATAGATCCTACGTGTAACACTGCCAACTGATAAACACTAAAAGTTCAAATGTCAAAACAAAAATCGCTATTTTCATACCTAGAATGCCTGGTAAACTACCGTGAACGCAGCAAACTACAACTCAAATTTATAGCTACTCATATTTATGGCCGATCTTGCGTCACCTCTAATGGGCAATGCGGAAACGCTTCGGAAATTTATTGGAACAACTTCTCGCTTTGTGTCCCGTGTAAAATATTTTTAATACCCAAAATGAAGCACTTCATATGCGGCCTCATGATTGTCTAGTACTTCATTTTTCAATTAACGATGATACATGACATCTAATTATTATAAAGGTGACCGTCGACAGCCGTTTCTTCTGTAGGAAGAACCTGAGATATACGAGACAGGCCCGTCGTTTTTTACCTGAAACATGTGAAGCTTGTATTCCGAGGCCTCTGTATACAGGGTCTCTTATCGGGAAATACGATCTTCGCTATAAACTATATACTACTAAGGGCTACTGCCCAAGGATGTACTTTATTGCTGTGTTAAACAATGATGTCGAGTTAGGTGCTTTTTCTCCGTCATGTGTGTGCATACTGCTGTCTTCAGTGACAGTTTGCTAGCGACTTTTAGATGGGGTCCAATGTTTGTCATTGGGTGTCAATGTCAATGTGCTTACCTGATGTCAATTGTTTGTCAGTGTGCTTACCTTAAACGTGTGAGTGAATACAGCTTGTATTCTGGGGCCCCTGTATACAGTGCCCCTTATCGGAAAAGACGGTCTTTTCTATAAACTGTATGTTACAGGGGGCTACTGCCCAGGTACATTTCTCCGGCTGTATTGAATATTTTTACAAAAGGATTTTTTATGTAATAAATATAGCTGACTTACAGGTCCCGACAATCCTACTTTTTGAAATTAGTTCGAATATTTTTTTTTAATATTTAATAAAAAAAATTTGCACAAAATATTCGAAGCAATTTTAAAAAACTGGATTATAGAGAACTGTAAATTATCTACATTTATCATTTAAAAAAACCGTTTGTAAAAATTCAATACAGCCTTAGAAAATATTTTTTTCTCCGTTGGATTAACGCTGAGGCCCTTTGATTTGGAGACCCGCGGTCCAGCGGACTCATTTCCCCTTAAACACCCAACTTAAATGACCTGCTAAAAAAACTCCAACCGACAAATGGTTGAAATCTTTTAACCTCTTGCGACCTGGGGTCCCCATTCGGGGACATTTTTTAAAACCTCCCCACAAACAATTAACATTTTAATTAGTTTCGAAATTGAACTAGTCCGATAGAAGAAGATCCAAAAATCAATTTTCATCCTTTGGTTACAGGTATCAGTCATTTATTTCTATAAAAATTGAAGTTGGACGAGGGTCAATACGATATTAGAGTTCTTAAAAAAATAACTTTAAACTAGCTCTTTCTTCAAACTTTTCAAAAAGTTCTTTTAGTAGTTAATTTTAAAGACATTTTGCATTAAAAAAAACAATGTTAAAATAAACTATTAACTACAAATAAGTGATAACGGCCTTAACTATTAAACATTATTTTTTTTTAATTTCTTTGTAAAACATACATTTTATTATATATTTGTAAGAAAAGTATGTTAAGATGATTAATATACTTGTAGGATTTTGCTGGGATCTTAAGAGGTTAAAAGAAAGTTATGGATTTTCTCGATTATTTTGATTTTTTACATGGTAAATTTAACGCCAAAGCGAACACTATATTTTACTTGATTTTTCATTACTATTGTAATATAGACTTTTGAGCTTTGAATTCATTTTATGAATCTTAATTGTTTCTATGAAAATTTGAAATTCTTATGTTTTGTGAACATTATATCACAGATAAATTGGACTTATTATACTCAAATATATTGCTTTATATTTTAAATGTATTTTTTGTAATATTGTATTCTTATTGAAAGCCTTTCTTTTAAAAATTCCCAGTTAAATTTTATTTTCAACATTGAATAATTTTGCCAACTCTTAACTAGATTGCAATTTAAGCCACAATACAGCTTTCTATCGTAACTTAACATCAAATCTCATTTAAAAAATGCCAATGGACAATTCCCTATTATCAGTTTAAAACTTTTAACAATATATTACAACTATAACCATTTATCTATAGCCATGTTGTGAATCAAATCGAAAATTGGCTCCTTTACCATTCAAATGTTTAGCATCACAAAAAGAAATTACCCCTTTGCAACTTTAAGTTACGCGCTAATTGAAAATTCGCTTTGTTAAACGATTCTCACGGAATTTCCTTGTATCACAAAATAAAAACTGGAAACAAGTACTGATAGATATCTTCTATGCAGTGGGTCTCAAAACTTTTTCACTTGAGGGCTGTATTGAAAAATTCTTTTTTTAATTTAAATAACGTCTTAACGTCCAACTGACGTTATTGTGCTGTTGAAAACTATTGTTAGACAAATATTTTTTTAACCTGTTGAAATGTTATTTCTCAATTTTTATATTTTAAAGTTGCAATAATGACGCAACATGGTCTACAAAATCAAGACATCGCAATTAATTCTTTCGAAAGATGTCATTTTGATCTCAAATGTCATTTACGACGCTTTATGCTGATAGGACACATGATTTTATATTTTTATAATTTAATGGAAATATATAATTGACAGTGTTTCCGCTAATCAGATAAAAGTATTTTGTACAAGTATTTTTAACTATATGTCGTCGAACCGAATAAGTGAATTAAGGACTATGTGTCCGAAAATCATATGAAAGTATTTTGGACTATGTGTCTACCAACCGTATAAATGTATCTTAAAATACTTTCATCCGGTCCGTGGACAGAAAGGCCAAGGATCGGATAAAGGTATTTTAGACTTTTTGTCATCGGACCGATTAAAAGTATTTTGGACTATGTGTTCGCAAATCATATAAAACTATTTTGGACTGTGTCCACCCATCGGATAAATGTATTTTGGACTATGTGTCCCCGAACCGGATAAAAGTCTTCCTTCGCAATTTGGAGACTCCATTCTATTGTCTCCTTACAAGAGTGATCAATCGCGATTAAGAATATTCTTCTCCTTCCCACCATTCCAATCAATAAAAAACGGAGCCGAAAATATCAGGTGGTGCAATTCCAAACTCCGTCAGTTAACAGTTAATAAGTGTATAAATTAAACATGCACTCCCGAGTTTCATAAGCCCACAAAGGTTCGAATAAAGCTTTCAACTCCAGCGACACTTTTCGGCATTTATTGCTGATTTGCTGGTTGGTCGCGACATCTGCCTTCCTTTGTGTTGCTCATATAAATTAGCAGCATAGGATCCGTGTGTCAAAAGGAGCTTGTCGCTGTATTCATTGTTTTGTTGGATGACTGAATCTAAAAAGGGCTCAAGTCACTAGGAAGATTTCCCGACACATTTCGCCTTTCGTGGGATCGCTGAGAGGAAAGTGCGTAAAGAGAAATTCCCCAAATGGGTTGAGCCCTATTTGTATTTAGGTGTTGTGTTGAAAGTGTTATTTTCACTTTTGCCATCAATTCTGGCTAATGAAACACGGGAAATAGAAGGATTGCTACTGCATTCAGGATCATATCTTAGGAAGGCGTCAGAACAAATCTATTTAAAGTGATTATTTTTATTGATATAGGGTTCATTTTCTCCGGGACGTTATTTTGCATTGTAACTAGTTGGTATTGTTTTAATAATTAGGGCCGGTTACTTACTAAGTTGTCAACATATTGTGAGAGGGTTTTTTCAGGAGCATATATTATAAAGGCATTCAAACAAATGTTCAAAGTAACTTTTCTTTTAATTGATATTTAGAAGTATTTCCTTGTAACTAGTTAGTATTGTGCGCATTTGGATTTTAATAAATTAATGTAAATTGGCTGTTAAGCTATCAGCGAATTGTGGTTGAATTTTTCTTTTCTTTTTTAGGAATTTATGCCTATTTATATGTAAAAGCTTATTAACCCATTTTTGCAAATTTAGGAATACCATTAATAAATTCTTTACCGAATAAAAACATTAAATTATTTTTTTAATTATTTTTTATAACTTAAGTTATCTTACATAAATTAACAGGACAATGCCTTTAATTTCTTACATATTGTGTATTTAGACAAATTTAAATTCCTATATTTTAGTTCCTGGGAATAAATCGGTTTAAAGGCATTGCAAGCTATATTTTATACTTTGATATTTCAGTGCGTTTGAGTGTTTTTATTTGGCAATATTTAATCATAAAATAATTATTTCTAATCTATAGATGATTTCAAAGAATCACAATTTTATCTAAAGTGTCCTAGAACTGCAAAAAATTATTTAAAACCTTTCCTTTTAAATCTTTTCTATAACGCATCCATGCTGTCTCGTTTCTATGATTTTTCCCGATTGAAAATAATGCATTGTAAATAACTTCTGTTGCTTTTATTAAAAAAAAACTGTTGGCTGGTGTGCCAGTAAAATATTGTATCATTTTCATCGAAAATCAGTTTATTTTATACGAACAATTTGTAATTTCAACGCACTTCTGTTTTTAACATACAAATTGTTTAACAAAAATCTACATCCCCTTTACTTTAAGCAGCATATTTTTACAGAAAAAATACTGTTTAAAGAAAATAAAAGTATGTTTTTTTTAATATCGATGTTCTCAATAAACGTAATAGATTTTTTTACAGTGTGGAAAATATAATTGGTAGTAATATCATTGCATTATCCTATTACAACGAAAGCTCTTCTTATTTAAGTATCCAACCAAAACTCGAATTAAAAATAACCCCAAAACATTCCATACCATCACCATATTACTCACTACTAGCTCAAAACCACCAAGAAAGTATCACAATGTTCGAAAAGTATCACTAAACTCCTACATTCTCCCTACCCTTTCCCTTTAAAATCCCCTCCTTGTCGCTTTCCCCCAGTAAAATAAAACTGGGCCAGATATAAATGGTGAAAAAGCGTCGTTTTAGGCTCACGGCCTATGGAAAGAGGTCTCGTGGGGGTGGGGTGGGGGGGTTACTCTTCTGTTTGTTTCTTTTGTTAGCCCCCTCTACTCTTTGACCCCCCCTTTATGTTGCGTCAGGGACATTCTTTGGAAAAAGGTTGGTCCAATCTCTTACGGCTGTAATTTAATTTGTGTAACCACACTCGGTTTTGAGCATTGCATAGTATACTAAAAATGCCCTTTTCATTTTTTTGCAGGGAATTTGAATTTAATAAGAAGGAGGTTCAGTTCGAGGAGTAATGGGGATTAACAGTTAAAAAAAAGTTATGTTTTATGTTGTTAATGGTGGTTGACTTATGGATTAAGTAAAATGTTTAGTAATATGATTGTTAATTATATTAGTTTAATTAGTTACAATGTTTCAGATGCAGCATATTTTTGTTGGCATTTTAATAAATTTAATGAGAAATTGATAATATACCCTGTAAAAATCACATTAGAAATTTTGATTTAAAAAATTGGACGTAATGGATAGGTATGATTTGTTTTACAGGGAGGTCTCTTATATTTCTAAGTACATATCAATTAAGTCAAAAAAGCTTTCTGAATTTTAAAATATTTTGGTTTGGTAAAGATAAAGATAACAGATAAAGTTAATCAATTAAAATTGGGAACAGTTAAATGTGTCTATATGAGAAACTACCCTTTTAAAATCTTACTTTTTGTATTGTAAGAAATATGAGAAAATACTTGATTTTCTATGCTTAAAGCTTTTCAAAACTATATTAAATTAATTGCATTTGTAGTAATATTTATTTTTATTATTTTTCAATCATGGTTAAACTGAAAACTCCAAGTTCTTTCAAATTAAAGAGGCAATAAATGCGTTATATAAAGCTGTGAAAAACATGTAACATTCACTGCTATTTTTGTATTGCTTTCATTTATACACTACACTGATTTCTTTTAGCACATTGAATTTAATAGAGTTAGTGTGGAATCCCGGAATTTTCAATGAGGGTTTAGAATGCGAACTTCAATTCTATTAGGGGCGGTCTCTAAATTTACATACAATTAGTTTTTGTTGAAATACCTAGTACACTTTTATTGACTTTCCCATATATTTCATTTTATAATAGAAAGGATTTTTTTTTAAAATTATTTGTTTCTCGTCTTTCGGTTTGAGCTATACTCTTTCGGTTCAAGGTTTTTGCATTTTAGAATACAAATAAAATTGCATTTTTCGCTATGTTTCGATACTTGGAAATCTTTCGCGCATATCCATTAAACTGTTTACCTTCTTGTTGACTTGTCCCTTACATTTTTTTACTGTGGATGTTTGATTTTGTTCCATTAGCCCATTACTTCATGGCTTCATGTCAAACGAATCCCATTCCTTTATGATTGTTACCCTAAAATGTAACGATGACTTTGTGTATATCATTAACACCTTCATTTCCGAATAACAACGTTGACTTTAAGTTTTTAAAATTTGCTTTTTTTTTGTAAATTTGTCCCACATAAATTGTTCAGGACTATGTTCTTCATTTATCTTATATTTTGTGTATTTGGATAAACTTAATCAGAAAGCTCATTTTCGCTTGGCAATTTTTCTAGCCAATCGTGGTTAATGGGTTCAATTACGTCGTTTAAAATAACATCGACAATTGCCCATGCGTTATGCAAAAAAACTAAAAGTAAATTCCACAATATTCTGTCCATCATAAGGTCTTTTTTACATGCATTTTCAAACCTTGCTTTGATAATTACTGACTCGCATTTAAACTATTTTGTAAAACTTGTATTTTTATAATAATTTACATTTATAAGTTTTTGACCCAAAGATAAATGTAGTATAAGTTTAGTTTAGTTTGAATTATCGTCGCACTAGAGCTACACGAGGGCTATTGGCGACGGGCTTCGTATTTTAGAACCACAGTCAAGTGACAAGCCGACACCTGAGTAGGAACCCTATACGCATCGTATGCAGCGTTACGACATTGGAAGATATTTAACTAAATGTAGTATAAAAACTAAAAATCAGCTGAAAAGTTTTTCTTTAAAATAGTGCTTTTACGAAAATACCTCCGCACAATAGGAGTCAGGGCCATTACATCGGTATTAGAACTAGAACCGGTTTTAATTCAGCACCTGAATTTTTTTTATTAACTTCAGAAACAGTTATTATGCAATTTCTTAAGCAGGAAATAAAAGTGGCTCGTTGTAACAATTAGTTTGACTTATAAATTCTAATGTTCATCTTGCCTATGGAGTACGTTGCACCGCTAGAGGTAATTATGCACATACTTGCACCCCTGTGTGTTTACGTAATTTTATGTTTCGCTAAGATATAATTTCTTACCAAATGGAATGTTAACTGATTTTCGCTTCAATATAATGTTGGTAGGTTGGTAGACATATATATTCAGGTTTGTGTGCTTGGTCAGAGACCCGCTTATAAACCTTCGTCAAGTAAGACAGACACAACACACACATAAGTGGATCCATCTAATTTTTAGAGACAGAGGCCAACTAGAGGATCCCCAGAATTGGCTTGTCACCCCCAGAGGTATTTCAATATAATGTTTTATATCGTTTTATCAATTTAAGAGTCTGGAGAAAATGAAGGGATTTTTTTTCGCATTTGACGAGTCACCAATTTTGGCCTCTCTTTGCAGCACTTTAATGTAGCCAACATACGCCGAGTAATTTCGAAACACGATTTATTACCTGATTGGTTGGTTGACATATATATATATTCAGGTTTGTGTGCTTGGTCAGAGACCCGCTTATAAACCTTCGTCAAGTAAGACAGACACAACACACACATAAGTGGATCCATCTAATTTTTAAAGACAGAGGCCAACTAGAGGATCCCCAGAATTGGCTTGTCACCCCCAGAGGTATTTCAATATAATGTTTTATATCGTTTTATCAATTTAAGAGTCTGGAGAAAATGAAGGGATTTTTTTTCGCATTTGACGAGTCACCAATTTTGGCCTCTCTTTGCAGCACTTTAATGTAGCCAACATACGCCGAGTAATTTCGAAACACGATTTATTACCTGATTGGTTGGTTGACATATATATATATTCAGGTTTGTGTGCTTGGTCAGAGACCCGCTTATAAACCTTCGTCAAGTAAGACAGACACAACACACACATAAGTGGATCCATCTAATTTTTAAAGACAGAGGCCAACTAGAGGATCCCCAGAATTGGCTTGTCACCCCCAGAGGTATTTCAATATAATGTTTTATATCGTTTTATCAATTTAAGAGTCTGGAGAAAATGAAGGGATTTTTTTTCGCATTTGACGAGTCACCAATTTTGGCCTCTCTTTGCAGCACTTTAATGTAGCCAACATACGCCGAGTAATTTCGAAACACGATTTATTACCTGATTGGTTGGTTGACATATATATATATTCAGGTTTGTGTGCTTGGTCAGAGACCCGCTTATAAACCTTCGTCAAGTAAGACAGACACAACAGACAACACACACACATAAGTGGATCCATCTAATTTTTAGAGACATTTATTACCTGAACATAATCAGATTTAACGTTCACCAATCCTATATATGCGACTTAGACCCAGAGTACGAGGTGTCCCGTGCAGAAGAAGGACTTAAAAAAAATTACGATTGGCAAGAAAGTTTGACATGCAAAAATAAGCTTTCTGCTAAAATTTACCTAAATAAATGAAATAGTCTACAAACGAAAACCATAGTGCTGGATAATTTTATGTTGAACGAATTAACTTACACAAAATGAGCTTTAAAAACTTGAAGTTTTTATTCGGTAAGGAAGGTGTTAATGGCATTTACAAATGTATCGTTAATTGGTTAAGTACCCAATTTTGGATTGTGTGGTAATTGCATACGTGGCAGATTCGCACGGTGGAACTTCCACACATAGGAAGGGGAATGAACGGTGGGGAGGGGGGGGGGGGTCGATTTTCCTAGAAGATATAAAAGTCTTATTGGGTCCCCTTCTTATGGGATCATTAAAAATGGAAAGGTCTTTTATTGACTGCCTCCAAAACAGATTTGTTTCGAAAATAGAAAATTAATTATAGTAAGTGAGTTAGCTCATCAGCCTTATAATGAAAAGGTAATTATTGCCTATAAGTAACCTTAACCACAATCCGACTCCCTTTCTGAAATTTTGGATGAAAACCATAATGAATTTGTAAGATAAAAATGTGTGTTCTGGATTATAAAATCTTGCAAGTCTAAACTCGAGTCAAATCTAAAAGAATATAGTTTTTGCATTGTATTAAAAATTACAAACCGTCTTTAATACTACATCAGGAGAACGAAACAATCTAATAAAGTAAATAAATTTAAAAATAAGAGTAAAATCTTTTTCCGCCGTCACGGCTCAGTGACGGGGAGAGGGGTTCGAAAACAATGGTACGCAAAAAACACGCTTTAGAGGAATTTTCTATGTGTATGCATCTGATACGGGTGGAAAGTCCCGTAATTTTGCTAAGCTTCGCTTCGGTGTTTTTATGTTTTGGCCAATTTCGTGTTTATAATCAGCCGCGGACTAGTCAGAACAATCTATGTATATCTAAGATAAACCCCAGGAACAGTGTCTGGTAATTTCGAACCACATTCATCAGATGACAATATTTGAGATGGCACCCAAAGCTTAGCTTCTGAAGCCATAAACAAATATACCATTCCTTTAAACACATATTTTATTTCGGGTATTTTTTGGGGCGAAGGGCACTTCAAATTTTGCCAAACCTACGAACCACCTAGATAGCAGGTCAGTATCTATACCAACTGAACTGCAATAGATATGAAAAATGAAATAGCTCCATTTATAAATGTGGGAAAGGAATAGAAACTATCTCGTGAAATATTTGTCTGCTTTGCTATATGACAGACAAAATCCATATCAGAAAAGAAAATCTCTTTTTATAATGGCCGTTTGTAGTTTTTTTATATATATAGACGCTGTTTGGAACGGTTCATCTCTATTTATAGCAAATAAAATATTTGAGATTTATAAAAAGCCACTCCATAGAAAGTTGACCACGAAACCCTAAAAAAATTGTTTTAAAAGAAATAAATAAATATGTTTCATTTTTCAAACGTTTATGAAATAGTGTAAATTGTTTATGTTGTTGTTACATTTATTTTTGAAACTTACTAGGGGATTGTTCATGTAATACAATTTGTAATAAAAATATTTATATGTGTTATATACTCTTCCAATTAAAACTCAATTTCCTTTCCAACATGACGAAGTTCTGATATTTTTTTGCTTTGTAAAAATTAAAACTCGTTAAAAAAAGGCATTATTTTAGTTTTTTAAATGTAAATTATACTAACTATAATGTAGTAAACGTTCACTATTTAATTTTGTACTAATTAATACTAAACGTATCAAGTAAGCAATTTTTGTAAATACTAAATTTTTTGTAACTATTATTTGAAAAATACGTTCTGTTGTCTATAATGGTATACAATTTTAATAATTCTGTCTCTTGAGTAGAAAATAATCTGTATTTTACAATAATAATAACCTTAAAGATGAAATAATTTTCAATCATTACTTAAATTACGCAGACGCTGAAAAATACCCATTGAATAAAACTTTCTAAAGACTGATCAGTAGTTTTTTAAATATTGATAAGGGTTTAAAATTGCTAAAATAATTTATGTCTCGCATTTATCTATTAATCTTGTAAAAAAATCAGCGCTAGCAGTCATAAATATTTAATATGTTTATGACTTAATTTTTTTCTTAAACTTTCATGGAATATATTTTATCCCTAAATGTCTGTGTAAAAAATTAATATTTTAAATGTGTTGTTTTTTGAATATGAAGTGTACTTTCAAAGTGTTTACGGAAATTTACTGAGTATCTCACTTTAGCTTTAGCGTTACGTCATAAATTAAGTAATAAATACTTTTAATGTAAACTTAACCTCAATGTTTCGGCTAATTTTCTTTATTTTTCTTTTTACTATTTTTCAGTGCTATGACACTTATTTGAACGATACTTTGAAAACCGACATTTTGAGGACTTCAAGCAACAGAAAAACATTTTTACATAGCTATCTTGCATGTAATGTAGTTGGAACATGTACCTTAATTAGGCTACTAAAAATGGTGATTTTACCTTAAAAAACTATTTTTATACAATTATTTTTAATTCTAAACTAAATAGAAAAACTAAAATATTTCATAATATTAAAACATTTCGTATATTTATAGTAGGAATTTTTCACTACAACTCACCAACCAAATGACTCTCACCTTTATTATTTCTCTAAACTGTCCAAGTAACCATAAAAAAATTATTAATAATTAAAAATAACACTAAAACCAACCTCTAACATTCCCACAGCTATCCCTCATACTTCAAACAATAATCATGTTTTAAGATTAGCAATTAAGTCAACAATTGCGTTTGAAATACATTGCTAATTTACGCTCTCCGTTTTCAAATGATCTAGTCCCAAGCCCTAAGGGAACTACGCAAGTTCCCTCAGCAAAGAAATAAACATCTGTCAGATTCCTTTGCGAATTCTTACATTGTTTTAAAGCTAGTTATATGCTTATTCTAACTAGTCTTCAATTTGCTAGTTGCTGTAATTTATTGTTTTCTCATAGTCCAAAACATAGAAATGTAAAAGATGGTGTTGAATGCTAAGTTAATTGTAATAATTAATGAATCGTTGTGTTAGTTTAATTTTGTTAATTTTCCTAACTAGGCTGTTTCTGTAATAAGCAAATATTCTTGGGGGAAAAGTTTTGCATTGGGTAATGTACCTTGTTGGGGAAAAGTGTAAATTAATTGGGTAGATTCTTTGATTGTATAGTAATTGATAAAACCTGGTAAACATATTTATAACAGTTTTCGTCTTATTTAGTTTTTAAACAGAGAAATTATTTTAAGAATCCCCAGATTGTGTTTAAGTGGCTTTTATAGACTATTCAACAGCCCAAAGTTTTAGGATTAAATCAATAAAAGTATTATTTTCATTTCTGTCTATGTATGATTTTCAAGCATTGTCAGCCACTAATAAGAAAAAAAAACTGTTTTCGATTGGTGTTTGAATTTTCCATAAGGATTAAGCTTTATAGTTTAATTTGTAATATCTCTTAAAATATATTACTTCAGTTTTATAGTTGATTTTTATCATCAACTAATAATAAGTAAAAATCATTTATTAAAATTAAAAAAATTACAGATTATGTAAATTTTATAAATTAGCTTGGCCTCATACTGTTTCAGAAACTTGTAACACAATACAATATTTAGACGATATTATACAATTTTAAACGATACAACAGATGAAAAGTAACAAAAAACATAAAAATATTTTTTAAGACAAATAAAAAAAAATTAATAAGCGAAGTACTTCTACACAACTGCCTTTCAAAGAATCAAGCTAAATTATTTTAATATCACACGACAGAGAATAGAAAGTATTTCCTTTTTAAATACGTCGTCTTACTATAACAAATAAAAATATGGAAACCAGCTAGAGCTACAATTAAAAGCTAGCGAAACCGAATGAAATAATTCAAGCTTGTATATTTGTAACGAATAATGCCCGAGATTTTCATTAACTTGCACGGACGAAGAGACGGGGATAAAAAAAAATGTCTCATTTTAAAAAATAAACTCGGTGAGGGAAAAAAGAGGGGAAAATGTGGGGAAGGTAGGAAAACTGGATTAACATTAAAATAAAAACATTCGAGTTTCACAAGCCAAAAATTCTAATCATTTTCTATACTGATTCTCTACGTGATGACGTAAAAAAAGTGGAATGTTTTTAAACGTGTTTTGCAAGTTGATTTTCTTGCTTCACCTTATTAAGTTTCATTTCGTTTTTTAAAAAAAGATTTTTTTGTACACTCTGTTTTGTATGAACAAAAAAAAAATCTTTGCGTTGTTATGGGATACTGTTTTTTTATTGCGTTTTAAAAAAAGTTGTCATTTAAGATGTGTTTTAATAAATTTATCACATGTTTAAATCAATAAGCATGCATATTGATGGGTGTAGTTTGTCAGCCTAAGTTGATTTATTATTTTGTTAATTTCTGATTTTTTTTCTGTTTTTATTTTAGCTTACACTTTGTTTTAAGTTGTTTATCAAGAACTTGAGCTATAAAATTTTTTATTGCCCTTCTTCTTTATTTAAATCTTAACGCTATTAAAACGGTACCGTTAAAATGAGTTCTCAATTTTGAGAATAATGTTCTCATTTTTTCGTGTGCACTGAAAAAGATTTGACATTAATTAGCTAACGATTTCTTAGTTACTTCAGAGGACCATGCCATTTTCTAGATCAACATATATAAAGAACCTGATTCTAAGCATTCTGTTATTTATAAAGTAAACTTTTGTAACGCTTCAAGCAACCTCTGGCCATCTTTTCTAGGCTAGTATTCTTTGACTAGTATAATTTCATAGATAAAGGATTTAAAAGTTACTTTATATAAAAGTCTTTATTTAATTCAGCTTTAACTTTTCATCTTCCATTCCGAATTTGCTAAAAATATTAAGATTTTTTTATTGAGCTTCCAGGTTTTTCTTTTTAATAAAGTACTCCTAAGGTGTGTTTTTTTTAAATTCAGATTTAACAAACTATGGCTTTTAGCACGTCATCCGTGGGAAATCTCGTGGTTCCTTTCGTTGCCGATAGGAGCGCTCGTGAGTTCTGTATGCCTCTTTATCTTCAAGTGCCCAAAAATTCAAAATGTACCACCTATATCTGAGGTACGGATTCATTAAGAGTTTAGTTGGTAAATATTGTATATTTCTAAAAATATATCTTTATAAGTTGTGGAAGCACATAAAATACTTATCAATTTATAAAATACGTCAAAACTAAATGGATGAAAAAATACTTTAAAAGTACGTAGCTTTATTCTTTCTAAAAGTCAGTTGGGTAAAAAATAAGTACACTGCTCAAAACAATTAGGGGAACGCATGGTTTAAACCCTTTCACCTCCAATGATTCCATTTGGTATCATCAGCTTCCGATTTTTTTTCTCACTAAGTTGAGCTCGCACTTATTTATCGTTCGATAGAAGAATGATGTATTTTGAAGAATTAAATAATTTTCGTTTAATTAAATGAAAATAGGAAAAACATGGTAAAATAAAATTCACTCCCAAAAAATGTTATGAAATAAATGGACCCTAAATTCTTCACGCTTGCATTCTTAGATGTTTAAAAATTGATTTTACCTTTTTTTACAAATAAACTTTTGAAAAAATTATTGTAATAATTTATTCAAAAGTTATGATTTCAATATTTTCCCCCTTAAATTTTAGTTAAGAAAAAAAGTCCCCCCTGTTTTTTAGTATTTCATTATGCATGCATAATGACCCATTTCACAAATTTTAGATTTCTATAATAAAAAATAGAAGTTGGAACTGAAAGGGTAAACAAAAGTATGCAAAGTGCTCCCCTAATTCTTTTGAGCAGTGTAAGATGGGCATGTAAAAAAATGTAGCTAAATAAATAATGCCGTATAAATACGTATTTCATTAAAATACATTTAAAATTTGTAAGTGTATCAAATAGTTTTACCTACATAATTTGTTCAAAATAGTACACTGTTAAAACTGAAGGGAAATTTTTCACCCCGTGGTGAAAAGGCGATCCCATAATAAAAGTATCGTAATAAAAGTATCTTTGTATATATAAAAAATTGTTTTTGCTCTATGCGTATTGTTGGGCCACGTTTCTACATGCTGTGCTAGAGCTAGTACAATGCACTTTGTCAACCTGCTTGCGCATTTATCCCGTTGGCAACCGCTGCTGGAGTGACGTTTTAACTTATGAAATTTATATAAGCGCCGTTCAACAAAGGGGCGTTCGCAGCTTTATTTCTTTTACAGGTCGCCTCCAGCGCGGGCGCTATTTCGGGGTAAATGTGTAGGCCAGTCTTAATTTTCTAATTCTTAATTTATTATGTATTAGTTTGTTTACAAAATTGTTATCGTTCAACTTATTTAGTTTGATATTGTTAACTTAATTGTAACTATTTCTTTTATCACTTCAAATTAAACTTAATGATAATTCAGTAAATAATCTACTGTTCTCATAATCACTGCGCAACATATTTGTCAATAAAGTATAGTAATTCAGAGTTATTCCAATTTGTATTTTCTGTACACAAATCCTACCCACACGTATAAAATATGTCTTTATAAATAATGTGTAACCATATAAAATACGTATATATGAATAAAATTCGTCAAAAATGAGTGAATAAACAAAATACGTACAAAGTGCGTAGTTGTGTGCCACGCATAAAATTTGCGTGTCCTTAAAAAAAAGTATCCTTTTGTGTCGTAGCTGATCAATTCCCCAAGTGCAGTAAACCTCGTTGGTTTTTAAACGAGGGCAACAAACCCTCAAGGCTTCCGAGCAAACTCCTCATTTGTCGAAGCATCTAAATATACGTAAAAAAAGTATATTTATGTGTATAAAAATGCGTATGTGTGTAAAATTCCCCAAGTTCTCCCCAAAGACCACCTGATCAATTCCCCAAGTGCAGCAAACTTAATTTGTTTTTAACAAAGGGCACAGGTCTCTCCCACCTCAAGGCCACAAACCCTCAAAGCCCCAAGCAAAACCCTCTACATACGTAACAAAAGTATCTTTGTAAACATAAAAAATGTTTTGCATATGTGTGAAATATGTGTCTTTATAAATAAGGTAACTATATGAAATACGTATATATGAATAAAATACGTCAACAATAAGTGGTTGCACAAAATGCGTAAAAAATACGCATCTGTGTGACTCACGTAAAAATTGCGTAGCCTTAAAAACACGTATCCTTCCGTTGTACCTGATCAATTCCCCAAGTGCAGCAAACCTCGTTTGTTTTTAACAAGGGGCACAGGTCTCTCCCAACTCAAGGCCACAAACCCTCAAGGCTCCGAGCAAAACCCTCGTTTGTCGAAGTGTCACTGGCACCGCCATTTTTTCTCTCCCTCTCTAAAACACACACGGGGAGGATGTAGAGCAACACCATCTCAAAAATAGATCCCAACTGATCCCGAGCGTCGCTCCGCAAATTTCCCCCCGCAGAAATCGTCACATGGTCCCGGGCGGAGATGAACGGAAGCTCGGGCTAGCGGCGACGGGAAATCGGCGATCGGGCTGCCGCGAGGGTCCGTAGGTGTCGCCGCGTGGCTTGGAGCTACGTTGCGGCGGTTTTGGGGGCGGGTGAGTGGTTTAGTTGGTTTTTTTTTGTTTGTTTTTAAGGGGAGATGAATTTTTTTTTGAAGGAATTTTTTTTTTGGTCGTAGAAATGGATTGAATGGTGTTTGTTGTGGGATAGAGAATGTTAATTTTTTAGTGAGGTGGTAGAATGTGTAACTTCTTTAGTCAGACCTATTTTGTGTAATTTTCCCAACTTGTGTATTTTAACAACTTATCTGTTTTTAACTTTCGTTGTGTGTTCATTCACTTTCCACTGCTCTTTCTTGAATCGGCAACTAGTTAAAATGATGTTTTTTTAGTTAACTTACTGTGTTGTTTAGAAGTTTGATTTAATGGTGTTCAATATGGGATCCTAAATCAAAACTAACCATTTTCATGCTCGTTTTTTTTTTTGGTTAAACAATGGATGGGCAAAATCAATGAAACATTTAAGTGATTTATTGGCTGAAAATGCAGTGCATTCTTGAAATACATTTTACATTTACAAATATTTTAATCCTGATTGGAAGTTTTTTTTTATTGTTAGTACACTGCGAAAAATGGATGGAACGTTACTCCATAAACACGGTGGAAGCTAGGAAAAAGTGCTGCCAATTTTTTACAGTATATTAACACACTAATTTTTTTCCTTAATACAATAATTACATAAATATACGTATACTATTGAGTTCTAAGATGATTTCATTTTAATCCATTAAAATATGTTCAATATGAACGAGAGTCATTGAAACGTTATTGAGTTTCTGAAAAGAATCATTCTTCGTAGCAAAAAGGTCTATGTTGTATAATATAAGATAGGACATTGGTACTAGAAACTCGATCTCACACTCACTAGTTCGATTACGTTTTTCATAATCGAATGAGTTAGGTTGTAAACCACATAATATAATTAAACAAATGCAATTGCTACTATTTTAATTATTGAAATTAATTTCCTTTCGAAGCGCCTTCTTTTTTTTTTCTTTAAAAACTGAAACGATTTTTACGGTAGGTCATACTGTTTCTTTATGTACGAGAATTTTTATATCCATAACTCAGTATATTCAATATTATTATTTACAGCATTCAACAATACACTATGTACTGTATTTTTGATTGAATTATCACAGTTTTTATTTACCGTATTTGCTAGATTACTATTTGCCTCGTTTACAGTATTATTTATTATTTACCGTTATAACTACGGTTCTTTTTACGGTGAACCTCAAAGATAAAGTTCGAAATGCATCCCCTGTATGAATCATGTACTTTCATGTACTAATGATGTAATTATGTAATCATGTACTTTCTTCCATATATTCAAGGTCACCCGGTCCCCTCAAGTATACAAACACATTGAGTTAAAACTGTTTTCTGTTTCATTGCCCTGGTATTCTGTTACGTCACTTTAGAGAATGGAAAATGTTTGGCCTTGAAGCGACTTCGTTAAATACATTGAATCTCTTTCCTTTGCCCACGCGTGGATCTTTATTTGGGGGTGTCATGGTGTTTGGGACTTTCATTTATAAATATTAGTTTTTTTATTTATCAATTGTTTAGCTATTAATTAATAATTATCCGTAATTGTACTTATTAATTAATAATGGGGTTGTTTCAAGTCGTGGATGGCAACAGCTCCAACGGTTTGTTTTCATTTGTTGTCCTGAATTACTTTTGTTTTGGTATTCGAAAATGAGTTTTCTAGGAATATTTACTTATTAAATTCTTTAAATGCCAACTTCTTGCTGTACTGTTGGATTTTCAAAACATTTGTTAAAGAAAGCTTGCATAAAACGAAAAGTTTCTTTTCATCTGTATTGGTTATTTTGTGAGTGAAACCGAAGCAACCAATGAAATCGTAGTACGTGGGAAAATGAAAACAAGAGCGATACGTCATCTGAAACATTCCCATTAAAAAAATTGCTAATTGATTAATAATAAAGAAATAAACAGATGAAACTGAAGAAATGTGAGCTTCCATTTCTGAGAAACCAGCAAATTCCATGACCTTGAGCTGACTCTGTTTGCTATTCAGAATCTAAGACATTATATTTGGTATTGGGTTGCATTGACAACGCACTACAGCTACTACTATGATTTCTGAGTTGAGTCAAGGCCAAACTAAATAGAGTATCAGGACTCGACAACAAGCTGTTACGTGAGGACAGCGTATGGACGGAACTACACCTTTTGCAAGCGCCACTCGACTGAAGCTGTGGAATTGGTTATCCAATGAGAGAGGCTTAGTTTAAATTAGTGGTAACGATTTTCCTCGCTTGACTCAAGTAGCGTCATATAAGGTGAAACAAGTTCAGATCTGTAATGCCACAAACACTTTCTATGCGACTAGTTTATAAACACTGCTAATTTTTCGGATGCCAAGGCATGATATTTAACTCTGTTTGGCCAATGCAACCGAAATTACCACATAAAAGTAAGATACCTCCGTTATATTTAGTGAGCCGATTTTGAGGTTTTGACTAATGATCGTTCATAACTTGATCTCGTACTATCTCTAAGATAAACGGACCCAAGCTGTCATATGTCGGCATCAGGCCCTGATCATCACCTAGGCCTACAGATCCCGGACCGTGGACCCATTATTTGAGAGGGCCCCAAAATTGGTTTATTGGCCAAAGTATTCAGTATTATTATTTTTGCTTTTTCTAAAAAAATTAATTAAACACGATGATAGAATGATATTATAAATTTGATGATTGACCTTACTTTAATAGGTTTTTTTTGTCAACTATGTATTTTTGTTAAAATATTAGTCCGAAAAAGGGCCCCCCAAAAGTATCCGGGCCTTGGGCCTCAACCTGTCATGGTCAGGCCCTGGTCGACACCATAAAATGGGTCTACTAATGTGACGTCATATTGCTTAGTTCTTGGGCCTTCTAATCATGGATGGCCTTGGTTAAGTTGAATGATCGGCTGGTCTGGTATTGGTTGAGTTGAATGATCGGCTGATCTGGTATTGGTTGAGTTGAATGATTTACTGATCTGGTTGAGTTGAATGATCGGCTAATCTTTAATTGGTTTTGTTGAATGCTTGTCTGATCTTTGTTTCTACTGTGTTCCAGGGGCCGAGAACGACGGAAGGATGTCGCGACGAAAGCAGTCTCGTCCCATTCATCTCGACGCACTCGCCAATCTCCACGAGCACGGTAATTCCATTTGATACTCTTTCTCACTCCCCCACATACAGAAAAGAACCACTGTCAACCCAGGGCCACCCTTAGGATTGTATAGGGATAGCACGCGTGGCAGATGCACACGGTGGTACTTCGACACATAGGGAGGGGTATGTGAGTTGAATGAAATGCGTGTCTCTTCTAAGGGGCTCGTTAACAATGGATAAGGTTTCTATTGAATTCCCCAGAAAATTACCCGTAGCGTATTTATAACAAATGAAATTTATGATGCTACTACTATCTCTAAACAGAATGACCTAAAACAATCAACATAAAATTCATTTAAATAAATCACACATACACAATCAACTCCAATCTTTTATCTAAATCTACCTCTGCGCGAAGATCCTCACACCCCTCAAGGCGGCCCTGATTCCTTTCTGCTTACCTACACCTCTCCAGAAAAGGAAAATAAAGGAAAATGTGAAGACGCCCCCTCGATTCTCCACTCTTTTCCCCTTCGATTTAAACAAACTACCTCGGCTCTGCTGTTGTCGGCACCCACCGACCGAAATACACACACAAGACTGTTAAAGTTCCTTTTTCCTTATTTTATTTTTTGTGCTTAACCCTGTGACGGCGGGGTTTTTGATTAGGCTTAGCGGAGAAGGGGGGGTCTATCGTTTTTTCGACGGAAGTGTTATCGGTGCGGTTGCCGCCCCTTCTACGGAAGTGAGCGGCGGCTACTTAGTGGGTTTTGCCCCTGGATTGATCTGTGATGAGAGGTTGCTTGTTAACCCTTTAGATATTGATTTTTTGTTTGTTGGTTTTTAGCAGGTGTCTACTGTGAAATTTACTTTTCAGGATCTATAGTAACAAAATCTTAGTTCTCACTATTTAGGTAGTGCCATTTTTATAATGTCTGATAACTTTTTTTAGGGTTAAAAACTCTTGCGCAAATCTAAACATATCATGTATACAATGCATGTAAGAAACCATTATATCTGTAATTAGCATATGAAAAGAAAACAATGCCGCTACTTAAAAATTGATAATAAACCAATCTATGCATCTACATAACATTTCGCATTATTTTCTTACATTATAACAATTTTTTAGCATTCGAAAGCAATCAAGATATATTTAAATTAAGACACATTATTACCTTATAAAATTTATCAAACGCAAATTTTACCTAAATTATTATTGACAAAAGAGTTTTCACAATCAATTTGTTGACAGTAATAATTTAGTAGATAAGATGAATTGGGCGGATTAAGAATGTAAGTTTAGCGTTACGGTATCAAAAGTCATTTATCAAAGGTAAGTAACAGTGAGTCGCCATCTTAGGCTATTAAGAACATGCGCTTTAATATGAGTTAAGGATACATAATATTGTAAGTTTGCACAATCGTTTTGTTCGTTAGGAAAAGTGTTTCGAGATTGGGGTGCAGGTACAAGGATGTTTTTAAAATAAAGATTAAGGGTTTTTCACGTGTGTATAAATCATTCAGGTAAGTATACATGTAGAACATAGAATAATTTATTTTACAGAAAATGCTTTCATTTTCAGTTAACTGGATTTTTTTATAAATAATTTCAAAAGTACTTGCAAAAACTTTAACAAATATTCGAAAAAATATGGAAACTCCAAAAATATTTCTGGTGATTATAATAAATAAACATTGTCCAATTAAGAACTCTATCAAATTAATTACACTATGTAGACTTTCTAATCCTAAAACGTACCTGTATCTCAGAGAATGTACAAAACATCCTAATTTTTAACTGCAAATAATAGCATTCTAATTCCAATTTTAATTGGAATTTTTATTTCTTTTAAATGATAATTGCTAATTAACTAATCGAAAAATATTTTTGATGTCAAGGTACATATTTTAATTCTTCATAAAAAAACACCAAAAGTTTGATAACCGTCATTTAGTAGAGATGTACCCCTTTTGCTCGGAAATCCAAATACATCAATACCAAGCCCTTTCCCTCGACATTAAACGTTATTTAAATTAAAATATTTATCCACGACCTTTTAAAGCCACTAAACAAAGCTTTGGTGAGAAAACCTGAATAAAAGTATTTTCCTTTTTTTTATTTCGGGGGAAAATTAGAAAAATGGAAAACTTATAATTGAATTAAATTCCAGAATAAATAAGCAATCATCTCGGTATCTCAATGAGAAATATTTCATCATCGGTCGAAATGAATTCTGAATTTATTTCTCCCGCTAGGTTTGTCAAAGTTGTAACTTAGCATTGATCGTCAAAATAGCTTAACTCTCTCTCAGAAATGGATGTTAAAATTTTACGAAAATTTCGCGATCTGATGACGTGTAAAATGTCAGATTAAACCTTTCGTAAAATTTTTGTGCTAATTTTGTATCGAAGAGCATGTGTCTCGTGTAAAGTCACGAGAAATGGAAATATTTTTAAAAGGGACGAAATTTTTTCGACGATCCAATCGAAGAATCCATAAAAAGTGAGAATTTTATTTCTGAAAGAGCGGAATCACGATAACTTGCTTCCCCACGATAAATCCCCTTGAAGCCTTCAAAAACTGGTGTTGAAAATAAGTAAAGGGAATCAATCAAATATTATTTTGAACTAATAGTTGACGCAATAATCGTCAGAAAATATGAAATTTTATACGTAATGGTATGTAAATGTGTTTGGTAAAAATCACTGTATCGATGGAATGATGGAGCAACGGAACAGAGCCAAAAGTCTAGAGATAAAAAGCGCTTGTCTGTTTAATTTCGAAGGCAGTCTTATTATCTAACCCTATTCCATTGTTTCATTATTCCATAAGCCTTTTTTCAAAATAGTAATGAAAATTTTATACCCTTTATATATCGCAGTTTTTTTTCTAATAATAATCAACAAAGTTGTTTTTATTCAAATTATCGTGTTCAAAAGTGTCCCTTCAATCATAAAACTCATTTTTGATATAAGTGTTAGTTACTATTTTGTCATTCCGAAGACGCATTTACTCCCTAAGCTGTTGCATTATTAATATCAGTTATGTTTCGATATCATGAATGAGTTTTTCTTGAAATAAAGTGCTTAATGTTTGAGGCATTTTTATATTTGGAATAAATCGTTGTCTTTAAATGGTGATGAGGGCTTTATGTTGGGATTATTTAAGTTGTGGTTTTGATTTTTTTCTTGCTTTGTTTTAAGAATTAATGTCTAGGCTTTCAAAATAAATGATGAAATTGTTTTATAGGTGTCAAATATTGCATTTGTTTAAGACTTGTATTTGTGATTTATTCTTTCGAGTGTTTATCTTTTAAAACTTTTTCGTTTGTCTGTTTTTTATGTTGCTGTTATTAATGTTTTCATAAAATGTGTCTGGATATTTAATTTGTTCTTTTTTTATGCTGTCGACATTATAATTTGAAAGTATTGTTGCAAATTTTATTGCGACAAAATTAATAGTTGAAATATATATGTTGGAATGTTAATTGTTTCATTTGTGCATTAAAATTAAATAACTACAATGACAGCGTTTGTTTCTAATTTGTCACAAAAAAACTTGAGATAACAAAAGTGACTGTTTCTATAAATGCTGATAAATTTAAGGTGACACATCTTCAAATTTAATAAGCTAAATCTATGTTGTCTTAAATTTAATAAGCAAGAACTATGTTGTCTGAAATGTAATTATCCGAAACTATGTTCTCTTATAATATGAAAATATATAAATAATCACTTTTGTTATTTCAGCTAATTCATCCTGCCAGCAAGTCATTATGTTAAATGTAGAAGTTTAATTAGTGACTTATTCTTAGATTAAAATAACATTTTTTTGAAGTAGCCATTATTACAAAAACGCATTTTGTGGTTCCTCACAGAAATGAATGAAATGACAATGGTGATTACTTATATATTTTCTTATTTTAAGCTAACCTAGATTCAACTAATTACATTTCAGACAACATAGTTTTTGCTTATTAAATCGAAGATAACATAGCTTTAGCTTATTAAATTTGAAGATGAGTGCAACCATTATTATCCATTATCCTTGCAATTTTCAACAACACAAGCTTCAGCCAACAAAGCTGCTTTGTAAAATTGTATATTATAAAGATAAGAAAAATCCCCTGTTTTTCCCTAACAGCGCTGAGGTTATTTTTACTCTGACTGCAAGGGAAAATAATATATACGACTACAGCCTGAAAAAAAACGCAAAAATCACAGGCGAATTAGAGAAGTTTTGATGAATTTTGCCGCTATTCCTCTGGACTGCTTCCAAAAAGGTTTCCCAAGAAGTTTTCTGCGCTGTTTGGTCCTAAAGAATCTATAAACAACGAGCGGATGTATGTTATCTAACGGTTGGGGAAAATAAATATTATATTCTACGTTTTTGATTTTTTTCTCCGGAATTTTCGTGAAAGCGATGCTTATTTTTATACCTGAAGCGAATAAAAATATACGTTCATTTTTTAAAAATCTTCTCATGGAGTAGCCTCATTTAGTTTTATTTTTGCCAAGGCTTTGGTTTATTTGAGAGCGCCAGAACTTTTTTTGCGATACGAGGGCCAATTAGGCAGGAAATACTGTTAAAAATCGATTTAAAACGGCCACGAACGCGTAAGTCATATACGGGATTCGAAATCTGACTTTTCTACAGAGGTTCACTACAACTTCATTCTTACGCCTTACGTTTCACTATGTTTTTTTTATTATTAAAATGATTTTAAATATAGTTTTTAAAACCTTTAATATTTCGTTCAATGTAAGAATTAAGGATTGGTATTTGTAATCACAAAAAGTGTCGAGGTTTTTACATAAATATTACAAACATTTGCTATGGACATTTTTTACTGGTTGCCACAAAACGTTTTTCTTTTAGGTTCGTTTTATTTACGTTAGATAATTACTTTATTCCTAACAAAATACATGTTTGCATTTTATTAGAAAGCGTACTTAAAGTTTTATTCATACTTTGTTATGACTGCTGAGAATCTGCAATGATTATAAAGTGACTCTCCAATAAAGAGCTAAAGAAATAACTACAAAATAGGATAATAAGGGCAGATTAAATAAGGTAATTTTTGTTCGTTTTACGGAGTGTTCAGTTCCGTTTAAAAAGAAACTGAACAAAAGCTTACATCCGTAGTAGTTGCACCATAAATATTTACACTAAACCTCTTTTATGGAGCATGGCAATTTCTTGCCCTTCTCCATTATTAAATCCGAAGTTAACTAGACTAGAAGTTGAATAGAAGTTTGGGAAATCATGGTAAATTTCTTATACGGATGAAATAAATTCCCTGCGCGGCACTGTTTGCCCTGAAAACAGCTACAGTATAATCTTTTTTTATTTAGTGCCCCAAAACACCACGGGATAGCGGAGAATCTATAAAACTAACTTAAATGCCTTCTTTGTTGCAAACCGGTTTTGCTAAATATGAAGTCTGAAGCAGATCCCCAATTCGAATTGACGTACAGAAACAATATGTCGCTCACGTTCGTCGATGCCCATAATGAGAACTTTATTAATAAGTTTGGAAACATTGTAACTTTTGCTTCAGAATAAGAATTATGAGCCCCTGTTTACACTTTAACGCATGTCTGATCATTGCGGCATGCGTTATTGAGATGATATAGTGCGCTATACACAAATACAAGTCGAAAGTTACGCAAATTTTTTTCATTGGAGCATGAGATATATTTTCGGATGCAAAGCATATCTGAAATGAGTCAGGAATATTGAATCCAATCATGGACATTTGAATTTATTGCTCTCCATCTCATGTTTTCGAACAGAGTAAATAATACAAGATTAAACTAGTTTTTGGAAGTGTTACGTTACAATTTTGTCATACCAGAAAAGTAAACGATTACGGAGGTACAGCTTAGTCCTAAAGCACAATTAGTAAGAATGAAACTTTAGGGGACAAATGGTCAATAGCCAGGTGGTAGGCGTAAGAATGCAAGATTTATGCGACGAAAATTGCTAGGTGGAAAAAAAAATTACCTTTTTGAACTTCTGGCTCCGTTTAAAGCTCTTTTTATAGCTTAACTCCGTCAGCTTGGTTGCTAACTCTAAGTATTTTGTCAATAATCGGTTTGAATGTCATAACCATGTGGATAGGTAAATGGGAATACAGAAATAAAATTTAATGTAGCTTATGTTTTGTCCAACAAATTTATCAGACTTTATTTATTTTCAATCATTTGTATATATTATCTTAAAACTCGTTTTTAAACGATTGTCAATTTTGTCAAATCAATGTATTGGTTTTATTCTTTGCGTTGCTGCTTTGTAGCTAGGTAAACGATTTTGAGAAAGTATCTTGCAGGCTGTCAGTTGATGAAAGATTGAGTGATCTCTTTATTCTTTACAATGAATTTGTCGAAGGGGTTGAATCAAATTAAATTGATGATTGTGAAGGCAAATATTTAGTTTAATCTATTTTTTAGAGTAAAAGTGGTCAAACCAAAATATATTTTAACTTGTTCGTAAGCATGTATAGATCTGTTAAACTAAGTTCTTAAACTCTTCAGTTTAAAATTTGTATTCAGTGAGGGTCCTTTCGTTTATTTGTGAATATTTAAGTCTCAAATATTTTTTGCTTTGTAGCTTTAATTTGTTCGGATACTGTTAACGTAAAATCTTTCAAAATATGTTTAACTTTAATTCAAATAACAAACGAATTTGCGGTTTTTCTTCTTTATAGTAGCATTAAGAATTTCAAATGTTTAATAAAATTTATGTTGTATAAAAAATCTTTTAGTTCTACACAATATTTGCAATACATATTTAACCATTAATAGCTGACTCGTAATTAAAAATGATGAAACTTAAACTACCCTTTACAAATTACACTGCTGGAGACTACCTAAAATTACCATCGCCCAAGCATAATACTGCACTGCAGCAAATTTAATAGACATTGTCACCTTAGAGGCAACATCAAAAGCAAAGAAAAAGCCGCTAAACGCTCTGCGTCTTTCTTCAAAAGCCTCCAAAGTAGGCTAAATCTTGTAACAATGACAAGTTACGCGATGTTTTTTACAAAACCTTTTGACAACCTGTAATACAGGGCTATTCTGAGGTATAAAGTGACAACAAAGTATACCATTTTTACTGTTTTTAGGTAGACTATAAAGTCAAACTGTTCAACAATGAATAGAGATTGGGTTTCGGCCCATATCCTGTTTTTAAGACAGTTTATTTTTTGTCTTGTTAACCTTTGTTTAGGCAGACATCGATACATTGGTTTGCCAATGTTGTAATAGAAACTAGATTTTTAGGCAATAAAGTAGATTTGAAAATGAAAATTATAATTGAGGCTTTTCGGACATCGAATTGGACAAAATTTTATTTATCTCCAGCCCGCGTTTTTTCATAAATAAAAAAGTGGTTTTATTTAACCCTAAAATACAGACCTATGTTTTAACCTTTAAGCTGCAAACCCATGTTTTAACTTTTACAATACAAACCGAGAAAAATATTAATCCCAAGGATTTTTTGCTTGAAAATCTTCCTGAAAGCAGCAATTTGACTTACATGATAAATGATAATAATATAATGATAAGCAAATGATTTTTTTCAATGCCGAAGAGAATTTTATAGGGAGCAAATTCAATTTTACAAAAGTTTAATTTGTGAAAAATAAAGTAGTTGATGATGTCTATGACCAGCTTTAACCTAGAAATACAAAACCTATCCGGGGTAAATATCTACCCCAGCTTACCTGACCATATGCACCCTGCATATGGTATTTTACAGAAAGTTTATCTTTTTCTTTTCAATTTCTTTATTAGTTCATTGTTCCACCTATCTTTGCTTCACCCTAAATCTCCCATATATCTGACAACTATTTTTCTATGTTAGCCTCAAGGATTTTTGTTTGTAAAATCATCTTGAAAGCATCAATTTGACTCATAAAGTAACTGATGTTCATTTTTCATGCCGAAGATAATTTTGAAGCTTTTGCAGATATTTTAAAGCACGACTGTAATTCCAACAAACATCTATAACTGCAAATAGGCTTACTGCAAGGGCATGTTTCGTAAGACGTGTGCAATTGTAAAATTACGGTAGAAATGCTGTTTACACCTTAGTATTCCTAAGACTGCGATATCTGTTCATGTTTCAGTAGACAGTGAGAGAAGTGATTCGCCCACTTTTTTTAGCTACCGTGCGGCAGTGCGTTCGACACCTTTTTTTACCTGTCACTCAAAACGCATTTTTTTATGATCGCAAAGAACGAGACCTACCTGATATCAAATGTAATAAATCAGATTTTGGTGCTTTGAATGGAACTTCATGAAATAAGTGCTTTTTTTTTTCTCTTAATTCGTTCATCTACTTGAAAGTGATATTTTTATTATCTTTCACTTTAGATTTTTTTATGCCTGCATTGTTGCAACATTGTCAGATAATAAAATGGGTGTTTCATTTCGCGGACGTTGTCTTTTTATCTTTTTTATATAGTGAAATGCATATAGAGAGTATATTAAGTTAACTTTGTTTCTTTAATTCGTTATAAAAGGTACATACGTCCGGTATTTTTTTATAATTTTAAAATGTTTTGATATTTTTTTTTTGTTCTTCCCCTTTTTTTTTAACACTAATGCAAAATATAAAAAATATTTGCCGTAAAATGCCGTAATTCCACTTCGAATTATGAAATATATTCAATTAGAAATAAGGAGCCGTTTTCGTCACCTTGCCTTACGTAACTGGAAAGATAAAAAAAAGACAAAAATAGACTTTAAAAGAAAAATAAATGCATTTGAAAAATGTAAAGAAAAATTTAGGTTTTCCTGTTTTTCACATAGTGTCGTTTTTAGGAGTATCAGGTAACCTTCGGTCGTCCTGCATTTATCAATGGACTTATAAGTATGTTAATATAGTTGCTTTATTAATTTCATACCAGAACTCAGACCAGCTAATTGAATCTTTAATTTCTGCTAATTTAATTATTTGCATTAAATAAATCAGTCTATATTGGTTTCTACCCTATTGAGATTTCTAACGTTTCCCATCATTTCGTTACAATGCATTAGTATATTACTTCAGCCAACTTATTGCTTACCAATCTAACCCCAATGACTCAACCCCTTTACAAAGCGTTTCCAAAATCAAATTTCTACTGGCTAAATATTGGATCATTCCAAGTCCCTGACCAACCTAAAAGCCCTTTCCGGTGCCAACGCTTCCAGTTTCGTCTGAACAATATTTTGATAAAATTGTAATTCGCATTTTTGTCGCAAGTTGGGATTAAATTTGTATTGAAACACTGTTTAACTCGTGAACGTGTCATTTTAATTTCACAAGTTTCGGTTGGTATTTTGTAGATGTTTACTTCTTTTAGTGCTTTTATTGTTATATTCAATATTAAGGATTAACGTTGCCAAATATATATTTGCTTTTAGAAATACTAATTTTTAAATCGTTAATTGGTTGACAATTCTGACTTCAAAAATACATGATTTGACGTCATTTAACCTTTAATTCTTGTTTCGTTGTTCATTGATACATCTTGACGTCTTTTTACATATTTTCGATCTAAAATATCAAGAAATATGTACTTCTTGAGATGCTAATTGAATTGTCTCTAGTTGAAAAACTTGCATTCTCCAAATTATAACTAAGATAAAGGGTTCTTTCATTGGCGCCTTTAATAATGATAAATTAAATTGGACAAAATCGCCAATCAAGTTACCGGGCCCTATATATTAGTTATAGTACTTAAGAGAACGGGATTTTTGCAACTAGATCCTTCAATTCTTTTCGAGCTTTCACTTACAGTGTTTCCTAACCAATACTTACTCACAGAAAAAGGACCTTATTACAAGTTCAACAAACAGCATCAGCCCTTATCCTTCCTATACTGTACAGAAATAAAACAGCGCACAGTGTACGCGCGTGTCCGAGGGGTCAAAGGTGGGGTCCTTCTACACAATGGTCCTCCAGGTCATTGCATTGATGCATGCCCTTTGTGTGAAGGTCACAACCCCGTGAAAGATTAGACCAACTGGTCGCCAGCGTTTGATTGTGGCCGGCTGCGTAAAAGCACAACAATGAAGACCAAGCCATCAGGAACCAGTGGTCATAAATGTGACGTCTTTCTTGTGCAGAAGGTGGCAGATGGCATTGTCTCCTTCAATTGGAGATTCGGTTTTGCCTCAATTGAGGTTTTATGCGTTTTGGCTTCGACGCTGGAGTCATTTGATTAGCTGTGATTGTTAAGCTTCATCTGCGTACTGAGGAGTGAATGTAAAATATATTTTATGCTGTATATCTACATTATGTGATGTGGTACACGGTTAATGCTGTATACAATTTGTTAAATGCAGTAAAGCCGATTTTATTTCTTGTGATCCAATGCAGATAACGTTTCATTTATGAAAATGTAAATTATTGGTCAATCACAGTTTCAAAAAAATGGTTTTAAAAGTAAGGGAAAGTAAATAATGGAACAAATGCATTAAGAAAATAATGTTCAGTAAGAGGAAAACGTAAAATCGTGTGTTTTTTTACTGAAAATTGATAATTTCTACAATTAAATTCGTATGTAAAATTCTAGATAAGAGTTGACAAAATCTTTTTTAACAAACTTGAAATATTTAATAACCTGAAAGACAAAAAAAAAAAATTAAATGCAAACGGTTTAAACAAATTCTCCGAAGGTACGAAAGTAACTATGTTTCACATTCGTCGAACTTTAATGAAAAAAAAAAACTTTTTAAAAAAACATAGTTATTGACATTCCTCTCCATTAAACGAATTTATCACACCATTTACAAGTAAAAGTATTAAACAGAAAAATTCAATTTAAGTAAATCTAGAAAAATCAATTTCAGTAAAACCAACATTTTGGCTCTGAAATTACTTACACCACTCGAGTTATCAATGGCATTTCATGAAAGAAAAATGTTTATAGCCGAAGTCTAAAAGCACTTCCGATAAAAAAAAATTGTCCAACCCCGTATAAAAGAAATATTACCCATGAAGAAATGTCAAAACTAGAAGTCAAAAGATTTATAAGGTTTACCGCAGCTCCATCTAATACTCTGACAGATTGATACGCATTGGCACAGCAAAGAGCAAGAGCCATACAAATGCAAAAAAATGTCAAATCCATTTAAATTCGCGGCATATTATGACGTATGTAGGCGACAATGTATTGAGTGGCTGGATTTTCGAATACCGTTTCGAATATAAAACCGATTGCCGAAAGAATTACTCTCCCCGTATAAACCGATTTGGAGTACTGCGAACTGTTTGCTTTGCTTGAATAACATCGCTTTTTGAAAGGAAAACACCTGATTTGGCTTAATAAAGGTCTATCTGACATAACAGAAAATATGAATTATATAGTGGAGTTGTATCCTATTAAACATGCTCTTTCAATCTAATATATTTTTGTTGCAGTATATTAAAATGATTAGGAGCTATCCCGAATTATATTCTAGAAACTTGACTAGCTTTCATTATAATTTTCTATGTCAAGCTTATTTTATCCAAATGTCGCTAACATATTTGTCAAACCAATCATACGACTTGTTTCGGAGGGGGGCATATTTGCATATGTTGCTTTTTCAATGGGTTTGTGAAAAAATGATAAAAAATATAGATTATATCTTTACAGGATCTTAGATAACGCTCAGTGGGTGGGGGATTCACTATAAAATGCTACCTTTTTCAGACGCTCCCAATATTTTAATGCTATATCTATTCTGACAGGTTTAATACAAAGTTGAAAGTTGAAGTCGACATTTCTTTGCCGATTGCTTATTTTTTTTATCGTTGGGGGTTAGGAATATTTTCTTCTTTATCAATAAAGTATATCTTTCTCGCTTTCAATATCAGATTGCAAATCTTGGAATATATATATTCCGACTTTGGAATGAAGTCATCGGGTTTGTCGGTGTGGGTATTTATATGAATAAAATTGACGTTTCGGTTGAATTATTCATAAAAATATTGCTTGTAAAGCGTTTATTTCTTTTGAAATAGAAGAAAGGCACTTGGCGGCAAATAAAGTATTTGCAAATATTGCGTTGCTTGGAGCAACAAAGGCATACGTTTCACGAAGTTTTTAAGTTAATATTAATTCATAGAAATATTAAATATTTATATTTTTCTTAAATTGTTGAAATGGGTAAACATGGTTTAGTTGAATCAACGTCACACTAGAGATAATTGGCGAAGGCGCTTGTAATTGAAGGGTCCAATTGCAAAACCCACATTCTCCAAATTATAACTAAGGTATACACTCTTAAAACAAACGAGCGGTTTTAACTCAGTTTGAGTTAATTTCCACTCCTTTCCGTGACGAAAATGCACATCCCCTATAGGAATGGATTTCACTCTTTTTGCGGAGTGGGTAAAAGAAATAAAAGAAAACAATCTACTTTCTACACTCTTAAAACGCGCGGTTTTAACTCAGTCTGAGTTAATTTCCACTCCTTTCCGGTGCCGAAAATGCACTTCCCCTATAGGAGTGGATTTCACTCTTTTGTTTTAAGAGTGTAGGGTCCGGTCCGTTTATTGACGACTTTTAATGATTGTTAATTCAATTGAACGAAGTCGCCAATGAGCGGACCCCATACCTTAGTTATGCTTTGGATAATGAGAATTTTGCAACTACACTCATCAATTTTTAACTATGGCCAAGGGACTGAGCCTCATTATGAGCTGCCGCCTAACGCAACACTACAGCGACCAGGACCTTTTGACTCCACAGCTTTAATGTAATGCACGTAATATGGTGAAATGACAAAGTTGCGCAACGTAATTTTCGACAGTACGAAACAGTTGGAGTCAATTTAAGGCCCAGTGGCTTAGTGATAGTGCTTCGCATTCCCACGCCACAGGTCCGGGGATCGAATCCCGGATTGGGCGAGGTTGACCCATCCTTTCATCCCTTGAGTGGGTCGATAAAATGGGTACCAAGCATGCTTGGGAACTAAACACTGGGGGTTCCACGTGAGGCTGACCACCTTAACGGGACATATGCCTAGCACCCTAGAGCCTTAGGTCACGAAAGCTAAAATGGGCACGGCAGGCCTTGGCCCCGTAATGGGCTGTTGCGCCTAAGCGTTTAGTTTTTTTTTTAAAGTTTTTTTTAGTCAATTTATTTATTTCACTCTTTTTTAATCTTCAGTTGAAATTCGACTATTTATGTAAGAGCATACTTCTATTTACAAGTTCATTAGATAGTTCGAGAAAAGATTAAAACTAGTTATAGTTCGTCCTAAAGAAAAAGGACAATGATTTGTTGTTGGTAAGATTTCTTGATATTTAGTAATTGTCTCTTAAGGTTTCTAGCCTTTAAGGGTAAGTTTAGAACGTTTGCTTGAACAGGAACTGTGAATTTTAGTCAAGAAATCTGCTAAAGAAAAAGATGACTTCTACTGAAGCTTGGTACCTAAATATCTGGTAAGTGTTTTATGTGTTAGTCATGGAACATTCTAAATTTGGTATTGTAATTTTAATATTTACAGTTTTACATTTAAAATATTAAATCTTTTTACACCAAAACACTCGACAAAAGAAAATATTTATTTTAATAATGCATTTTTATTTTAATTTAAGTCATTGGTTATGAAAAACACACAACAGTTTAATTAAAACAACTATGATGTAGTTTTTCTCCATATTAGATCCCTTTTTTTAATTATATCTGACTTTAAGATATTTATTTAGAAAACCGCTCTAAAAAAATGTGTATCCATACTCATTTGTAATAACAATGTAAACTAATAAAACACTGTTCCTATAATTTATTACGACGTTCCATACAAAATTATCCTTATTTTCACGTTTGCGTGCATTTTCACTGTAGCTCAACTCTTTTGTCAACGTTCGGGTTGACCGAAAATATTTTTAGGGACAAATAAAATACAAGCAATTATGGAAATTACTATTGATTTACAAGCGTGGAATAAAGCATAACTTATTACCACAAGGCACGAATATGAACCTAATATCTTTATTAAGTTTAAGAGATTTATAATCATAAATTACTCTTAAAATAGGAATTTAATTTATATATATTTTAGCTTATGTAAATTTTTATAAATATTCCAGTTAATATTATTTGCCCAATTTTTCTTTTAGGGCCTTGTATAATAATATATAATAATCTTTTCTTTTCAGCTACAATATTCTGTAATTGTGCTTTTATATATTGTATAAAAAACACTATTTTAATAATGTAGTGAAACCTGTGTTTTCTATTGTTGTTAATACCTTTTACGATAAACACATTTTTGTTAGCTCTAGTGCAACATAAAGTAAACCAAACCGCCTACTTTAAAACTTGCAATTTTGTTCGTAAAAATATACCGTGGCTTAAAATAACGTATCATTATTAAAAAAATGAAGGAAATTTTAACGAAAATTTTTACACGCATTAAAGAGAATTTTTACGAAAATATACCTTTTAGTAAAGTTGATACCGGACATAATGTATTCTATGTCGGCACGATAGTAATTTTCAGTGAATGTTTTAGAATTACAAAAAAAATGTACATTGTAAAATTTTACAGGTTTCACTACATAAATTTTTTTATAGTTTAAAAATGGTTTAAGGGCTCGGGGCAACACAGTGCTAAGTCACATGACCAATCCTATTTATAAGCGCGCAATTATATGTTGCTCAAATTATTTCTCTTGATTTTCCAATCTTGTCACAACAGTAAATGCTAACATGGCGCGATTACAGCGATTGCAATTCAGAAGAATACCAAGTTGAATTTGCGTTGATCAACCCAAGTTGAAATTGAACAATCGTAAGTATCTACTTATATTGTTCTTTGTTTCCCTTCGTAAATTAAGGTTAGGTTTAGCATCGTTTTGCCCCAGGCTCCTTATGCACTGTTCTTAGACTTAAATTTGAATTACAATTCGACAGGTGGGAATAACACGTAGCATTGTTTTGCAGGTGTCTTGTCATCGATGCCTGGATCTGGAACAAATATGATAGATTCTAAATTTTTAAGACAAAAAATATTAATGAAGAATTATAACAAAATCCTGCAGCTTGTGTTTCTCCAATTAAAGGAGGGCATTACTTGAACAAAACTTAAAAAAAAACGATGATATCTGAAAATACTTTGAATTCCATTTTTAAAAAGGATATTAATTGAATTCGAATCAAAATCACATCTTTTTCTTGAAGAAGGCAATCAAGAACAAAAAGAAAAGGGCTCGAAAACTACGTAAGCAAATAAGAACTGGAAATTACCGGCGCAGCGAGTGAAGTTAAACATAATTAACTTACACAAGGCAAACTTGAAAGGTAAAAAAAGGTGTTGCGATTCCTTATGATTGTTACTGCTAGTGTCTGAAAATAAAATCATGTTAATATTTAATGTATGTTATTGTAGATTTTATTTGTAATTGCTTGTAAGCAGTTGTAGACGGGAAGCAAAAGCTTCTTATTGATATGTGACTTAGCACTTCGTTGCCCGAGTTTGTTCAAATCTTTTATTCAATTCACTTTTTACAATACATAGAGTAAGTAGGTTGTATAAATATAATTAATATTCTAAGGTGAAAAATGTCATCTCTATATTTAAAAGTTTGTTTTATAATTGGAGGAATAAGTTTGTATCTCTTAATACAATGTAACACTTATTAATTAACATATTCTTTCCGTGCATGTTTCTTTTGTAATATAAATGTTGTGCAAGTTTATTATTTTTTTGTAGATAATTGAAAATGATCATGTACACATCTAACCTAAACACTGTATTTAAAAAGTCTGACAGATTAGAAAATCGAACCTTGGAATTCGTTTTTTTTTTCACTTTATATAGTTTTTCGTTGATTGTGCAATTGTACACAACAATGCACTACATTATGGTACTTTATTACGGGGTCACGAAATTCTCATTTCTATTATTTTTACTTTTTTTTCTAAGTTCTTAAATATATTTTTAAATATAGTGAAGTTTCGTTTGGGAAATCTTTTCTTATAAAGAAATAAATTCAGTTTTTATGCTATAAGGTCCAAGGAATAAGTTCCAAAAATATTTTTTAAAGTGATAAATATTTAGATAAATGATATAGGTACCTTTTTGTTAGATTATCAATTAAAAATGCACATTGTAAAGGATATTTCAACAAAATAATAAATGCTCGGTATGCTAATTGTCAACACGTTTATAGAACAAAACCTAAAAAGCAATAAGCATAATTATGTGTAAAAGAGAAATGCTTACTTCGAAGCACACTTATTTAGTTAGAATCCCAGAAAATTAAGATTTAAAACAAAAAAATATATATATATATAATCAATGACAATTAGACCATAAACAAACTGAACCTAACAAAGAACTTCATTTAAATGTTTTATTAATTTTTAGAACAATAACTTCAATTGATATATATTTCGAGACGAAAAGAAAACATAAAAATATTTTCATTAAAAGAGTATCATAAAAATATATCGTTCCGAGTGTAATTAAACTTCCATCTGGCCGAAACAATGCTTAAAGAACTATTAAACAAAACCCATTTTGAGTTTTCGCGAAAACATTGTTTTTTATACACCCCAAGAGGTCTGAACTTATGAATATTTTTATTGAATACCGACTCAATATTAACGTTTCAATTGAAATTACTTTTTAATAAATGGGAGACAGGACAAAGAAATTCCGAAGAGAGAAAAATTAAACTTCTTAACATAAAAAAGCCTACACTGTGTGGTAATTATTCAAAGTCTTCCCGTTTACATTTCTTTTAATTAAGAGTAAGTATTTAGAGTTATTGCAAAGCTTCATTTTATAATGAGTCGTATTCGGTTCTCTTCATACATTAGTATGCAAATTAAAAAAAAAATATCCGAACGCTTAATGATCCTATTAAAATATAAGCCGAAATAGGGGGTGATTTTTCTACCAACAAATAAACTGATTCTGGCAAATTTACAAAAAGAGGCACTTTTCATAAAAGTCAAAGCAACTGATTTATTGAGGTAAAGCTAAACTTGGGAACATGGTTGTGGTTAGATAAGGTTGTAGACGGAACTCAACCAATTTGAGTAAAATTGTTTTGAACCCCGAAATGTTTAGATTGTTAGGAGATAAAAAAAAATTAGATCACTCTTTTTTTTACGAACAGGGCGGTTATTGATTAAGTTGTGATTTTAACTAAGTGCATAAAATAGAAAATACTAGTCAGTATAAACTTATCAGAGCACTCGTAGAGTGATTCGATTTCTTTACACTCTTAAAACAAAATAGTGAAACCCACTCCTATAGGGGAAGTGCATTTTCGGCACCGGAAAGGAGTGGAAATTAACTCAGATTGAGTTAAAACCGCTCGTTTTAAGAGTGTAGGACGTAGATTGTTTTCTTTTATTTCTTTTACCCACTCCGCAAAAAGAGTGAAATCCACTCCTATAGGGGAAGTGCATTTTCGGCACGGAAAGGAGTGGAAATTAAAACTCAGACTGAGTTAAAACCGCTCGTTTGTTTTAAGAGTGTAGGGTAACTCTATGGAGCAAGGTAATATTGGAGCAATCTAATATGCACTATAGTCCATTGATTAATAGTACTGAATTTTTTTTAATGTATGTTCACATCAGACGTCGTTGCCGTGAGCAAGCCAGGAAACAGTCTATTTGTGAATTTTTGTCCTTATTCTACTACTCCATTGTTTTTCACTAATATCAAATTGTTATAAGTTTACCGCTCAAATTTCATTCTGGTCAGTAGTTGTAATTTTACAGATATTTGCAATCACAAACATCGAAAAGATTCGAATGGTGTAATTTTTTTGGTGGGTTTAAACGGTTTCCGATGTATATTTCCATGTTTGACTAAACCGTCATATACAGCTTTGTTAACCTAATAGTACGAATGGTATACTAATAGAATTTCCTTCTTTTTGGCTGATCACTGCAGTCATTGAGGTTGGAAAGAAATTTATCATTAGAAATCTGTACTTTAGAAGAAAAAAGACCTGTGTCAGCTCTTATATACTAAGACATATGCCCTTTTCTACTAAGCTAAAGGACATAAATAAAAGCGTATCTTGCAAGAGAATGCAGTTTATTCATTAGTTAACTTTTTTGGTGATTCTTTGAAAATTAAAAAGGGAGATATTAAAGCTAGAATTACTTAAATTTTAACAATGAGGTAGTAGATAATTGTAGATATGCGACAAAAATATTTGTTTAGTTAACGTATTTTTTATATTTTTCTTGAATTTTACTTCCTTTCCCTCATTTTAATGTAGAAAAAATTTGGAACTACGTTTGTAAATATGTGACATGTAATTAATGAAATAATTTTGTTGTTAATAGTAAAGGGTTTTAATGATCTCTAGTATTATACATGGATACTTTTTGTTCATAGAGTTTTATGATAAACTTCAATTTATACAGGAGGCTCTAAACATGACTTGTAAAAGAGCGTTACACAAACCGATATATTGATGAACCAAGCAAAACAATTTATTTCGAACCATGTTGTTTACCTTACTAGAACCTAAAAGTGCAAAAAATTATTTATATTAAAAAATTTCTCACATAACAAAATTTATGAAAATCCCTTTAATTATAACATAAAAACCTTATTTGAAATTTAAAAAAATATATATTACAAAGTAACACAATGAAATATTTCTTACTTTTCAATGCATCATTTTTATCTAAAATAAATTATTTTAACAAAAGATCTACTTTTAAAGGCCACCTAACTTTCAGTTAAATCTTATCCCGGCCCGCATGGGAAAAAGTTTGGAGAGCCCGCTTTTACTACACGGGCCTATAGCAGATATTTTCACATTTTAGCTCATCACTATTGAAAACCCCTGGCTCACCCCAGAACGAGTCATCGCACAACAAAGGGAATATATACTTTTATAGTCCCATCTCGTCATATTTCGGGTAGTAGATGACGTTATAAAACATGTTTCCCCTCGAATTACAGATTGCCCCCCATGTTAGGATTCGCCACCCCTGATATTTCTATAATAGGATGTAAGGTTTATGGTACTATACCTCACTCCCTATGTACTAGATGTTATATTTCCAGATTTGGTTACATTAAGAAATGTCGGCGTGTATCTCTCAGTTGTTATTACAGATTTTGGCCGTGTTGTTTTTGTTACTTTTATATTTAGACTTAAACGTTTAGGGTTACTTTGAATTATCGTCGCACAAGTGCTACACTCTTAAAACAAACGAGCGGTTTTAACTCAGTCTTAATTTCCACTCCTTTCCGTGCCGAAAATGCACTTCTCCTATTGGAGTGAATTTCACTCTTTTTTGGAGTGGGTAAAAGAAATAAAAGAAAACAATCTGCGTCCTACACTCTTAAAACGAGCGGTTTTAACTCAGTCTGAATTAACTTCCACTCCTTTCCGGTGCCGAAAATGCACTTCTCCTATAGGAGTGAATTTCACTCTTTTGTTTTAAGAGTGTACACGAGGGCTATTTGCGACGGGCTTCATTAGCTACTTTAACGTTTAACTTAATACACTTTGTTTTAAGTTAAAACGAAATTTAGCAAGTAAACATTTTTGTTGTATTAAAACAAATTGGAACTCATGGTTTGGTTCCATTGTTTAACAAATGCACATTCTCACTAACTTTTAAGTTTTGTTTTGATTTTAATTTGATTTAGTGACCGTGAAATTTTTAAATTGGAACAATCTGGAGATATGTAAAGGAATACAGAAAGCTACTTATGATTATTATTTTAATATCAGTTAATTTACTCTTAGATATATTTATACAGAACGTTATTACACGTAAGCTTCTTCTCATTTTAAAATGTTAAAAGAAATGCAAATTAGAAATCCTTTTAAGATTTTTTCCCTTTAAAATCATGTCAATCAATTTGATGTCTGAATGTGTTTTTTCTAGAATGAATAATTAATAGTTAAGAGACTCAACCCTCATTTTTACCCATCCGCACATTTCAATCGTCGGTATTCCTTTGTTCATAAAACACGGACTTTTTTTTGTCATTTCAGTACTTAAATCTATGCTTTTTTTACAAATGAAACATACCATTTAATATTTACGAGTCTACAAGGGCGGGGGGATGATTCAGTTTTCATATAGGAAATAAGTCTTTCGATAGACATAGTCTATAACTGCACGCCAAAAAACACTTTAATTTTCAATGTGCGATTAACAAAAAAGTGCAGAAAAAACGTCAAAATATCGGACTCCCTCCGACTTATTTGTTAATCTAGCCCGATAGCTTTGATAGCTGCAGAAGTATAACTCGAGCAAAACTCTGTTGGGCTGCTTAAAGTAAGTAAAATGTTGCTGCGTTGTGTCTGAATAATTTATTAGTAGCAAAAATCTTTTAGAAAGCTGCAGGGTATATTTTTCTCGCGTTCGTTAAAAAAAAAAGCGTAAGAAAAACTGCTTGGACTCCCCCCTCCCCTACATGTATTTATTCATATGTCTTTTAACTTATGAAAACGACGCTCTTTTGTTTGTTTCTTACGTTTTTCTTTCAAAGTTTGCGAATTGCTTTCTTCTAAATATTTGTCACGATAGAATTGTCTTTTTTTTAGAAGATTAGTATTGGTCAAAAGATTTAAAGATACAGTGTTTTTTGCCCCCTTTTTTAAGCTCCTTTTTTAGATGGGTAGATTTTAAATAATTTATTTTCTTTTTTTAGGCAGGTATGTTTTTAAATAATTTATTTTAGATTAAAATAATCCCTTGACAACTTTCGGTTCTGTGTGTACATTATTTAATTATGAATGCATTGTTAAAAAATAAAATATTTTTCTCGAAGAACTTTTTTATGTTTCTTCGTTAAATTTCGAAGACTTTTTCTTGTAGTTTCTTCCAAACAATGCTTTAAAAACTAAGTTACACACGCATTCGACAAAATGTATTATTAATGACTGAGATTTTCAAAATGTTTCTCATTTTTAGAAACTGTTGTTTTCCATGTATCGTTTGTCGAAAAACTTGTTTAAACTTACTTGAATGCACAGTTTTTAAATACTAGTGTATAAAAACTACCAATAAAAAGTTATTTCCCTATGGCCTTTCTTTCCACATCTTCAAATATTTAATTGTTTTTAGATTATTTTTCACCCAGTGCAAATAAACTTCAACCGCAAATCTTTTGGATTTAAAAAATTAAAGTACATCTGTAGTTTATAAACAGAATTTTCAGCCAATGAACAGTTGAACTATGCAGATTAAGTCAATTTCTATTTTTTTTAAAATTTTCTTTGCTTGCGTCGTGTGCTTATATCTATGCATGTTTTTGTTATTATATTATCGTATATTGTGGATAATCGTTGTGTAGGGCTCTCAGTCTTCCCTTTGAGCGGAAAATAATCACTGAAAATATTAAATCTCTAATTCATTTCCCTAGTTTGATTTATTGATTGGTAAATTAAGTCTGAAGTTGTGAAATTAAACTTATCATAAATATCTAGGTATAATTTACTAAAATAGATACTTTATATGATTGCATATATTATTGTATGTAAAAAACAAACAACTGAATACATACTCGGTGTTTAAATATTTAATACTCTACTACACACCAAGAAATTTTAACGACGATGTGTATTATACAATAGTATAATAAAATATGTTAACACATACTTTAAGGAGATCTTATTAAAATAACACTTGTACAAATGCAACTAATAGAAGACGAACGAGCCCTATTTTCTTGCTACTATCTCCAATTCGTTCCTCATTTTATAAAGAGACAGATAATGACAGTATACAAAAGTTAAAAAAACATCAGTAAATATGTAATTATGTAGCATTTTCGCCGATTTGAAAAGCGACACAAAAAGGTTATTTAATAAAGACCCGGGTCCTCGGATTAAAAGATAATAGAGTCGGCCGCGTGACTCGGTAGGGGGGGGGGGGGGTGCTTTGGTATAATAAGACCAAAGAAAAGACTGTAAAGTGATTAAGCTCGCTAAGTAATAAGGCTAATAGCTGAAATGAGCCGATGAGATCGGACAAAAAGGGGAATTCTATCCGCGAGCAATGACTGCTGCTAATTCGAATGGTGTTTCGAGATGGAATGCATTATTGGTTTGATAAAACTGTAACTGTTTGCTGAAAATTAGTATAATAGTTATCAGGAATTGAAAGTTACTTTTAAAATGTAACTGATACAGTTACCTTATTTTAAAAGTAACTAGTTACAGTTACTTAGTACGAAAAGTAACTACGAAAAATTAAAATTTAGCAATCTTATAGTTTTTCAAAGAGAACCAAGATAAAAGAAATAAGGACAATAGGAAAAAGTTAAGAACGAAAATTTGTTAAAAGTTTAATTTTAAATAATTAAATTTAAGCCGAACTGCGCCGAAAATATCCGTGGAGAGCAGCGTGAGAAGTAACGGAAAAGTAACGAAATTTTTCGTTACTTCGTTACCGCTAAAAGTAACTAAGTTGTAGTTGCAGTTACTTTCCTTAAAAAGTAACTGTTACAAGTAACGCGTTACCCCAATCCCTTATACTTATATAGCTGAAACTGGTATTTTTTACTTACGATAAGTATGCTGTTTATGTGGCTGCAAAGCTGTACCGGTATTTTTTACTGAAAATTGGCACAATATTTGTCTGGCGGCAAAACTCATAATAATAGTTTTTTTTACTGAAAATGAGTATAATATTTGGGTATCTGCAAAGCTATAAATGTAATTATTTTTTATTAAAAATGAGTAATGCATTTTTACGGATGCAAATCTGAAACTGATACTGTTTATTGAAAAGGAGCATAACATTTATGTGGCTTCTAGCTTAAGCTGATTATTATTTTTTTTTGTTGTTGATGAAAATAAGTATTGTGTTCGTCCGAACACTATTAAACTCAATCTTGTAACGAATCCGGATATTTGTAGGGAATTAGAGTAAGATAAAAATAAATTTATATTAAATCGTTTTAGGTCTTCATTACTCATGGTTGGTTATAAAACGGTCTCGAATAAAATTTCTTTGGACAAAAATCAAAGTAGCTATGGGAAAATGGAGCAACGGACTACTAATAAAATTCCACCTATATAATATTTCCCTGTCAAGTTAGATACGGTTGATGTCAAATGTGGAGCCATTTAACACATTGCCTCTAAGCTCGACCGTATAACAGTATATACAGGGAGATGTTTGGTGCTATTTCAGTGCTCCATTCATAACGCCAATGATTTTTGCGAAACAAATTTCAAACCCACTTTATTATGACATCACATTCACTTCTTATTCCTTACATTTCTTTGATAATTAGTTGCGTTTACAGACGTTACTCAAATTCGACAAAGTGTATAGCAGAATCAGTGCATAACATATAATTTCTCTTACTAATTGCTACATCTAAAAACAACTTAGAAGTAGATTGCCTATTATGGATAATTTCTACACCTATTTACTAAAAATCTGGTGATTATAAGAAAATATGTGGTTTTTCTGATCAATATAGTTGTATAAACATTGTAAAAAAATCCCTCGAATTTAGCATCGCAGTGTGATGGCAAAAGTGCTACCATCGCCCTGTGATGTTACATATGACGTAAAATTTTTATGTGAAACGTTTGCTTCACCGGTAGTGATTTGATAAACCCATCCTTTCAATTTAAACTCTATTGGAGTAAGTTGTTCGTGTACGTCAAGAAAACATCACTTTGCTGTAAAACAAACATTACAGCACTGTGATGTATAAAAAATAACCGCAAAAATGCTATAATTTTACAGAAATTGTTTACAGCGAATTTTAAACACCCACACACCCATTCAACCCAGAGTAGAAGTCGCAACTGTACCAAACTAAATCATCGATAATGCAATATTCTCTTGAACGAGTGCGAAAGAAGGCGAAGCTTAAACGCGTCTAATTAGATCCAGTGCCAATTAATGGAACATCCGAGGCGCAAGTTTTGGAAAACATCTTCAAGCGAGGGGGGAAGATAAGTTCGAAGAATTTTATATGAGTTGCCACTTTAAGGGGATGCAGCATACATACCCTGTTTGCGGAATTTTTCTCGCGACATGGTAAACAGGTTTATCCGTCATCTCTTGCTCGAGGATTTAATGACATTATTTTCACTCATCCCGAGTCTAATACAAATTTGTCGCCCGTCTTGTTTTCGAGCCTAATTTCGTCACCGCTGGTCTATCGGGGGAACGAAGGGTTTGAAGCGACCCAGATGAAAAATAAATGTATATTTAATGGATTGAACTGGAGGCTCTAACAATGACGCTTTTTGCCGACCATATTTTGTGCAACTGACGCTCATCAGTATACAAGGTCTTGAAAAACGTAGCAACTTTTGGAAACAGCGGAAAACTACATACAGAATTGAAGGTATTGTTAGCGATTAAATTTAGAATTGACACAAGACGCATGCATATTTTAGGGAATTATCTGTTGATAACACGTACAAAGAATTGCTTTATTTCGAAGATGTTTAGCACATATTAACAAATTTGGATGAATTTAAATTATTTCATGCTTATTTGACGTTATATTTGAGTGGATTCTTACATATTTAACTTGATTGCTGATATTCTGATTAAAATGTTTAGTGATAGAATTAAATATTTAGATATACTAATGAAAATAATAGTATTCCCATATAGTAAAACTACTTATTTATTCTCTTTATAATGAAATAGTGTTTTGGCAATAACTATTATTAGTTGGCGTAGTAAATAATCCAATCCACAAGTATTTTATAATTTATGAAAGTATTTAATTTGTCTAAATTTAATAATGTCTCAAGTAGATCTCAATTCGACGTTCAAATCTGGAAACGCTCAGGTTGATAAATTATTTTCATTATGTTTTACGCTTTAAATTAAATAAGTACAACGCAGAAATTGTTACCATTTAAAGTTTTATCGCTTTACAATAACAATAAAAAAAGTCAGACTAAAATCCGAACACAGAAAGAATACTGTCTTAATAGTTAAACGCAAGAATGTAGTCAACTTGATACTTAGTTGCCACTTTCACCTCTGGTCATCAGCCCCTCGCATATTAATCGTAACAAAAGCAGTTATTACCGTCTAAAATGGTCAATAGGCCACTGGTGTTCTCTAAAACAGTTGCAAAGGTGATGGGCGTGTCCATACTTTCGCGTGAGACCACTGGTTGGTTAGGTGGTCCGGAAATGGGCGGATCAGGTAACAACAGGTAGATCAACTCGGAGCCTTTTTAGACTCTATGCCACAGACACGCCAATTAATGTCTGAAGTTAGTTTGTGGTTTTTTTTACCCACAAACTTGACATATTTATTCGTCTAAAAACCAGTTTAGTGATCATTGGAGTTTGAAGAGGAATTTGTTATCTGTGGAAGGTGTGAGGCGATGATGTAGGTAGGGAAATATAATTTGCTGGAAATAAATGGGATATTTGGGAAAGGGTCAATTACCGGCTTAGTGTCATTGGGACATTAGTATTGCTGCTTTAATCAGTAAACGGATGTTTTAAGTAAATATTGGGAGTCTTGAAACGTGATTTAAAAGGTCAAATGTATAACAGTTAAAAGCCTGAAAAATATCTGTTTTTAAGTTCCTATAATATTTATTGTTTTAATTAATTTTAATGCATTATGGGTTAAAGCTTTATGAGAGTAGTAATCACATAACTGTAACTTAAATCATTAAAGTGGATTAAAAAAACAAAAACATTGTGAATATGGAATACTAATTGGTATTAAAGAAGGTCAAATTCATAATGGGTATAACCTGTGAAAAATTGCTCTTTATTTGATTTAAGATATTTAAAATTGTATTGTCATCTTTCTGTTTTTTTTTATTTTATTAATTGTGTGCACTGCATTATTTATTTAAATGATGGAAATGTTTCCGATACTGTAAGAGAACATTATCGCTAAATTTTGAAGCAACGCCAGAAGGAATTTTGAAAATCCATTATTATACTATGATTTAAATATTTAGTAGGTTAATTTATCTTACAAATGGTACGCAAAAATATTTTTCTACGTGACATGAAATTTATAGACACTTTAAATTCGAATGAAAATACTTGGTGAACTTAATTTGTAATTTAAACACGTAGTAAAACATTCTAACACGTTTTTTTATTAATTAACTTGGAATCGCCATTTAAATGGTCACAAACACACATTAACACTGTAGCACTAGATAAACTTTGATTTAAAGATTTCCTTGCATGCATTTAAATGTTCCATTGCTCGGTAAATAGGTAAAAATCCTACTAAAAAGTGCAGTGATCCTCAGCTTTAAATCAGTTTTCTGTATTTTTTCGAAATACATTTCGCAAAATTTACATTCTTATGAATAAAGATCGCTTTTTAACTCCGTCGGGGTGGATCCCTACAGGCGAATTCATTTTGGTGAAAATTGATGCGTTGATGCACAAAATATGCAGATATTGGGTTTTGAAGTTATTTATCGACAATTAATACAGCATGGCTCATTTACATTCAGATTTGTATGCTACCTAAGCACTAAACATTTCTTTGAGTTTAATTGAAAATAGTTTTGGTATTAAATGACCTTCTTTTAGCTTATTAATATGGGCAAATGAAAGTATATGAAACGGCAAGATTATTAATATATGGTACCCAACAAACTATATTAAAACTTTTTAATACTACCATTTGTTGCAGTAGCGATTGAAGGATGCTGTAAGCTTGAGAAAAATTTAAAATTATGACCGCTAACAAAAATATTTTAATATCACATCCAATAAAGGGATGTGTAAAGATTGGGATTTAAAATTTAATATTCAACATAGATGTTTTAAATAAAAGGCGGTGACTTATTGCTGCTTTAATTCTTATCAAATTCAACAACAATTCTATAGTCGGACCTACCTGAATGCCTACTTGCATTTTTTTGTCCATCCATGTGCCCCGAATTCTTTATAACTGTGCGAATTATACAAATGCAATTATCCATGGTTGCTGTTAATGCCACACATTCTAACAGTAAAGAGCAGTAAATTTTATGTCACATTTTAAAATGTTTTTATAAATTAATCACTCAAAACTCGTATCTTCCCTAGGTTATTATGACTGACCAATATGGAAGACCATTGTTTTTGAAGTTGTCAGGTTACGCAAGCTTTGCTGGTATTATCAAGCAAGCCTACACAACAAAAGAGTGAAATCCACTCCTATAGGAGAAGTGCATTTTCGGCACCGGAAAGGAGGGAAAATTAACTCAGACTGAGTTAAAACCGCTCGTTTTAAGAGTGTAGGACGTAGATTGTTATCTTTTATTTCTTTTATCCACTCCGAAAACGAGTGAAATCCACTCCTATAGGAGAAGTGCATTTTCGGCACGAAAAGGAATGGAAATTAACTCACTGAGTTAAAACCGCTCGTTTGTTTTAAGAGTGTAAATAAAAGAATGAACTAGTACTTTACAGTATACACTATTAAAACAAACGAGTGGTTTTAACTCAGTCTGAGTTAATTTCCACTCCTTTCCGTGCCGAAAATGCACTTCTCCTATAGGAGTGAATTTCACTCTTTTTTCGGAGTGGGTAAAAGAAATAAAAGAAAACAATCTGCGTCCTACACTCTTAAAACTCTCCTACACTCAGTCTGAGTTAATTTCCACTCCTTTCCGGTGCCGAAAATGCACTTCTCCTATAGGAGTGAATTTCACTCTTTTGTTTTAAAAGTGTATGTAAAGTAACAATATCATTTGGAAAAGGGAACTTGAAAGTACCCGGGCCTTAGGCCCCAACTTGGTTTAGGGCTCTGAAAGCAAAGCGCCTTTTTCGACAATACTAAACATAAGATTTTTTTTTTATATATTTCATGCATGTCTGGACCCCACACTTCATATTTTCCCATACGGTTATAATAATAGATTGGAGTAACGCGTTACTTGTAACAGTTACTTTTTTTCGGTAACGCTAAGTAACGCCGTTAGATTTTTCAGAAAGTAACTGTAACTTAGTTACTTTTAGCGGTAACGAAGTAATACAAATTTTCGTTACTTTTTTTTCGTTACTTTTCACGCCTCTCTCCCCGGATATTTTCGGCGCAGTTCGGTGTTCGGCTAAATTTAATTATTTAAAATTATTTTTTTAAATAACTTTGAATTTTCGTTCTTAACTTTTTTCTATTTTCCTTATTTCTTTTGTCTTGGTCCTCTTTGAAAAACGGTAAGATGGCTACATTTCAATTTTTCTTCGAACTAGAAATTTCTTAAAGTAACTGTGATTAGTTACTTTTCGTATTAAGTAACTGCAACTAGTTAGTTTTCATATTAAGTAACTGTAACAGAGTTACTTTTTTAATTTAGTAACGGTAACTGTAACAGAGTTATTTTTTAAAAGTAACTTTAAAACCCCTGTGTTATATCAAGGAAAAATAAAGAAACCAACTCCATGGGCATTATCCACAGTAGCTAGAGGGCTGTCCACACATGTGCCCCTTCATTTCAGTGGCAATTTCACACATGCCCATTACTCATGGAGGACGGAGACAAGCCACGCTCGGGCAGCTTTCTCAACAAGAGACGCGTGCTCCCACCATGAAGCGACAAAACGGGGAAAAGCCTCACAATGGGCCAGGTCCCGAGGTCGCAACCCCCTGCCTAGGACGAGCTTCCTGATTAGGACACGAGGCAATTACACCAGGGGGGGATCAGCTGCTCTTTTCCGGGACATTTTAGCAAAGGGCAAATATTGCCCAAAGTGAGGATTGAAATGCCACAATAGGGAGGGGACTTTGATATCTAATTGAAAGTGCGGGGTGTATAATGGTCGGGATTGAGTTCGTATTGATTTCTTTTTCCGTGCGGAGGCAATTTAAACGAGAATCGGTCTGATATTGAGATGGAAATGGATACAGTATTTTATCGTATTTCCCAAAAATAAGATGTATACTTCGTATAAACTTATTTTGAAATAGTCTTACTCTTAACTCCAACCACAAATATATGTCATTTATATTTTTTTTATTAGAAATGTGTACTTAAAATTTCATGTTATTAGGTAAAATTAGTCTTCTTAACTTTCAATTAAAATATCTCAAATTCAAAAAAAAAATTTGCAGGGACTATCTTACGACGATACTTAAAGTATTATTAGATAATCTAATTCATTAATAATTTATGTCGATAACTTAACAAGTGAAACTCTTTAAAAAATATATTGCTTTTCACTCTGGAAAAAATCCTACTTATAAAAATGTAATTGCGTCTTATATTTATTCTATAGAATTAAATCCTCTATTATAATTTATAGCTTCAAATAATCATCAATCATTTCTTTAAAAAAAATACAATATCTCTAAACTTGTCCGAAATAACCATCTCATGCCATTTTATGTTTTACCATTCCAATAATCACATAAACCTGCTTTCCCATTTGAGTTAGAACTGATTCGATGTCAAAGGTTACGCACATCTCATGAGTTACGCTCAGTTATAAATTCAATTCCATTTTCAATCAGTCGGAGAGTTTATTTTCCAGTAAACACGACCTGAAGGAAAACGCAGAAGCCAGGCCCTAGACCACCAAAGATCTTGACGGTAACTTATCTTTACGGCTCGTGAGAATCCATTTCGATATACTCCCCCCCCCCCCCCCCTAGAATTTTCTAGACCCCCCCCCCCCCTTCTTAAAGCTACCCTCGGGCCTGGAGGCCTTTTACGACTGTAAGATCTATTTCACATAAATATTTTTTGCGGACTTTGGGGAACACTCTGCGAGGGATTTTTCATAACTCCCTATCGCGTTAGTGGATCGCAAATTCCTCCAACAGGTTTCTCTGACAACTTAAACTAGCAAAGATTTTTATTTGGTGGCCCCCTCCCGTATACCTGGAGATTTTTAGGAATATCCATGGGCGATGGATAAAAAAGTTTTTTAATTATGGTACTCAAAAGAAAGGAAAATGATTTGAAAGGAGCAGACCCAACTCTTTTATTGCTTTCATGGAGTAATAAAAACCATTTTTACCATGTCCTGGCTTTAAATCTGTAATAAATCTTGCGTTAAAGTGATTTCGTGTTTCGTGGAGGGGAAAAACTACATGCATTAATAGAGCAGCTGGGATCTCATTAAACACAAAAAGAAGTCTCCCCTCAAAATACTTAAAAGGCATTTAACAAGAATCTCTAGAATTTGAAGCATAGAAATTTAATGACGAAACTTACTGACTTAAGAAGTTAGTATGAAACAGCTATATAAATTTGTTATATATATAAAAAAATTCAAAACATTAAAAAAATCTTCAGAATACAAAAACGATGTTGAAGTATTCTGTCTGAAGAAATGTTTACATTTAAGCAAAGACATTCGGTTAATTAAATCTAAAAGACGTCCTTTGCGTTAATGTAAGACGTCCTTTGTATGACCAAAAAGAAGCGTCTATTTTTTTTTACATGGAAGCCCTCACTTTTGCGTCGTAAAAAATTGTACTACCTGGCTCAACGTTAACTATATATGTAAGTCTTAAAAACCATTTAAAGTATATTTCAAGTTTCTACTATGCATCAAATTGAGATTTCGAAAAATTAAAACAATCTTCTATGAAATTCCAATTTAATTGGAGAATAATCAAAGTAAAATAACCTCAACTTCTGCTTACAATGTACTAAATGAAACATTTACATTTTTGTATCATATTTGCAGTAAATAAAAAAAATAAAATGAAAATATCTATTAAAATAATTCTTTAAAATATTAAGTATTGACTTTTGAGCTCATTGAACTAAATAAATGATACTTGATTATAAAATGAACATATGTATATATACTAATAAAAAAGAAGCAATAATAACAGCGAAAATAATTAAATGAAATATTATTTAAAATACCTAATAATTCAACAAAAATATTGATGCGATACAATCTGCAATTGAATAAATTGACGTGAACACATAAAGTGTTGAAACTATTTTGCCAGTTACAAAACATTACTTTATTGAGTCTAATATTAGAACTACAAAATTGACGGTCAATTATAAAATGAAGGGCATTTTAAGTAATTAAGTAATATAAACTACAAGTCATAAAACATAACGAAAATAATTGAATTTGCAAAAAAAATGTTGTACCAATATAGTAAAAAATAAACGTTTCGAATATCCCACTAATAATTGACGTCGATACAGCGAGCCCCTCCCAAACTCTAGCATAAATTCAGCAGCAATACTCCGGTGTATGATCGGGCAAATTGACGTGCAGCCATAAAGCGGAATAAGTGACGTGTAAGAACCTACTTTGCCAGCAAGAAAACACTACTGGGTCGAACAGGGGTTTCATAAATTATTCCAATGTTATTTGTTTGCTGGAAAGCGGTAAGTCATGACAAAAGCTACCTCACAAGGGATAGAATTTACGAGCCGATGTATCTCTTATTACCGATGGCCCATCGGTTATCTAAGACATGACTGGTTCTTTATCTTTCCAGAACGGCATTCCCAGCCTCAAAATGGCTTCACTTAAGAGGAATGGGCCCCTCTTTCCGAAGTGCATTTCGAGGCCCAGTTTATCAAACGCAATATTTCTTATATGATGACCTATCGAATCGGTTTGCTTTAATCCCTCCAGAAAACATTATATCTCACTAATTGCCTTCTGTTTGTTTTTCTTTCTCTCTGGAATCATGACATCCTGATGAATGACTAAAATTTGTATTCTATGTGGGTTCATTAGTCAATAAAATGGCATCGCTGTTCCATAGATATTATTAAATCATTTAAAAATGCTAAATTGGGTTATTGATCCTAGTTTACCAAATGCAATATTTCTTATTTGATCTACCGATTCGGCTTGCTCCCTTTAATCTTCCAAAAACATCCCCCAGATATATTATATCTGTTTAATTGCTGAGTGTTTGTTTTTTTATTCTGGAATCGTTGCATCCTGATGAATAACTAAAATTTGTATTCCATTGAGTTCAAATAATGTTTAATAGTAATTATTCAATCAATAAAAAAAATCTATTTTTTGTGATTGACCCTAGTTTTTAAACGCAATCTTTTTTATCGATGACTTATTGAATACTCATATTACCTTAAATCCGTACCCAAAACGCATGAAGGTATTGAACAAAACCATCAAAAAGACCAACCTTTAAAGTATAAGTGTCAAAAGCTCTTAAAGGAACATCAAATCACTCAAACGCCTCCAATCTAACAATATATGTATCGCCATAAAACCCCCATATCCTATTCATTTTATCTCTCTATATTATTTCCATTACAATCCCAGTACATAACTCACCAAGCGCCCTGCTATGACAAGGTCTCGCGACAAGGCTATATCCCAGTCGCCCCCTATAAAGGCTTGTTGATCCCCAAGAGAGTCTTTAGAGAGGACCAGTGGCATATAAAACCGGAATCTTTTTTTCCATTCTTTCGGTTTTTATAGGCGACTGTAAACAAGCTATCCTCACCTTTTTTTCGAAACTTCGGGGGTCTTCTGCCATATTGGTGTCTCAGGCCATAAACTAAACTACCTTTGAGTAATCAAGGAAAAGGTCGGGCTTATCCTCCGAGGGGGGTCGCGACACTGAGAGAGATGCATGGCCGGGATTTCATATTTGGCGAATTGGCGCCGATATTGGGGGATCAGATCGGATTTTGAAGGGGACATTTAAAGGAATTCTATACTGCATACTTTGTCCATTTTTTTCGAATATGTAATTTTATATTTGTTTTGTTTTAAGTATAGCAAATTTACGAAATCTACTTTTTCATTGTGTACAAATTGTAGTTTAGCACCGGCCTTCCCCAGCCACCTCCTTGTTTGTATGGGGCTGGATATGACTGACTTGTTGGAGAATCCTGTCTAAGTTATGGACTTTTTGAGGGTGTGCGATCTCCTGGAGTTGATCTAGATCATGGAGAATTAGTAACAACAACACGAAATATTTTGTTTTGCATTTAGAACTATTTTAATTTACGTACAGCTATTTTTGCGAATTTTAATATTTAATGATTTTATTTTAAGGTCTCAAAATATCTTTAGGCCTTGCAAGTGCATAGGTCCATGTCTGGAATGATACTTAGATCAATGAAATTTGTGAATTAGAACGATATTGACATGAAAATTTGGCCTATGTGTGTGGGAATCGAATTTATAAATATATTTTTAGTATAACAGTTCGTTCTTCACTCTTTGTTAAATTGTTTGCTTAGAATAATAATTGACTAAACATTTTAAATTTATAAATTTTGTTGCATATGTATTAAAACTAGGTCATTTTAGCAGTGAAATTTTCATGCCATTTGATATACTTTTCACGCACATCTTCTAAATAATAAAAAACTAACTTCGGGGGAAAGAACTGTCAAAAATAAACCAAACCTCCGGGAAGACTCCGAGTCATCATCAATATCTCACCCGTGAAAATTCATTTATATGCGACTATAATTGAGAGAACTATAGTGTTTACTTAGATAGTAAATGAATTGATGACATCATGTTAAATAAAAGCTGTTATCTTCCACATACTTCAAATGATACTAAGTGTGTATCGCATGAACAGTTTATTTAACCTTCAAGCTAAAGCGTGAATCGTTATAAAGGCGTTGCTCCTGTAATATGATTTTTAAGAGTGTAAGAACTTAAATTAAGAATAATTGTAACATATTTTAAATAGTATTTGTTATTGAATGTTTGTTAACAATTTGTTTCCGGCATGTGAACTATTACGAATTTTTACAGATAAATATAAAATCCGTTATCATTACTCGATGAAAGTGGGACGAAACACAACCTAACAGGTGATTGGGAAAATACTGCTTACTCTAAACCCTATCAGTGGAATTAGAATCTAACATAATTGTAATAATTGTTCATATTTGAAATGAAAATAAAAATGTTATAGGGGAAAACATATTTTTTTTTATAATTATTTTCCTGTGCATGTATGACCAAACATAACCAAACAGGTGTTTTGGAAGTGAATACCCCTCTGCCTGAAAAAATAAATATAAAATATTATTCTTAAAAATAAACCGTACAGAATTATGGTAAACATGTTCGTCAATAAATCTGTATATTTATATTCTTTAATAAAAGTGCAACCAACCATGACCTAACAGGTGCTTGACAAAATTATGCCTACCAAATTCGTGGAAGTTAAGAACAAAAATAATAGATAAAAAATAAAAAATAAATAAACCTTATATTTTTATGTTTGTCAATAAATCTGCCCATTATTATTCTCCAATAAAATTGTGACCAAATATGAATATTGGCAAAGTTTTGCCTTCCTTATTCGTGGAAGTTAAGAACAAAAATAAAATATAAAAAGCAACAACTTAACATTTTTATTGTGTTCTTCAATAAATCAGTCATTTATATTCTCCAATAAAAGTGTGACCAACATTACCTAACAGGTGCTTGACAGATGTTGTAGAAGTTAGAACAAAAATAATAGATATAAAATATTATCGTAAAAATTAATTTTAGATTTTTATGGTAAACATGTTCGTCAATAAATCTGTCTATTAATGTAAGTGTGACCAAACATGACCTAACAGGTGCTTGGCAAAATTGTGCCTACACGGCAACCCCATACGTGGAAGTCAGGAACAAAAAATATTAGACATCATTCTCTACGGATTGGTTCCGTAAATCCTGATCTCAGGCCTGGCTGGCCGACAGAGCTCAGAATTCCATACGTAACCTGGCCACTAAACACAGATTTACGACTCGGAGGTGGCCTATTCTTTCAAAGGCCAGAGGTCCCTAGGGTAAAGGTAGGGCTGGACCTAGTGGCTCTCGATAGCTAGATGCACTGGACTGATAGGGCTGTAACTGATGGATTTGCCGAATCGGGTTGTTTCAGGTGACGAAATTTCTTCTTGTGATCGGTGCTCCGATTGGTCCTCTGTACCCACGTGACATGGATTCACCAATCGAGAAATCGAGAAAAAAAAGTTAATTAATGAGTGTGTTGCCACTCGAGACCTGAAATATGACCATTGTGTTTGATGATTTTATCGGAACTGTTAATGCTGTCGATGATGTTTGTTGTCACGTAAATTGTCATAAGAATAACATTATCGAATGCTTAGTTTTTGATGCTTTAGGGCATCAACCGCAGCGAAAGTATTGAATGTGGTATTTATGTAAATAATTTAAGCCAGGAATATAATGATGTTTACAGAAGGAATTCATTACGTTCTCATTAATTGTTATTTTTTTTTTAGAATTGAGGTCTTTATAATAAACTATTTTGTTAATATTAATTTAGAGCTATTCATGAAATGCCATTTAATCAACAAAAAAGTTTCTCAATTAATTCGTGTAGGACTGATTGACATTTATAAATATAGTATGAAATATTGCATGAAAAGTAACCCACAGTGTATAACCCGGCAAAACCTCGCACTAAGTATATTGTACTCAAAGGATTTTTTAGAACTAATAGCCTTATGTAATTGATTTTTTGCAAAATGTGCGAAATCTTTAGATTTGATTAGAAGGTCCACAAAATAAGAGAAAGCTTAAAGCTTCCTCCTATTTTGTGGAATAATTTTACTTCGTATAACTTGAGGCACCACATGCTGTCATCAATATCACGGAGTAACGTTACACCATATTTTTGCATTGCGTAAGTACTATGTCAAACTATGACTGAGCTGTCCCCATCTGTACTGGCGACCCTATCATAACTGTCTCTGGATTTGGGGAAATAAAATTGTTTCTCATAAACTTGCGATGTATGGCGCGGGGTCGTCCGTTTTATTTGGCACGAATGAATGCTGCTATAGAATTTACAGTGTAATATCTGTATGACCCACCCTTCGAGCCTTTTTTGTTCTTTTTTATTGTTTTTTCTAAGGGGAGGGGCGGTTGCGAAATGGACGATCGGCAGTGATAGAAAAGACGACTAGATAAGATCACTTTCTTTTAGGGGAGGATTTGAGAAATGCCCATTTTTCGCACTTTTTCCTTTCCCATTCGATTGGCGGATTGGATATTTAAGTGATGGTGGAAGGTTTTTGGATCGTGGGTCAAGAAATGGAACGGTAAACTTTTGATGCTTAAGAGCCAGAAGCGTTTATAAGCGGAAATGATTCACTTTGATATCACTTTGTAAGAGTTTATCTACAGAAATCATTTTTGGATCATTTTCTAAGAATCAGATATTTTTCGCAGATATCTCGGTAGTTATTAATTATCGCTTGCGTGACGTAACGATTCGGAAAATTTCACTTTTGCAAGGAAAATCTGTTTTATGTAAAATGAAGTTTTTGAGGGAAAAAAAATTAAAATCTTTTTTAATCATAAGAAACACTGTATTTCAGAAAGAGGATGCGGGAGAATATTATATGCCACAACGTTGGCATTATTAGTCTCCGATATTTTACAGACCTTTTCGTAACACGCTAAATTGCGACACTCTTTACCAATCAGAGGACTAGCAGCTACCTGAACGAACACCAAAAGACTCAGAACTAGACAGATCCGATTACGCCCAGACTCCCGTTTTTAGAAGACATTAGCGAATGGCTAGTTAGTCCTTGGACAATAGAAATGTAAATACACTGTCGGTCTATCCCTGTGAATAAATTATTTAACCAAGATAAATTGTACTTTTTTTTTCTTTCGAAGTTAATTTTTGTTTTAAATATATAAATATGCATTTTTTTAAAGAAAAGTCAAGTCAGAACAAAGGAAAATATTAAAATTAACTTTTTCTTTGAAAGGGGGGGGGGGGCGAGTGCGACAACGGGACGTAATTTTAGGGGGAGGGGTTCGATCAAACGTTACGCAGCATGACATAGGGGGAGGGAGGGGTCAGAAAAGACAAAATTTTGCGTGACGTAATTTATGTACGTCCCCTAGAGTTTATTATATAAATCCGAGTTCTTACCTTTTAAAAACCTCAGGTCTAGCAGTCTTGAAAAGTAAACCTATTAAACGACAAAACTGTGTTAAAGTGGATAATTTGTTTAAGAACATTTATGATGGAAAAAAGCAACTTTGTTTTATATTTATTAGAAATAAACTTATCGAATAGGCAAAAAAAGATCGAATCTATTAATTTCGATTCAATTTTCATATTCAATATCGTGTCAGTTTTTGAAAATTTTAGTTAAAATTTTGTCACACCGATTCAGCGATTTACGTTGGTAAGTTTCCCAAGGATCAGTCCTAAGCTAAGATTTCTTAGTCAACTTTGTAGCACGTCAGGAATAATGGGCTTTTTTCCAAACAAATCACATGGCCAATTGTTTTAGAGCAGTCAAAATTTGTTATGTTTTGGGGTTGACAACTAAATTACTTCTCCACGGGGCCAAACTTTTTTGTAAGAAAAAATTCTGACAATATTTTAAAAAGTTTTGTTGTCGTGCTTCTTGAAAATGTTGATAATTGTTTTTTTAATTGTTTGTATCTTCATAAAATAAAGTCAATGCACTGAAAAGAAAGTCGGTTTCTTTTACAGAAAAAAACTGTCGCCTGGTGTGCCAGAAAAATAGCGTATAATTGACAGAGAAAATCTGTTTATTTCATACGAACAATTCGTAATTTTAACGCAAAGTTTTTTTTAACAGACGAATTGTAAAGAAAAACAAAATCCGACCCTCCGGTCACCCCAACGACCGACGGAAATTCTGAACACATACTACCGAAGAAGAAGAAACTGCCGAACCCAGATTCGAACCACGGAAACTTAGATCATCCATGCTCTTTCAACCGAGCTATTTATACACACAGAGTTAAAAAAAAAAAGGGGTTGTTTGGTTGTAGTCTAGTACTCTTTTGCGTGGTTAAAAACAGAAAAACTGTTTTTGTTTGAACAGCATATTTTTACAGAAAGAAACTGTTTGAAGAAATAATAGTATTATTCTCTTAAATATTTTTTCTGTAAATCAACTTTTTTTTAATTACAGTTTACCCTATGTTTAATTTGCAGTTATTCAACTTAGATACCTAGTATTTTGTACTCAGTTTATCGAAAATATTCAATTAAATTTTCTCAACCCCCTCCATAATAAAATGAATACCCCCACCCCCCAAAAAAAATAATAATAAAATAATAAATAAATAAATAGAACAAAATACCCAAAATAAGTCCCCGAAATACAGCAATTTTATGACTGTCAAAAGAAAAATCAGAAAGACCAAACTAATAAATACCAATTTTGTAATAGGGAACTCCTTCCAAACACACCGCAATTATCCATTGTAAATCCAAACGCAGCTCATGGCTGTCCACAGTACTCCCCTGCCAATATTAGACTGGTAGTTTAATAAAGATCTATCCTAACTGTTTGAGTGACTCACCGAGAATCGGACAGGGGAAACCTAATAAAGGAATACGTGAAGCCTCTTAAAAGAGTAGAGCGGATATAGGAAAAATTGCTTTTAACAAACCTCTAAGGCCTTGCTTAGGGAAGTGAGCGGTTTGTTTAACATTGGATTACAAGCGTTAATTTAAAACGATTGGAAGACATTGCTTGGGCTATTTCGGAAGCCTTAACTGATAAAAATTTGGATTGTTAAGAAACGTTGAGTTTATATATATTTTTTCTTATTCTTTTGTAAAGCACGCAGTGGATATTGTTAATGATAAAAGGTAACTTGAATTAAGAAAAATTATATTTTTGATGTTTTTCCTTAAAAGGATTAAGATCTTTTATTATTTTTATATGATTATGAAACAGATGGCAAACTACTCCAGAGATTAATTTTCTACCCTGAAATATATTATTATCAAAATTTAGTATTATGAAAATTACAACCATATCCTTAAAATATTGAATTTCCGTAAAACAGTACATTTCGAATACAAAAAACTAAAATTGAACTTTTTTTCTACAGTAACTTATTTTTTTTACATATTTTTGCATAAAAAAAGGCATGTATTCACTTAAATAACGCTACCCACTCAATTTAATCTGATGCGAAAATATAGCTTTTTCAAAATCGCATGTCATTTTTCGAAGCATTTGAAAAATAAAGCTGCAAACACATTATCACTATTCAATGCTGCCATCGGTAGATATATTTCACCCCGACAAATGTACCTTAAGTTAAATTTATTCGCTATAAAAGTACTCGGTGAATTCTTTACGACCATATTTTATGAAGAGAAATATTCAGAAAGAATAAACTCTTAACTCAGATATTTATGCTCGATTTTTATGTTCCTTCAATTTCGAAACATTTATCGAACACCATTGTACGTTATGTACTCTCTTGAATTATTTTACTATTGTACTTTGAACTTTAAAAAAAATATCGGAAATTGAAAAATGTATGCATATATAATGTACATTGAATGCCAGAGTGTGTTTAAAACTTTATGTATAGATTAAAAATTATTCTTTATAATTAGAAAAATTCCATATTTTTTCATTAAAATATATATGTATTTAAATTTACATAGCTTTACCTCTCCAACAGGTAATAAAAGGTTCTTTCTCTGTGAATAATAATAATTGGTTCATTTAAATATTTAATGCAATAAAAGTACATTTAATTCAATTTCACATCAAAAGTCTAGCATACGCATATAGAAATAAACAAAGTAATCTTTTATTGAAAATCAAACTCACACAGCCCCTTTTCTTCTCTTCCATAATAATTTCCACAACAAACCAAAAAATTCAATACTCATTGACCAGAAACAAAAGAAATTCACACAACCCCCAACGCAATATACTTTCCTATGTAATTGTAAAGTTGTCAGGGAGGGCAAAAATGCATCAATTGCACTGAGAAAATTACTAGCCGGATTACTGGGCTCCCGGAAATAATAGCCTAGGCCTGCCTGATAATTGACTGTGCAGTTCGTCAGTCTTTGCGGTAGGCTGGAGGAGTGAAGAGTGTGAACTTGTGTATGCTTCTGTGTGGCTGTCATCTTACCATTGATTTTTTTGCGAACCACTTACCACTTTTTTTGCGTGGACCACTTCCGATCGTAGAAGCGCTGTGTGGTCCGGACAGGAAATTGTAAATTGAAAAAGCTAATTTTGTTTACACTATAATATATTTGTGAATTTTGATTTTAGTTTATTCTGAGGATTTGAATGCAATTTTTCAGTCTTGATTTGGGATGGATTTAAAAAGTTTCAGCGAAACATCTATGGATTTCTCCTATTGTTCCATAATATTCATCCTGTCCCATAATTGACTGTGCTGTTTGTAAATTAGATGACTGAACTGGTGTATGCTTCTGTGAGGCTGCTATTTTTAAATTGATTTTTTGCGAACTACTTTCGATTGTGGAATCACTGTGTGGTAAAGAGACACAAAAGCTATTTTTATTTGAATTAATGATTAAAAGATTTTTTTCGTTATGAATTTTGATAAATATGCGTTCTTTGGAATAGAAGTTTAATGTTGTTAGACCAAATAAATCACATTTAGAATATATATAGCAATAAAATAATATTCATCCAGCTTGTAAACTCACTGTTGAATTCGTCACCATTTGCGGTAGGGTAAATAAGTGAATGATGCAAACTTGTGTATACTTCTATGTGGTTGTCATTGATTTTTACCAAGGATTTTTTGTGAACACTGTCTGGCTGGGACATGAAACTGTAAATGAGAAAGGGATTCAATAGCAATTTTATTTTTACTAGTAAATAATTTTGATTTTTGTTGTTATTTAATGCGCTATCGAGATTTTGAGAGCACTTCTTAACCTTTGTTTGGGTGATATAGTAAATACTAAATTTGGATAATTTATTTTATACTATATTCAGCGCAAATCGTGTCAAAATTATAGAAATAAATGAATGCTGAAATGCAAGTGTTTAAGCGTATTTATATATAATTCTACGTGACCTAAATTCGCCCATTACATAATCTGAATTTCCACGTAAACACAATATATTATCATGCAGGTTTAGTTAAATTTATTACTATGTAGTTGTAGATTTAGTTAATAGTTTTTTTTCTTTAAACAAGTTTGTCACCTGCAGCGATAGAATAAATTTTTTCATGTAACAGAGAAAACAATAGGTAATTTACGCCAAATGTGAAAATTAAAACAAGCTATTAGAGTTATAAATATTTGGTATTTAGTCAGCATGTGACACACTAATTAAAACTTTACGAAATGATGTAATGGTAAACCCTCGTTTGCAACACTTGTTTCTAGTTCATTATGATGCTGTGTGCCATTTGGTTTGGAAGATTTTAGAGGATAATACGAATAATTTAAAATAATTAGTTTATATACCTCAGTAATCTTAGTTTATGATGTTTTCGACTTCAATTTGATAGCAATTCAAGTGCATAATAATTACAAGTAAAATGTTCTTATTTTTGCTTAACCTAGTTATCTAGTGTTGCAATTTGCATAAGTAGCCAGTTAAAATTTAGTTTATATGATTTTTAAACATATAAAGTTTAGCGTTTTTTATGTTTTTTATTTTAAAAGTTGATGAAATAAAAGATGCACTTTTTTAATTTTTAGTAGATAGGTTGAAAACTGATTCTCTAAAAAGTTTATTTTCGTTTAAGCAAAACAGCATTATTCACTTCATTGTAAAAATAATTTTGAAACCTTGGAAGCATAGATAATATATCTGTGAACCATTTTTTTCCTCAACTGTTTAGTTAATGTCTAGCAACAACAACACAAAAAAAAAGTATTCCGCAATCGTTTATCTTTCAAACTTCAAATATTGACGAGCAATATGTTTACCATTTTTTCAATGTTACTTACGAAGAAGCGATCAATTTCATGTTATTTTTAAATTTAACCGAACAAGGGTGTGGCAACACTGAAAACATTACCAGGTTACAATGACTGAACATACATGGAAAAAACGGTTTCTATAATATGGAGGTTCGCGCTCTATTGGACAGACAATAGTTCCGAGAAATAATTCTATTCTCTTAAGCTAACCGCTTTCAACTGAAACTTTTATACAAACATGATAATGTTCTTTTTTATGCATATAAAAAATGACACAATGCCTTGTAGTTGCAGTTTTGTCTGAGCTACCTGAATTGGAGAATAAGTGGATTTTCAGCTGGAATAATTTTAGTAAAAAAAATAAGATGAAGGTTGTTAAAGGTACTTTTTTTTTCTTTTGGATCTCCTTTTCAGATTCAAAAAATTCAGATTTCGATTGAATGAAATTATGTACACCTTAAGCTTCAGTGCGATAAACTGGTTCTTAAAAATTTATATGTGTGGCAGAAATAAAATAAGTTAAAATTACTGTTTGTTAAGATAGAAGAAAGGTACATAAATTTATCTAACAAAATGTCTTTAGTTCTAAAGGCATCGTCACTTGAAGGAATTAAACTTGGAAAAAATATTTATAGACAATCGAATAATAGACTGTATCTCTTAGACGTGTAGATTACGAGGTTGTTAAATTTAAATGGCGTTAAAAATGGCTGTAAAGTACTGTCTACTTGTCCGATTGGAGATTTTTCGCATTATACGCGATTTGCGAAAACGTTAATGGACATTTAGCATCAGTTTTTTTTTACAATGTATTCGTTTTCCTTATACGTGAAATGCCATTTTCCTACAAGATTTACTTTATTTTATTTAATTTTTCGGAATTTCTGCTGCTGGACATAATCCGTTATTAAGACGTGGTGTTTCTTATGCTGTATTGCCCCCCCGCCCCCCAAGCAGTTTTCATTTATGATACCTAGAAGACAGTTTTATGTTTCCTAAGAAGATAACTAACAGAGCTGGTGATGAAATGTTTACCAATCTTGATCGTCAGCATAAAACAAAATATTATCAAAGTTTGGGCCTAACTTTTTAGAATAGGTCTGTATTGTTTAAATTACCACACAAATAGACGAGGGGGGAGGTTTTTTGGAAAATATTGTTTATAATAATGCAGTCTGTGTTTGGTAAGATTAGATATCGTGGGAAGGAATTTTGTTTTGGATAGTTAGTAAATTAATTGTTGTTCTGTGTACAAACAGTTCTGCTCAGATAACATATTTAGGGTTGCTTATCTACTCAAATATTTTACCACAGAATACATAAAAAAATTAGGCGGAAAGGTCAAATGCTAGTTAAGAATTCATATCAAACGACCTTTGATAATGGTCATAATTTTTTTTTTTAATTTAGCTTGCTTCTGAATAATATTTAGAGCTAAGTTACCAGTTTATAAAATTAAAACTTGATAATATGATCAATGTGTCATAGTATGCATAATTGCGATTGAAAATAAACTACTATAACAAATTTTCTTAATATTTAAGTTTTCAAAAATGAAATAAGGGTTTTGGTTATTCTAATTTTTCGTAACAAAATGAAACTTTTGTGCTAGATATTAAAATAAAAATTTGAAAAAACCGTTAGGCTGTTAACGACAGAAACATAGGTTTTTATTAGTATTATTATAGAGACATAAAAAAGGCTACTCGAAATTTTATCGATGTTGCATGCACTTATAGTAAAAATTTTATTACCATTTTTACGTTTTTTAATCCACCGTGAGCTCCACACCATACCAAAGATTTATTTCCATACTAAGCTATTATACATGACAGACTGTATGAATATCTCAAACCGCTTGACCACAGCTGTCAATGAAATCCCCCATAAATACAACCACGTGCAACTTGTTAAACGCTATATCCATGAATTCATCGCGGCCCCACTAAACTGGCTCATCCACAAAACACAACCCCAAATTTTCTTATTTTGTTTTTTTTGTTCGACAATAGGATAAGGATGCGTGTTATGATACACCACGGCAAGTTTTATTGCCTTTCAGACAGTAATAACAACAAAACATGCAACAACTTTACGAGTTATGACTTGCGGCATCGCTTGTACCAATCTGTAGTTCCCAAAATCCATCAAACCAAAGAAGATCCTAGGGCCATCCATCTCAGGGCCAGCATCCATCTGCTACAGTGTCGATTGGAACAATATGGTCTAAAAAAAGCAGATCCCTGTGGGCTATGGCCTTTGGTCGTTTTATGACATCGAGTCTCTCTTTATCTGAGGGGTCAACACTGGCCGTGACCTTTGTTCTAACAGCAGGCAAGATCGCATATCCTTCGAAGAAGCGTCACATAACTTAGCGCCCTGGTCTGGTCACACACTATGCCGATCCCAACTGAGGATCCCATATATGATTAGAGGCCAAACTAGCCTAACCATAGTCGAAAAGTTAATTATTGAAACAAATCTTTCAATAATTAACTTTTCGACTATGAAGTCAGAAGCCATCATTAAATTTTCACAAATCATATTTTATGTACGTTATTTGTTGGAAAAAAATATATAAAAGTAAAACAGACTATTTGTACATTTTTTATAGCTAAATACTAAACTAAACTGAACTGCGAATTGCAGTGCTTCTGGCCACAATAAGCAGAAATGATACATAGTTTACAAAACTTTGTGCTTTTGACAATTCATAGTATTACATCTTGACCGGTCACAAAAAAAAAAAAATACGCATTAGCTTTTCGTGGTTTTCTAAACCCTATTGGCCGGGGATAGAACCGATTTTTTTCTTATTAGAACCTCGTATAAATAATTAAAACAAAAACGTTTAATTATGATTGAAAAAAAGCAAAAATTTTAATTTAGCACAGGTCAATTGTCTCAAAATAACGAAAGAGTCTAGCTAATTCTGCACAATTTCTAAACTGCACACGCTAAAACATCAAAATATTATAAATTGTCACCCATTAACCAACCGCATTGTGCGACAAATGAATAATTTTTCATGATAATTGTTTGAAGTTAGGTTTTTCCATTGCATTTTATGCCAAAAAATTAAGGATCTGCCAACTGGATCCAAATTGCTGTACTAATCGTAATTAATTTAAGATTCCCTTCAATCGCTATAACTTCAAATTTTGAATAACTTACTATATTTTTTAAAAGTCTTTTATGCCAATTGAAGAGCTTAGGGTAAGATCGTGCAATTTTGAATTTTTGAAAAAATTTAGACATTTGCGTCAATGAAAATATTACTAACTCCTTAAACGGTTACAAGTTTCCCCATTTTCACAAACTTTAAGTTTGGTATATTTTTTACGGTTTGCCAGTTCAGTATTCAACAGATCTGAAATGCAAACTAAAAACTTTCAAGCTAATTTTCTCTTTTTCACCTTTTGTCACTTAGCACGTTCTTCCACTAAGCTCTTCAATTGTATAGTGCAACATTGAGTTAGGATTGGCTTGAATGTGGTCAGACAGACCCTTGAGTGTTTCGGGGTTGTAATTCGACGCAACGGGGGAAGGTAGGGGTCCGATGTGTTCAGAAGTTCTCGGAAAAGGACCCCCTAAGATGTGGGGGTGATTAGGAAAATGGCTTCTGAGAAAGGAAGTGGGTTGGTTGGGTTTACTGTTTTACTATTTATCTGTTAGTCAAGGTCACCTTGTGCTAGTTAAGCATCTGAAAGACCCAAAACTGACTCCATTTCAGCAGGAAATGATCTCAAAATGTCTATGGTGTCCTGAAATGACCTTGGGGAGATTTGGGACATCTTGGGTGGCTTTGCCGTGTCGAACCAGTACGACCAAGGAAATACTTTTTTTGGTTCTAGAAATAATTTGATTCATATAAGAAATGTTTCAACTTCTGCCAAAAATATCGAAACCATTTTATAATCTGGAGAATTCTGTGAGGTATTGAATTAATTTTCGCGGTTTGGCTTGGTTGAATAACCGGCAAAAACTGTAATTTAATTCATTTTTATAAATTTACCCATAAAAGTGTCAATTACAATTGTGTAAAACTGGGGCAGCCAATTTCCAAAACAAAGGGGAAGAATTCGAGACTTTTTATTGTTAGATAATTCCTTCGGTTCTTTATCTTTTGATGGTGTGTAGGGAGCTGTAATCTTAGGAGTGTTGTTACTGAGCGACTTTCAAATCGAGTAAGATAAAGAACCGATTTGACGCGACCAAACCTTCTGAAACAGAATTCTTATTGGTTCTTATATCAAAATTAAAATGCGCATATATATTATTTGAACAATTTCAACGAAAATCTAATGTGGTGAAATTTCGTTGCAGTGTTAAAAAACGCCATTATGTTAATTTATATTTAGAATATGTTTTATTCTATCTTTATTAATCATTTTATCAAATTTTATTTATGTCTTTTTGTGTCTAAGATGTGTGTTCTTACCGATTACATGCAAAACTATAATTCTTGAACAATGTTAAAATATTGGACAAAGAAGAAAAAATACAACATTTTCTGGAACTGAATCAAAACTTTATATTAACAAAACTGATATTCGTCAATTTCTAAGGCATGTTTCTCGTACAGACAACTCCTTACCTGTAACTTCCCTGATAACCTTTCGAACTGCCTGGAAATGGACAAAAATGTATGGTTGTTTTCGCTGCTCAAATTTTAAATTAAATTTATTTTCAATAACACACATTTGTTTAAAAAATCAGAATTAGGTTTATTTTTGAAGAGGGGGATCTTAAAATTATATTTCCAAATGAAAAACGAACATTATGATTAAAAATTTATTATTTATAAATTTTTTTAATTTAATGTTATTATAAGAAAGAATGATATACAAAATACGGAAAAAGCCGGGTTTTACTTTTAACATCGGCTTTTTCCATCCCCATAACCACCCCCTGTATTGACTTTCCACCTTATATCCCCAGTTTTATATCCGACCCCCTTTCAAGAGCTTGCAATTAGATCCCATGACTAGCCTGTTGGCCACTCAATTTTCAAGTGGCCAGACGCACCTGAAGACTTCGCACCAACTTCTAAAGTACCGGAATAAGGTCCGGGTAAGGTACTTGAGAAATCCGGCAATTTGCATTGTGTTTGTGGCCACCCACGTTCAAAGTTGTCGGTTTGAACAAGGTCTTGAAGCGGCGTGGTTCAAGGTCTGCTTGATGATGTAGTTTTGGTGGTGGTAGGACTGTTTTTGTTTCATGCCAATAACGCGGTTGAGGGCCCTTGTGGTCTTTTTTTATGTGAAGTGGGAGGTCAGGTTGGGGATTAGCATTTTGTTTTAATGTGTGGCAACATTACGAATTGGAATTATTTTTGTCAAGTGGTTTTTAAATTTACAGTATTTTTTTTGTTTGAGATTTTAAAAATCTTTTCATTTTTGTAGCAATTTTTTATTTTTTTTAATAATACATTTATCGACAAGTGAAGAGCAAATTTGCAATGCTATTTTTTTTATTGCCTAAAAGCTATTGTCTATAGAAGAAGTTAACTTCGTATGTCTAAATACATACATCGCGAAATATAAAGTCAACCAAAATATATCGTTATTTTTATTCATTTCTATTACTTTACAAAACAATGCATGATAGACAAAAAAAAACTTGTATTTATTTTTTCGTATCTATGATCCAGTTGCAATAAATTTAATATCCTGGCTGCACTTAACAAAAAAATGCATGACAAAAAAAATCCTGCATTTATATTTTCCGTGTTCCGTGTCTTTTCCGTGCCCAATTGCAAAAAAAAAATGATATCCTGGCTGCACAATGCACATACCAAATATATCGTCATTTTCATTTGTTTTGATCACTTAAAAAAAACAATGCATGGTAAAAAAATATCCTGCATTTATATTTTTCGTATCCATGATCCAGTTGCAATAAAATTGATATCCTGACTGCACATATAAAATATATCTTTTTTTTTGTCACTTAACAAAACAATGCATGATAAAAAAAAAATATGTCCTGCATTTATATTTTTCGTATCCATGACTCCATTTGCAAATATGATATCCTGGCTGCAGCGAAGTCTCATTCTGTCTTGTGACATTGCATTCCTTCTGATAAAAATAACTCAGCTTTTCCCCAGCAGGAGACAATGTTCTCTTCTATTCATATCGCCCCCTTTGTTTTCGGGTTCTTCACATTTTTTTCACAGCGGCCCTTCCTTATATCCTTTTTAGAGATGTGATAATTGTAACCGCTTTTGTTTTCTATGAATATACGGGGACGCTTCTGTTTGAGGATTGTTTCAGTTGATATGGTTCCCTTTTTTTCGTGCTTGATTTTTTTTACAACTCTTGGTGATTCATACAATAATGATTGACTCTTTCTTATTGTTCTTCTCTAAATGTAGCGTTTTTTATGTTTTATTTTTTTATGGTATGACAAAAGTAGATAATTTACCTATTACAATTATAAAATATTTTTCTTTTTTGTCATTTTACGGTCTTCCCCCGACTAGACTAGAGTTGTACAATGTAATTTCAGTAATTTTACGCTATTTCAGATTCTTTAAGGTTTGACAAAATCACCTCACATAATTATTCTTTGATTTTTTTTCCGTTTTTAGTATTGGCCTTTTCATATGATTTTATTCCCGTTTAAGATTATTTTTACTTCTCTAGCAATGGGTGTGGCAATTGTCACTGTTTTGCTTCCCACTGAATACACACGGGGAGTAGCTTCTGTTCTGTTATGGGGTTTTTGAATCGATGGGTCGCTTTATCAGTTGGTGCTTACTTGGTTATTTACTTTACTTACTTGGTTATCTGATGCATACATGCATATAATAATGACTATTTCATACAGTATTTTTTTATAAGAAAAATTAGATATTGAAATGAATTTTTTCAATGCGTTTTTTATTTATATATTACGGAACTACAGTGTAAGGTCATGGACCATTTTTTATAAAAAAAAGTTTATCCTTGTTTTCTTTTTAATTAAAAAGTGATGATACACTTTTAGGTCTATAATTAACCAAAGTATTTAGAAAAAAATCCTGATTTATACTATGTTCAAAAAAATGTTTTATCCCTTTATAAATGATTAAATGAAAAAATTCCATAGGCATCTTATTAGTAATAATTTAAATTTATATTGGAATTCTACATTTTAAGTGACAATTTCAAACCAAAAATGTTAAACATCCAGGTCTGTTTACGCGACCAAAACATTTCTCCGTAACGTTTAAAATACTTGGGTGTAGGGTTTTTGGTGTTTAGCCACCCCCTCCCTAAAATAGAAGATACAATTTCAACCTCTCCTAATGTTTCAACGTTTCTGTTAACGACCCTGAACTTCTTATTTGCATTTTTTTTCTTGTATTTGAAGGTGTAGAAAAAACCACTTGTTCCTCTTACCAGTTCTGGAAAAAAAGAATCGAACTAGAAACGTTTTTTTCTTGCCCATACCCTGAGGTATACGAGTAAAGCTTGCATTTTGGCATTTCTGTCTTCATTAATTAAGTCTGTTTGCTAAAGCGCGATTTGTACATTTAAAATATGTATCTAGTAACCCCTGCTTAATTAGTATGCATATTTATTATGAATTTATACGAGAACGTATTATCTTTTACACTTAAATTTACAGTATTTACTATTCAGACTTATATTTGTCTTATATTTGACATTTAAAATATGTATCTAGTAACCCCTGCTTCATTAGTATGCATATTTATTATGAATTTATACGAGAACGTATTATCATTTACACTTAAATTTACAGTATTTACTATTCAGGCTTATATTTGTCTTATATTGAGCTACAAATGGAAATCTTACGCTTCATTGATGATTTATTTGTTTTAGTGGTATGATCGTGTTTTAATTTACGTTTTACTTTCAGTCTTTGATGTCTATATTGACATTTAAAGATTATTCCTGTCCCTAACGTTATATAATTTAATTATGATTTTAACGAGAAGATATGCAACTTCAAAAAGTATTAAACTTTTTTCCTTACGGTACAAGTAATCTTACGCTCACTGATGGGTTATTTTTTTGTGTATGTCGTGTTTTATGTTCTCGCTACTGTCTGTCTTTGAGTCAAATGAAAACACTTTAAAGATTACTTGCCTGTCCCTAAAACGTTAAAATTTAATTACTGATTTTTAACCCTCTGAGAGATATGCAAATTTCAAAAGTATAAACTTGTTTTCACAGTACGAGATTTTAAAGAGAAATTTAAAAAAAAATTAACTAGATAATTAAATTAAAAGTATATATATTATTTCTGTTGTAGATGGTGTTTCAAAAGACTCCTCCATACTCAAAATTAACAAAGAAATATAATATTTTAGAAATTATAAGTATTATTTCTATAAAACCTGATGGTCAGATTGTGGATTTATGCGTCTGTATTCGTCAAAAATATGAGAAGATTCATGAAGAATGCTAATTAATGGCGCAAATAGCTTATTCTGTAAACATTGCTCCAATAATTAGCGTTGTTATCTTCACAAATCTTCTCATGTATCATATGCAAAGCTGAAGATATTTTCTAATGGTTGAGAATTGGACGAAAAAGTTGAAGACAGCTCTTTCCTAACCGAAGAACAAAAACATACAACAACGCTCTCCTCAAAAACACCTAACCCCCAAACAGACACCGTATTTTTGCATCTCCCCACCCCTAAAATAAACAAAACGCCACCAAAGCCAAAAAACCCCCACCCTTGCCAGGCCCCTGTATTCTGTCACCCTGGCCCTTATTGAGTTACCATCTCGGCGCCTGGATGACCGGGCCCTTAATTTTAACTATGACACCCTCCGAACGCTTGAAGCTGTCCAGAGTTGGTATCAATTCGAGAAAATGGCACCTCTATGGTGTTTCCATCTGCTTTGACGTTGATAGTGAGTAATGGCACAGGGCGATTCTGTCACCAGGACCGCTGGGTGATTACTTATCTTGCGTGGTTGGTACTATGTGGTAAGGTTTGAGAATGTGCAGCCACCAGGGGTCATCTTGAATATGGGTTACGAGGACGATTAAAGTGTTGTTTTTGAAATATTGAAAATGGCTTTAAATTTGAATGGATTGTCTGAGATATTTTTTTCATGTTATTTTTTTATATATAAAACCACTTATCTAATATTTTATGTGATGCAAGAGATATTTCAGTTCGTATTTGTTTGATTTTTAGACCAAGTTCTCAAGATGCTAAACAATAACAAAAATCGATACAAATTTCAAAGCCTCTCAATCATTTAACTAGAGTTCAGTTGTAACTTTTATTAAACAACGAAACATTGTTCCACGAAGTAAAAATCTTGATACTTTGTTTTATACGAACAAATAACTATTCACAAAAGTGTGAGTTATCAGTTATGCAATTCAATAAAGTATTACAATAACTCAAGCGTTAAATGTAAATGAATAGCTATTCAAATCTTGATAAGGGAATGACAACATGCTCAGTGTGGGCAAACAGTTCAAACGTTGTACATAAAGAAGAAAAACCAGTTGGATACAATACATTTGTGTTCACCCGACATGTTTTGTGAAAATGGCTATCTTACGTTACTATCTCTGTCTACATTTAAATATTTACTAAAGGAAAGGTACAAATCGTTCGATATGCTGTTAAAAGGGTTTTTAAAAAGCCTGTTCGTACAATCATTTTCCAAATCAAAAATTCATTTATCAAACATGCATCTAAAAAATTGTATCATTTCTCCTTTACTTCAACTCCCCCGAATTCAATATACAAAGGAGCTGCTTACTGTAAGCGAAGTCATTGAGCCTAAACGATTGCAAGCTCTAAAACTAGTCATTAGCTGGACCTAAGTGAAAGTCTGCCATGTGTACTTTGATATCCGCCAGCATATCTCATAATAGAACTGGGTAAAAATGTTCAAATACAAATTGCGTCTTCCTAATGCTTGTGGATATGGTTTGCTAGGCACATGACTTGGGGCTAATGGGTTTGTGTCTACTGATGTCGTCTATTTGCTGATCGTTTATCGCTGAGCATTTCCTTTTTTGAAAGGGATTGGTATATAACATTAAGAAATATTGGAACAGATTTATACGGATATTTATGTCCTAACGTTTTATAACCGTATTTTTAAGTTGTTTCTAGATTGGTTAAGACGCGAATATCAACTGATGTTTTTATTTTATAATTTATGATTTTTTAGTTTTTGCACGCTGAGTTTATAGGACTTAGAGCGCGAAATCGGGGGTTTTAACGTAAAACTTTTGGAAAAGGTATCCTTTTATTAACTTTGGGAAAACCTAAAATTGGAAAGTTGTGTATTGACATCGTGGAGATTTCTGTCATTATTTCATTCAATTCCCAATTTCAGTTCTAATGTATATTGATAAGTATAAGTTGGATTAGGTTCTGCTTTTGTCTCAGCCCTTCTATAATCCGATTGTCTCGAGCAAAACAAATTCCCTTCAATGAACAATGTCGTGCATAAGAGACTGTTGCATGTTACATCTGTCGTGGTTCAAAGCTCTGATGCACACAACATACGATAAATTGTCAAGCTTGCGTTGAGTGCCACTACAGGTTTCCGTCTCGTCACTTGACCGCTGTACTCAAATAGGTAGTAACTTAAAGTAGCAGACGCTATATGTAGGGTAAACGAAATAAACATATATGTATCTTCCATGTTGAAATTATTAATTGCTAATACTTCTGATAAAACAAAAATATTTAATTGATGTCCACATTGAAGATGGAAACAAATATTTGTATAAAACACATGATTCTACAAAATACTACTTTGTTCCAAACAACTTCGCTTTCAAAAAGTGATTTTCTAAATAGAGATACAATTTCAGCGAAAATGAAACCAAATGAATCAATGCAACATAAAAGTTGTAACTTTCAATTCTCAGAAATTATTTTATTCTCGCAAAACGGTTAAATAAGACATAATAATAATGCGCTTGATGAGGTGGAACGTGTTTTGCTGTGTTTTCGGAAAGAATACATATAAATAATGAATAAGAATAGTTAGTTTCTGGAAAAAATTGCTTTGATTTCATATATTCGTTGACGGATATTAATCTATATTTCACTTTTAAGTTTTGGCATTGTTTTAGTTCAGTGTTCAGTCAGGTTATCTGGAAAGTTAACAATTTCTACTAGAAAAAAAGTTATCTATTTTAGCATAATCTTGTGTCTTTTATTAATGAACGCGATTCGTTTTTTATTTTCATGATGTTTTGTAACGTTGTTTAATGCTCAATGCTGTTTTTTCAAATGTTTTCGATAATTGAATTCATATAAAGTCGCATTGATTAAGAAATTGTTGTGGAATAAATAATACATAATGCTGGTAACAACTTTCACAAATACATTATCGTTTAGCATGGTTTTGTTTACGTCACCGGAAGAAGCAAATCATTACAAAAAGAGGAGCATTTCTTGCTAAATTAGCCAATCACGTTGAAACTAACCAGTTATTTCTCTTTTATTATTAAATGATTTTTATATTCCTGCAGGCTGTTTTTATTTATGGGTCACTTTTAAAAACTGACTTTTTCAGATTTGCAAAAACAAAAAAAAATGTATTAAAATTAGAAATAAACTCGGGTATTGATTTCTTAGTAAGTCAGCACAGTATTTATGTGATTGTTTATGAGTTTCTATATTAATATTGAAAAAAAAATAAAAAAAGTTACCAAATACCAATATTAATATATAACAATTATTTTAACTAATAATAAAATTCTATACCCATATGTGTTAAAAAATTATTAATCTGTGAAAATTTAGCTTTAAAAGCCACTTTGAAGTATCGGATTTGTATAAAGTCAAATATTTTTGAAAATCACCTTTATAAGTTATTCCAGTTCACTTACTGCCAAGACAGTTCTTCTACATAATGTTATCAGTGAGCTGAAAACCTTTTAACTTTTGTTTAGATTTCATCTAAAACAGTAACGTTACTGGTAATCGTTTTTTAGTAATATCCAGACGCTTCGCAGTTTGTTGGAGCTCCAATATAAATATTTAAATCGTTATGATTGTTCAAGCTTCATATTGTCTGCTTCAATAGAAACTAGAATTCGGTATTTAAAAGTTAAACTTTTTACTCTGAGTAGCTAAAATATGTAACGCATTTTTTTTAATATGTTTGACTAAATGTATAAAATATAAGATTGATTAAGATCATAGTCTTGAACAATAAAAGGATAAATTAAGTTACATGAAAAACGAATTTTAAAAAAAAATTCAATTAACGTTTCTATTCAATGATGAAGGTGTTAATAGTAATCACGTTAATGCAAAATTTTCCCCAAAAATATTAATTTCATATTTGTTTAATATTAACAACGAACAATTTTATATAAAAATACAACAAACTCGAAATGGTTTTTAGACCTTCTGATGTTTTACATGCAATATCTGTGTATGTGTGTTATTGAAAATCGCCGAATCAAAAACTCTATCTTTTTTATTCTCATTAAATGTAACAAAGATAACAGAAGTTAAGTAAACCATAACTTAAAACACGTGATTGTTTTTGTACATCTTGTTTTCTTAAAGTTCCAAGTAAGCAAAGCAAAGAAAACACACAAAAATGTTTTACGCTGGATAGATAAAAACCCCTTCCCCAAACCCGCAGAGTACTTTTTTAGAATGAATGAAAATATTCATTCATGAAAAAATTCGCGTTAACTGGTCTGACATTTCAATGCAGTGGTTTGACGAAGTACTAACCACCAATTGTCGAAGTTGGGTTTTATTATGAAGTTTTTTTCAGCATTTTCGTCTAAAGTTTTATCGTAACTACTAAATATGTTTTAGTTAATGAACAAACTTAGATAGCCAGATTTAAGAATCAACGTGAACAAGAAAAAAATATGTTTTATAATTTACAATCGTTGTAATATAGATTAGATATGGTTGAAGTCCAATTTAAAATGATTCTGAAATGAGAACCATTGGTCAGAATCTTAAGAAATGTCTTGAGACTTTGTAATTTTGTTAAGCGAAGTCCGATAGACAATATAACTCTGGTGGATGGAAAATTACAATACCACATCATAATTCTCGAAAAATAGCACTTTACTGGATAGAGATTGCCTCTGAAAAAGGCCGGGTCTAAGAAAGTCATCATTGATTTTTTTTTCTATTTGTCCATAGCTCCACTATTGAAATACTGAATCTTCAATAGCTCTATTTTTTTCAAAACACCTAACGAATGGCCCTACCAAATTTCCAATAGTTCTGAAAAATGATTTTAATTTCTCATTTATATTAGAAACAAGATCAAAACTTAAGTTAAAGCCACTCTGAGATTATTTTCAATCCTATTTTTAACAAAATTCAATCCAGTTTCTGTTACAACCTTTTTAAGCCAACACAATTCTTTCATGCCTCACTTACTTAAAATACGCTCAAATGGCTCAAGACCGTATTTCCACGTATATGAATGTATATTTAAAAAAAAATACTTGTTCGTTTCAGCTGAATACTTACTGTACAACATAAGGTTTAAAAAATCACATATCACTAGTCAAAACTCAAAAATAAACAGGAGTATTATATGTGTTTCTATCGAAGTGGAAATGGTATGTTTTTATTTTATTTTTCGCTTCACATCCATTCATACTCTTACGCAATGCAGTGCGGTAAAAACTCGACCCCAATAATAAAGGATAAATGGAATCGTAACCAGCTGAAAAACATTTGTGCTAAGAATTTTTTTTTTCTTCTAACGTTATTGTATAGAAAAATGTGTTTCGTCGGGATTTCTGATAAAATATTCATTTTAACTAGAATATACCTGTATAATTACTTCTCTGTAGATGTCTTGAAAACACGCCAAGTCGTCGCTCCAAGCCCATGTGACAGGAGTAGTTAGCTGTTGTCATGTTTGTCCCATGTTGGTTTTTCAATGCGTAGTCTACCATTATAACAGTTCTTTAATTTGCAACTAGTCTATTCTTACAGTTTGAAGGGGAAAAAAAGGATTTGCATATAGTTGCCTTAAAAGTTATGTCATCTTCATATGAGTATTAGGAGAAATTCCTTAGCAAGTTACTCAACATATTTGTGATAATGTTCAACAAATACAATGCTAAGGAAACATAGATCGAATCTCAAACTCAATCATTGTCTGTTTTCAATTTACAAGATCATTATTGAATTTTAAGGATTTTATAACTCAAAAAACGTGCAAATTTTCTTTTTTAAAAAAATGAGACATCTTATATTTCCCTTAACTTCTCAACAAGAAAATTTCCTACATTTTGGAAAAAAGTATGGCATCAATACACAATCAATCTCAAAGCTCAACACTTTCATGGCTTCATATACGAAAACTTAATTGAATTTTAATGATTTTACAACTCAAAACGTGTACAATTCCTAAAACAAAAGACTACATAATGTTTACCTCCAACTTCTCAACAAGAACAATTAGAACATTCTGGCAAAGAATATGACACCACTACAGAACGAATCTCAAGTCTATTCCTCCGCGCTGAAAAATGAATCACGGCTCGTTGCCAAGAAAAGTCTGTCATCTGCATATGGGTATCGGAAGTAGTCCATAGGCAGTAACTAAACATCTCTGCAGTGTATTGCATTGTTTCCCCAAATGGAGACCTTCCAACAGTGAGGCGATCAACAAATGCAGTATTCGGGAAACAGTGATGGACGAGGCACACTAATAAAAACAAGACTCGGCTGACTCACTTTTTTGAATTCAGGCCAGGAAGGCTTCTGCTAATATTGGAGCGTGTACACTTCATATAATACTCATATATATAAAATTATCTTTTGTTTTATGATATGTGTTTGTGTTTGGTGACGCTTCCGTTTGCGCGTCGCTTATAACTATGTATTTTGGTCGTACTCTTTCCTTCTGCACAATCTCTTTGTTCAATGGCAAAGACAAAAATCGAATTTACAAAAGTCTTCGAAATGCGAATTAAAATTTGCTATCAAAATTTTGCGTTATTGATGTTTTAAATTAGTTCTTGAATAAAATATTAATAATGTTTCTGGTGATTTTAAGCTTGAAAAACAGCAAGGGGCCGAATTTCCCCTAAAAGCAAATATTTAACTAAATTTTTTAACTGGTTTCTCTATCTCAAGTTGTTAATCGCTTGTCTGATAAGTTATTATTAATTCCACTTATTAGTTTGTTCTCAATACACGGTAAAAAAATAAGGAACATTAATGCGAAATTGTTGGCAGGTGAGCTTCCCAATTTTCAACAATAATGCTTCTAGACTATGTATATGTGTAACTTTCCCAAAAAATTTTTAAACAAACATTTTTTTAAACAATCTCACATAAAGCCAGTAACTTCCTGGAAATGCCAAATATGTCGTTTCGAACAAAAAAAAATAGTATTTAATAACTTTATTCAGTTTTGTTAAAGAAACAAGGATTAAGGATACAATATTTATGTGTACTTTTACTTTTTAAAATTGTATTATTTGTATTTTCTGTAATTAAACATTGATTCAGCATATTAAAGCTATTTTTTCTTTTTCAGGTAAGGGGCTTTATTATATTTATGTAAGTGGTGGTTTATTCTTTTTGCAGTCTACAACAGAACTTGTAAGTTTTCTATAAACTTTTGTTACTTTTTGCACTTTTTGGAAAAATTACTTGCATTAGTAATGAAGATTTGTTTAAATAATTACGTAACCAGTTGATAATAACAATTAGCAACAGTAACTTAGATGATTTTTTTTACCTTAAATTCCTTTTTATATTGTTGAAAAACATTCCGATACAACGGTCAAGTCTTTTTTTAAATTTAAAGAGGCTTGGGTGTTTATATTACAAAATGTTTTTGGCAAATACAATAGGTGAAAATTTGTTTTCGGTATTTTTTAATATTTGTTTTGACAAAATAGATCTTGGTTTATTGTAAACATTAACATGCTTAAACAAACAATAACAAATAAAGGAATTTAATTATTTACTTTAAATACACAAAGGTTAATCTCGATTTCTAGAAAGTTGTCGGAATGTTTGATAACCTCGCAACATGTTATCCATTGAACGTTTATTCAATGACTTTTTCTCTCCCAAATTACTACTAGACAGATCAAAAGAAATAAACAAGCAATCCTTTAACACATTTTTCGTTTCTCCTGAATTTTTTTCAAGCCTTTTTCATGGAAACCGCTGGCTAAATAACCAGTTTTTTTATTCCTTTTGAATCTTCGATGTATTTTTTCTCTACTTTTTCGTTTTGCTCCTCTTTTGTACTGGGGAAAAGAGTTTTGAAACAAATGCTGTGTTGGTTTTACTCACTTGCTGAAAAATTAAACTCATTCCGCTTGCTGCTCTATGTATTTTAAGCCGCTTTTGAAAGAGTTTTACCTTTTAGAATTGCGTGGTGAGAATTTGAAAAGTTTGTACTGATTTTTTTAGTATTATACATTGCTAGAATGAAAGATTTAAGCGATTTTAATAATTCTTAGAAAGAGTAAAAGTATAGGATTGTTTTAAGCTTATCTCATTTATTGAATCAGTTTAATTTCTTTTAAAAATATAAAAGGGAAAAAAACAAATAAAAATTTATGTAAATTTTTAAGAAATTTTTTTCAAAATTATCAGTGAGAAAGATACTAGATAAAATAAGAAATAGATGTCAATAACAATTTTTTTTAATTTAAAAATTCAATACAGAAACTAGTAATGTTAGATAAAAAAAGTTTATTATAATTTAAAATAAAAAAAAAATCAACAATAGTTTTGACTAAAATGTAAATGTCTTAGCAAAAAATTGAAGAAGGATATGTTTGGCATTAAAAAATAACAACCTATAACCACACATTTTCGTTATTGGAGTATATTTTAGACATGGAGTTAAAAAGTCCCGTGCAAAAGTATGAAGAATCAAATGTAACTCTTCATTGGTCATTCAATATATTTTAATCAGGCTGTGACACACAATCTCTTTCATATATTCAAACGAAAATAACAATAAGCAACAAATCAAATATTTTTCTATAGCAACAAAAATTCGGATGTTTAACACTTTTTTTTCCAATCAAATTCTACTTGGTTTTAAAATCATGTTCCATGACCAAGTAATTTCATTCATCTTTTCATTAATTTCTGTTCATAAAAAAGGGTCTTAAGATTTAACCCAGCTCTAATGAAAAGTATTAAATCTTTTCAATTTTTTAATTAAAAAATATTAATGGATTTTCATTTACAACTTTTATTTTTATTGAAAGATCATCTGATTCATCTCATATTGCTTAAGTCGTGGAAAGCATTTCTTTATTGTCTCCCAAATTAGCACAATCCTATAAGGATTATTAAATTGTTTAAGATCTGTACAAAAAAAGACAATTCTTAGTTTCCTGGACTTTTTTTTACTTCTTTTATGACCAGCAAAACTCATTCATCTTACCATAATTTTATGTCCCCAATCTGCATTTCTAAAAAGCGACTCCAGAATTAACACACCCTAATGAGGCTTAGTAAGGGGGAAGGGAAGATATTTAATGAACTTGGTGATTTAATTAAAAGGCAAAAGATGCGTAAATCATGCGAAATGTTCCCCTCATCTCGTTATCGACAAGTTTCTAATTAAGGCAATAAAATATTTGCGAATATCTTCATCTCCATAGTGAAGAATTATCCTCCGTTATAGAAAAAAATCTTAAGTATTAAGTGAAAATTTATTACTCAGACGAAAACATTTCTAACGTCCGCCTCTCCTACTGGGGCAGGACTGCGTTTGGCAAATTAGCGATCATAAAAAAAAAAGAAAACATCAACAACTTTTGGCAAAAGTAAGGAAAGAAAAACTTCGTAAAACAACTGCTTTTAATTAATCTCGCTGCCTCATATGCGATTGAAAAGAAATGGAAATTAAAAAAAAGGGGATATCACTGCTTTGGTGTGACAAAGTTCCACCCGACAATTTTGTCAAAATTTGATTTTGCATTTGAATCAATACTGTTGAATGTACATTTTTAACTAACCGAATTCTTTTACATAATAAAAGACATATTTACAACCAAAAGCATTATTTTCTCCCATAAGCATCCAAAATTATTCGTTGACCTCGTATACTGTAGCAGTTAAAGAGTTCTGGGCTGCAACTTAGGGTTTGAAGACTTGGTTGTAATTTGTAAACTTGAATCTTAAATACTTTATAGGCTCTACGTAAAAAATCTTATTTTCAGACCTTTATTACTCATACCAATAAAGTAGTTTCGGCTAAAAAAGGATATATAGAGGCTAGTCTGTTCATACTTTTGCCGATCATAAAAAATAAGGTTGCTAAACACTATTGTATTTCAGTTGAACTAAAATATTTACCAGATTTTTGTGCTTTTGTTGCTTGACAATGTAAAGCAAATCGCCAATTTCAGACTAGCCTCTATGTATAAGCTGTTTCACAAAGTAAAAGTTACATCTTTATCAAATGAACAGAAATATTTCGGGCCGAAATTTTGCAGCAATCGATGGTGGTAAACCTTCCTCCATGAAGCCTTCGTTTTGATGAGAGCTGGATGGGGTTTTTTTTAACCCTCCACTGGTCATTAGCGGCGTTTTCAGTTAATTGCGTCGTACAGTTTTCGTTGCTACTTCAGGAATTGTCGATGACATCTGAAAGGCGTGTCACTAGATCTGTATAGGGCAATTAGGCTTAATGCGCCTTCTTAAGAACCGCGTTTTGATCGCTACGTGTCTTTCCTTCGTTAATTATCTGGGTTTTAATTTGCTTCGGTTCTTGAAGTATTTGTTATTGGAATCGACTCTTTCATTAATTTTTTCTATGCATCGTCGTGTCTTAAAACTCCGACGCGTCTTAATCATGGATATTTTCCTTGCCAATATGCGGGTTTGGGTCTTTTTTAAAAACTTTAAGGAATAAAAATGTGGTGAGTTTTTTTGCTGTCTCACCTTTTAATGAGAGTTTTCGGTTAGGTTGAGGTATTACGTGTGTGCAAATGAGCTTTAGGTAAGCAATTAAGCGATCCATTTTAATTAGGTATTGTTATGCGGATTTGTGCTAATTCCCATAAATTTTGGAGAACCGAAGTAGTACTATCCAAAGTTTAATTTGGAAACTTAAAAAACAAATTCAAAGGGATTATGTATTTTTTCAACGTTATCTCCCTAATATAGTTTTGTTATTAGAATAAATACTAAGTAATGCAGTAGGATGTCTGAATAAAAGAAAATAATCTAAGCTGGTTTTTAGAAAACAAATTAAGATTTCAGACTTAAAAGTCATTTCATTGTAGAAAAGGAAATTAAATTCTATAGCGTTCAGTTTGATTATAGATAAAAATATAGGTTTTTTTTTGTATTTCCTTGATTATAAGATAAGATTTTAAGAAATTTTAAATCCCGCTTTTGGTTATATTGATGTCTTAAAATAAAATGATGTGTACTGCAATATTAGAGTGATAAAAGATTGTTTTCTACTACTTTTAAATAAATATAATTCCTTATTGTGTAAGTAATCCTAATGTCTATTTATTTTTAATCTAATTTAATTTCCTTTTCCCTAATAAATTTTCAAACGATGCATTTAAATTGTGCATAAATTGCTTAATTGCCAATAAACGTGTAATGTGTATGATATATCTATGTATAGTCAAACCAATAAATAGACCCAACAGTTCTGGAGATATTTGTCAATTTGTAGAATACCCTTTAAAAATGCCATTCTAAAGAATTCTCTCTCTGTTTTACCTTTCTAAATCATACAAAAAAAGTTTAGGTACAAATGGAAACCGGAAGAAAATATATATTCGAAAAAGAGAAATAAACAACACAGTCCCTTATTATTGTTTGGTAACTGTTCCAAAAAAATTTAGGGGTTGACCCCAGTGTATCACAGTCCACCGGAAACTTCTATATGGTGCTAGCCCATGGCGAACCTTCACTGAACTAAGTTTTCCGTAATGACAGGTTTCCCTCGGCCGTTGGTGTGGCACAGACAATAGCGTAACATACACTTTCTTCCGAAGTGTAGCCTGCCAACTTTGGAAAACTGTGATTATGGGCTTCTTCCTTAGTTTTTCTTCCTGGCAAGGAGTTGGATTGACTTAGTGGTATCTGAATTCAATTCCAAATAGAATTTTATATTTGAATATATACTAAGTAAACATATGTTATTTTAAATAAAAGTTTTAGGCTATTCGTGAAAGATGCATGGAGTGGGCCTTTGGTTGCCACAGAAAATAGTATTATGTTTCTAGTAGTGCTTAATCATCAGCATAGGATTGGACTCTTAGGATACTAAACAATAAAACGAGAGCTACAAAAAGAACAACTTTGGCTCAAACCCAGAAACCTACTAACTTCGTACTTATTATTATTTTTTTTTTTGCATTTTAAGTCTTAATAGTGTTGCCACTGATTCAAAGAACAAAACGGTTATAATTAGTAATTATTTGATTTTATTATTATTATTGAAAAAATAATGGAACAATGCTTCGACCAAAGATACCCTTGATGACTAAAGTTATCCCATTTAAATGTTGTTGTTAATCCCAGTAGGCCCCTATTGAAATTCCAACTGTCACATTATTTTATGGATAATCAGCTTGGGGACAGTTACCTTTTTGTCAAACAAACTAAAAAGCATGGTGGGCTTTACGGTGCAAGAGGAGAGAGGTCAATCGCTCGCCAGGTATCATTTAAAGCGACATTGTGGCCTTTCGCTCCCCCAGCCCCCACTTTATTAGCTATAACTGATGTCGTTAAAAATGTATTCCCTGCCGTCATTTCGGTATGAATTCAGGATATAAGAGGGTCATTAAAGCAAAAGATCGACTCGTAATGAGGCGCGACTTATGGATACGACACGTTGCGAGTCAAGGCTTAACAGGCATAATAACTTCATTTGTTTCGCGGAAACCTGCCGCTAGAAAAAGTTTGCTATTTCAGGACTAATTCATTCAGTTGTAGTTGAATTAACATATAGCTCTGGAGCTTTACAGTTAGCGAAATATTGGTGTTTTTTCTGGACTTGTTTACTAAATAGAGGGATTTCTAGCTGAATTTATGTATTGGTGACATTTTAAAACTTAGTAATGGCAATGAAGGCCGATAAGTTGAATTAATATAGCTTTAAATCTGCATGACGTCCCCAGAATGGAGTATCATGACTCTAGGATATAAGGTATATAATATAAGAAAGACTACTAGCGAAAGGGATTCAGGACAAATTCTTTGATTTGGTGATTGGTGATAACATAGCCTGATTCCTGTCAATTATATTTCGTGATAGCCTGTCGATTCGGGTGCCTTATAGCCTAATTCAAAATTACTAGGAATTGTTCCTTGGTCCCTTGTCTTGGGACTTTTTTAATTTTTCAACAACAAATATTTCACTACATTGTTCTAATTATTACTTTCAACTAACAAGCCAACCTTAAGATCTATCTGGAAAACCTGTACCACTGATAAACCCATGAAAAACCTACTGAAACAATTGTCATTTGACTCACGTCTCACGTCCAGATTCATATTTGCAAACTAATCATCATATGAAACAGGATTTGTTTTAACGATCTTCTCTCCCACTAACTTTATTCGAAAGACACATGTTCGGGCATAAATATGCGTGTGTTTGTAAAGTTTTTCCTACAGGGCAGACAGTACGTGAAGATTATGCCTGATGGCTTCGATTTCTGGCCACCTGACTCACCAGACCTTTGACGGCTTCACCTGACACGCGCTAAATAATAAAGCGAAGCCTTGGCTTATAAATTAAGTGAACACTACAACAGTCAAATCCCTCGTTAAGAGATGACTCGGACTTGCTTTATGACAAAACGTTATGGCAGCGAATTTTTCATTTATTATGGGATCGTACATAAAGTTCGGAAAGGTAGTTTTCGAGTACTGTCAGCAGTGGTAACATTGGATCTGTTTGGTATCATTGGCCTTTAAAGGTAACATTGGTTCAAATGTAAAAAAAAACATACTTTACCTTTTACAGCAAAAAATATTTTACATTATAGTCAAGGCAGTGTCGCTACAAATTGAATAACAAAAAGTGCTTCGTTGTAGCGATAGGGTAAGATTAAGCTTGGGCCACAAAGTAACTGTTAAAGGATAGTAGTTTACGGCACAGCAAAAAAAAACCAAAACTCAGAATTATTCATTAGAGTAATGCCATTGCTCGTTTACGATTTAGAGCATTAAAGGGTACTACAATATGGTTAGTGGTTTTATTGTTCAGAAAAATAATGTGAGTCATGAATTGCATCATCTTTATCACTGGATTCTAAAAATTCGCTATTCTGTATATGTAAGTAATTGTTTTATTCCATTTGCATTTTAATGATGTGCTCTTCGGGTTGCCAATCATGATGTAAAATCATTCTGAAAATTAAATCAAGACCCTCCATTTCTCACAAATATCATCGTAAAGTTGAAAGGATTGGTGAACGTTCGCTTATGTTTCCGACTGCCTATTTCTAAACTCCTTTTGGAGTTTTAACACAGCCAAATACGCCTCGTAATTTAGAACCTTGGTCAAGTGACGAGGTCGACACCTGAGCAGGCACCCAACGGAACTTCGAGCGACGTCGACATCGTACGCTAACGCCGTCGGGGTTTAGGTTTAGTTTGAATTATCGTCGCACTAGAGCTACACGAGGGCTATTGGCGACGGGCGTCGTATTTTAGAACCACAATCAGTAACGCCGTCGGGACTTTCGACTCCACAGATTTAACGAGCACGTATATCGCAGTGTACTCGGGCACCCCGGTGATTTTTTTAGAGGATTTTTTCCATCAGCACGAATACGTTTATAGTATGGCTAGGATAACGACAGAACCAAGAAGGATTGGTGGAATAGGTTAGTACTCTTCAGAAGTTAGTTAGACGATTAAGTAAAAGGGTTACGGTATACATCAGAATTTAGTTTAACGTAATTTTAAAATATCCCCTCTTCCGTGTTGCTAGAAATGGGGAGAGGGGGCTGTGATAAAAACTATTTGGTCGACGGCCAAGCTGTACCTGAAACAATCAATTGAATCAGAGGTAAAAACAAAAACAAAAACGGCTTTTTTCTTTTTATGATGCACATGCAAGGGCGGGAAAGATCTAGCGCGGAATTGTATTATAAAATGGGGAGGACCGATAACTCTCTTTGACGGTTAGACAAAGCTGCAATTGATATTTGTGTCAAACATTTATTTTGTATTGTCATCGACACCAATAATTATGCAAAGTTAAACGTGCTTGAACGAAAAACATCGCTAGAAAAAATTATTGTATGCGTGAAGTGAGAAGATTTGTGTTGCAATGATGACTGGACTGCATCTATGTTTAGACAGTTTGGTGTTTGAATAAACGTTCTACTAGTGCTGCACGAAAGCTATTGGCGACGTGTCTCTTTATTAAGAGTAGAAAGTTATGTGGTATTTATATACGCGTGATTTCTATGAAGTGGGTTTGCTGGTATTGTAGGTGTGGCGAAATTGGTCACGAAAGGGTGTAAGGTTTTTTTCTTTAAATGGGAACTTTAAAAATTGGCTGGAAACTCATGCCGTTAGTGCGGAGATAGATACGGCTTTTTTTTATAAATGTTGAATATGAAAGCAAATAAAACCATGCCATCAGAGAGGCCAGATTCATATTTGTAGTACATCTAATTCATAATCGTATTTATGTACATATCGTAGAAAAGAAAAAAGAAATACAAGCGGCTGTATTATATCTGAATACTTAATTGTATTTGATTAAGTAATGAGAAACACGATTGTTTGGATCTTCTTTCTTCAGACATGCAGTATTTTCTTCGATGTACTAGACTTCCATTATAACACCCAATTTTCAAATTCCTTTTCCCAAAATCACGTTACATTTTTGTCAAAACCACTGTCGAGTGCTTATAAGCGAAGTTTTTGTACCTTGGCGAATATGACAAAACTGATATACAGCCACCTTGGCAGTCGCCCATAAATAAAAACTAACGACCATGGCCGGTGACTGCTTTATGAGAAGTTGGTGGCTAACTGGACTGTTTCTTTAACGGTCGTACTTTAATATGGATACCTTTACGTGACGTCTGTAATCTGATTCGGATGTCTTGTCATAATTAGTATTTTGGGAATTAACGGCTGTCGAAACTGACGGCCTTAATGACCAATTTAATCGATGGAGGTATTGCTGCTTGTTAACCTAAATTTCTAGTTAAAAAGTGTCTAATTTGCAGTATACACGTAGCACAAGGTGCCTTTAAGACGTCGTAATAGGATCTTAAGCGTCAATGCTTGGTAGTTGGCAAAAAAAGTTCTTCAAATGACGCATTCTAAAAGGCGAAATGTAGGAGCTTCAAAATTGAGAAATAATGTCTATGCAGGAAATCTATGTTTATATGTAAGACGTCTACTCTTTCAGACTTATTTTGTTGCTGTACGAAGTTCGTCAAAATGGAGTAAAAATATTTGGTCATATTTATGACGCCAAAAAGACGTAACTGACGTTTTTAATGTAGTTTTCAAACCATTTTAAAATCTGATTTAGGTATAAAAAGGCGTTTTATGGGAATTTTATGTTTCTTTGGTAGTTCCATATTGAAAATTTTGGGATTTGATCTTAGAGATACAATAACTTATAGATACTATCAAAATTTCGCTAGAAAGCGTTTAAATACTTTTAATACACTGATTAATACTGACTAATAAGATATATATGTTACATCGCTAAGATATTGCTATAAATGCATAGCTTTCGCAAATGGTTCAAGTAATTCGCTAAAGTAGTAAGGGGATTTTAGAACTATGTTCCATTGACTTCGAAGGGAGTATAAATTAAGTTAGAGATACCGCCTCCTCTCTAAGTGAATTTTGTTAGCCTTTTAGGATAATGTATTCTTCTAAGAACACACATAATCAATAATTTTACTGAATTTTATCATGTGGGCGTCTTTGTGTTTCTGCATAGTTTGGAAATATTAATAATATTGAGCAATTAATTGAATTAAGTAATTCGACTGTTGTATAGAGATGAGCGAATTAACTTCTTTACTTTAATCACATAATTTTACTTATAGGTTTTGTAGTATATAAAGACATGGACAAATTTGAAAATTTGATCTTTTCATATTTTTCTAAAATACATAATAGAAACTAATTCAAGTTCTGCATATAATAAATATGTAAGACATATATTCCTTTATTCAAAAGTAATTTAACAATTTTATATTGAAATTCTAATATTACCATTTATATACTATTTTTATATAGTTTAGAAATATAACCGCAATGTACAATTTATCTTATTTGCTTTTTAAAAACTTAAATGAATTTATGCTGCTATGTTTCCGTGGTTAAGAAAAGCAAATGTGTCAAAAACAAGTGACACAGCAATTCATTGTTGAGAATAATGGGTGCCGTACAACTAATCATACTGATGTATAACATTGTCTCACTTATATATAACCTACACAAAATACGTGGGTTTTTGAGAATTTGCCGAACATATTTCTGCTCATAAGACGTGATAAACGTTTCGGCTCAAAATACAAGCAAGCTTTTCTATTGAAAAATAATTAGCAGTCAGTCGCTAACGCCCGTGTCACCGTTACCCATTCCAATATGAGTTATTTCCTGGGTATAACTGTTTGTAATTCAAAGCACACCCTGGTCTTTGGCCGATGCTTTTATGCGAGACTGTCAAATCATTTGATATATAATATTATCGCCTTTGATTCCGTTGAGTAAGTGCTCAAAGACTATAAAAGGGAAAGCTAGGTTGGTGACGCTGGATTCTATTGTAGTGTAGGATTCGGTTAATCTTTGTGAGTATAGAATCGGACAGTTTCAATTGAGGAGTTGTGAAGGTTTCAATTAGGCATCTTTTGACCGGGTGATAATTCCGGGTGAATTGGTACGGCTTTTAAAGGGTTATAAAAGTTACTATTGATGCTTGAAAGATAAGAATAAAATTCTTTCATACATATCCAATTGACATTGTCCAAAATTTCTTACTGTCGGATAAAGTTTTTGTATTCTTAAGTCAGTTTTAATTAAATTGTACAAGAAGCTAAAGAAAAAACTGATAGGCCTTTTAGAATGACAGTTGTATGCTTTTATCTATAATATTTATGAAATGATGGAAGATAACTGGTTGGCTCATTAACCTATGAAAATCAATTAAAACCATTTGACCCAGCGTTTATTTTTTAGTTCAAGTTTTCTTTAAATGTGCAATGTTCGAACCTTGAACATCGACCTTTTATACCAATATGAAGAATAATCTGTTAATTTACCTATCTAAAATCCTTTGAAAGCAAATTAGAAACCACTTTTGGTAGACTGTAGAATTTTATGCACTGAACATAATTTTGGACCACTTTTACCCTGGTTAAATTCCCATTGACCATATATTAAACAGTCATTATTCCATTGACCATCCATTGACTGTAAAGCTCCATGCACCAAACATAATTTTGGATCAATTTTACCTTAGTTAAATTCCCATTGACTATGGATTAGACTGTTTTTATCCCACTGACCATTTGTAGACTGTAGAGCTTCATGCACCAAAAATAATTTTGGGACACTTTTGCCTTGGTTAAATTCCCATTGACCATAGATTCGACTTTCATTATTCCATTGACCATCTGTAGACTGTTGAGCTCCATGCACCAAACATAATTTTGGACCACTTTTTACCTTGATTAAATTCCCACCGACCTTCGATTTTCTAATGAATCAATGCGCTTATCAAATCGATCGAAGCCGAGAGAGAAATCAATTGTCACAGTCAATCCAAGTGCGGATAGAAATAGATAGGAGGGCCAGAAGGGGGGCTAGTGACATAGCCCGTGATTTAGGCCCACTCACCCACATAGCCCAGGAACTAACTGACTGAGTGGGGCAGACTGACATGTTGTTATTAATCCTGTTATGGATGCATTAGCGAAGGTGCAACGCTAAGAACCCCTCGCAGTAATGGCTGGTAAGTAGGGGTGGGCACCACGATACTTCTTCACCAGGATACTTTTTCTTATGGCAGGATTGGTAAAAGATTTCTTGGTTGGTCGCCATCAATGGGCTTGGATTAATATGTATAGAAATTTGTAGAATATTTTAAAACAGAGCTGTAAAGATTTGGTTTGGATCAAGATGTTAGAAACTGCCATTGTATTTTATTATTGTAAAATAGGACTGTAATAATAATTATAATAATAATTTAGTAGCAACCAGTAAACAGTTTATTTTAAAAAACAATGCAAAGGTTATATATGAAATTTAAGAAAACTTTTTTTTTTTTTGGGGGGGGGGGGGTAAATATTTGATGTCATAATTTGTTCTCAGATATTACTTCAATGTGCTTTTAATCAATTCAGTCAAAGATGAACATTGGGTATATTTAAGGTTTTTTTTTTTTTTTTTTTTGGGGGGGGGGGGGGTTCAAAATGACATCTTCAAAACGTGGAGTAAGTTTTCAGCTTGGATTGCATACAACATTCCATTGTTGAAACTGTTAGCCATCGAAATCTATTTAATGAGTAATGACCTTGTCTTAGTAACGTTCTGGGTTACCAGTCCTCGATTTCTTAAAATCCACTCTTGATTCCTATGCAATTTTATTCCAATTTGATCAATATTTTTTGAAAGAAATAGCTGCGGATGTGATGATATTTGCATGAGTGATGGTGCGGCGGATTCACGGAATCTGATATTCACCACAAGCAAAGGGCATGAGGCCTGTAGTGAAGCATGAACACAAAACAGCTGAAGACAAAAAGTAAATGTTTTTCGCATAGAAAAAATCCATTGCACATTTTTTGCTTCATTACCTGTGCTGGGCTTACCTGTACCTGTCCAAGGCTAATACCGTACAATAGGAGTGGATGATGAAATTTTGTTTTGTTAGTAACAAGTATTAGTGGAAAGGATGTTTTTAGACAACATTGGTCGCCATTTTAAAACGATTCCACGATCCCTCTTCGTGTTTGCGAGGTGCAGAGAGAGCAGAATCAAAGCTTTACAAATATTTTTGACATGAATTCTGTCATTCTGTGTTTCACATCAACCATAATCTAACCATTATATCCTTCATTAACTGCTATTTTTTTAGTCCTTCAAATGTAAATCGTGGTTCTAGTCCTGGTTAAGATGCTAAAAAATTATTCGTGAGTGTTGAAATTCGATCTTGTTCCTAAAATCTTCGTCAAAAGAACCATTTTGGACATTTTTTTATTCGAAATACATTTTTTGGCTTTTAGGTTTAATAAATAAATCGTAATTTTTAAGGTGACAAAATGACGTCTTATAGATTATATAATAATAATTTTTCAACGTTCACTTAGCCATTGTTTTGGAACATAAAAACATACATCCATAAGTCCTCCTTTTAGCTTCCACACTACGTTTATAACGTAAAAAGTGGAGGCAAAATAAACGTTTTAGCTGCTTTGTTCCTTATTAATTTTCAAACAAATTCAAATTATCTTGTTTTTATTTTACAGTTTTTTTTTACGTAACTTAGATCCTTTTGCTATAGTTTTGCCGATTAAACTTTCTAAAAAATATTATATTACTGCGCTGGATTTTGTTCTCTATGGAAAATATCCCAAGTTGGTCGTCGCATATTAGTGGCGCTTATCTAATGACACTTTTTTAGTGGGGTGGGAGGATACACTAGATTTAGCATTGATAACAGATATAACAGTTTTCATCGAACTTTTCTAGGCCTCCATTGACAATAGTCGCAACTGCTCTTTTAGTCCGATCAATACTGGATAAAGATAACAAAGCGCAAACCAAGTTTCTATGCAGATCTACTATACAAAGACCCCTAACTGACGAGCTACTTAATATGCCGATGGCATTTCCCTTTATGTACTCCAATCAAGGCCTCTGCCGATCCCTTATATACTCAGAATCCAACGAATTCTTCGCTGTTGGCATGGCTGCATTTATGATGGTCATATCTAAATAGATCGGCAATTACAGGAGAAGAAATATGACCGTGTGGTCGAGGATTAAAAACGAATTATGTGACAAGAGTTGAGAGGCAAAATAATTGGGTTTGGAATGAATTCAAAGATAGCTTTTGTACGGTTTTGGGCGGACAAAAGTCCTCACAACCGCGTCGTGCTACGGTGGATGTTAATAATGGGCAATTTTTTCGGCAAAGATAAAATGTATCATTGCGATTAGCGACGCTGTATTTTGACTTTCTATTCTTCAAAAGCCATAAAAAAGTATTTGAGAATTATTATCCAGCCACACCATGATATCGTTGGGAGAGATAAATGTTGGAAAAAAAATCAACTACTTCATGATGAACGTTTTCTGCTTTTTCAATTTATTGTTTGCTGTAGTCGCATTGAAACAGGTTCTGAAATGAAATACAATAGAGATATATGTGCCTTTGGTACAATTTTTATAAATGTTCTTATTTTTTTTATCATTGTGTCTGTGTTAAATGAAAGTTCATGCAGGAAAAACTATTTATTATAAGTTTGAAAAAAAACAAGAAAAAAACACAGGTGCTGCTTTTGTTTTTTGTGTGATACCTAACAGTTTTGTATATTGACGTCAACTCTATTGAAATTTCAACCAGGAAACGAATCGTAAAATAGAGTTTGAAAGGCGTTTTCATAACCGTTTAGCACAATAGTTAAAAGAGATATGGCTAATCGCCTTCAAATGACTCTAAATTAGGGTTTTCTGTAGTAACTTTTAAAAATAAAATGCATTTGAAAAATATATTTCTACAAAAACTGTGGTCAACTTAACAAAAACTGTAAAATTACAATCCTTGCTTATATTTTCATTATTTAAATTTTTGACATTATAAAGAATTTTAATGTAAGTTAAATCATTGAGTAAGTTCTTTTTTACCTCTCATATACGCCCAGCTTTCTTTTCAAAATTTTCCACAATGAACCATAAATCTGAAACCCTAAATATTTTAACTCAGTATAATACTCGTCAACGATTTCTTTTCAATCAATCTATGTATTTTTTTACAAAATACTGAAATTAATAAGAAGATAAAAACACTTCTTAATTTCTATCAATTAATTATGATTTTCCAAACTACTGAAACCCACTAACTATATTTACCCACACTGTACTTGTCACGCTATTGCTCAAATAATAATGCACTGTCAATCCGTTTCGTTTCCATTAATATCATATTCAAAAACAAAACTATATAAGAAAATAAAAACATCTTTTCTTTCAGTCATCCTGTTTTTATTTCAATGATACCCCAACCCCGCCTACCCACAGTTTTCGTGTTACATTTTGCCCTACAGCAGCGAAAAGTATCCTCCCCGTCCATGATTACCTTTCAATCAATATCAATTACCAAAAACAATGGCTTGTTAGAGGATAAAAACACAATCCATCAACCATGCTTTTTCATTGCAAGTTTGATAACTCCCACCAACCCCGCCTTCGTGTCAGATTTTCCACAGCAACTTGAGGTAATGAAATCATAGCCCCATTGTGCAAACCTCACCCAACCCCAATGGCGTTGATTAGGTCTGGCTTCCAGGAGGGCTTTTATGGGGGACTAATCAAACCACCCTATTAGATTCGATATGTGGAGGGGCCTTACGCAAATGAGGGGATCATGGCCCGCCTTTTAGCTGGAGGAAATGAAAAGCAGGCTGATAGTTCTCACAGGCAATCAATTGCGGGGACAGTAGATTTTTCTTTGTTAAAAAAAGTGGCACCCTGGAAATGATGCCATGGTTAGTGCTTCCGGACAGAGGATATTAAAAATTGTAATTTGCTACTCGTTTATCTATTTTTTTTTTAAGAACAATAAAAATTTTGAAATTTTTTTTAAGATTCAGCATTATTTCGGGCAGATGAAAAGCAGGCTGATATTTCTAACAGACAATCAATTGAGGGGACAGTCGATTTTGCTTTGTTAAAAAAGTGGCACCCTGGAAATGATGCCATGGTTAGTAGATCCGGACAGAGGATATCAAAAATGAGATTTGCTACTCGTTTATAAGAACAATACTTTATTGAGAATTGTGAAAATTTTAAGATTCTTCTTTACTTCGGGGGTATGAAAAGAGGCAGATATTTCTCACGGGCAATCAATTGTGAGGAGAGTCGATTTTTCTTGGTTAAAAAAAGAGGCAACATGAAAATTATGCCATGGTTAGTGCTTCTGGACAGAGAATATTAAAAATTGTGATGGCCGTGATTTCCTAATCATTTATATATTGTTTCAAATAAGAACAATACTTTTTAAAGAAATGTGAAAAAATTAAGATTCATCCTTATTTGGCTAAGTCATCCAGCTTATCATCTGATATTTCTCACAGGCAATCGATTGCAGGGATAGTCGATTTTTCTTTTAAAAAAAAAGTGGCACCCTGGAAATGATGCCCTGGTTAGTACATCAGGACAAAGGATATTAAAAATTGTGATTTGCTACTCGTTTATATATATATATAAATTTTAGAAAAATCTATATTAATAATTGTGAAGAAATTAAAGATTTATCTTTATTTCGGAAGGATGAAAAGCAGCTGATATTTCTCACAGGCAATCAATTGCTGGGCCAGTCGATTTTTTTTTGTTAAAAAAGTGGCACCCTCTAAATTATGCCATGGTTAGTGCTTCCGGACAGAGGATATTAAAAATTGTGATTTGATACTCGTTTATATATTTTTTTTTAAAATAAGAACAATAAGAATTGTGAAAATTTGATTCATTTTTTTTTTGAGTAGACGAAAAGTAGGTCGATATTTCTCACAGGCAATCAATTGCCGGAACAGTCGATTTTTCTTTGTTAAAAAAGTGGCACCCTGGAAATGATGCCATGGGTGCTTCCGGACATAGGATATTAAACATTGTTACGGCTGTATTTGCTAGTCGTTTATATATTGTTTTAAATAAGAACAATGATTTTTTTTTAAAAATTAAGATTCATCCTTATCCTAAGTCATCCAGCTTATCATCTGATATTTCTCACAGGCAATTAATTGCGGGGACAGTCTATTTTTCTTTGTTAAAAAAGTGGCACCCTGGAAATGATTCCATGGTTAGTGCTTCGGGACAGAGGATAATAAAATTTGTGATTTTCTACTCGTTTATATATGGTTTCAAAAAGAACCGAAATATTATAAAGAACCAACTATTTTGGGCTTCAGATTAACAATACCCAAATTATATGTTATTGTATAAGTTTTTGCTAGTGACTATCTGGTGAATCCAAATGGTTTAACAAACTAAGAGCCGATTTCTTTCATATAGCTGTCCTGTTCATTGTATTAAATCTGCACTTATTTTCATTGCAAGGTTGGCGTTGCTGTTTAATTGCTATTATTCTGTTCACATTATTTACATAACATTCTTATGCAAAAAATCGATTCATATTCGTAATTAATTGTCAAATATCCAATATCTACTAAAAAAATCCGTTTTTAACGATACAACTTCAACTTTTTCTCGTTTAACCGCAATTTAAGATTGTTTGGGAAATGCGTGGGATTCGTTTAAGGATTTCTACGTTAATTCACGAAATAAAAATTCAAAATCAGCTGTAATTATCGCAATAATTACATTTCGGTCAAACTACGAAAAGACACATTTTACTAATGGTTAACTTCTAGTGAGCAAAGTAATTATGATGACATTAAATAGTGGGCTCCGTTATTTAGAAGTTCAATTTAAATTCGATAATTACTTGAGAAGGAAAGTCATTTAAACTGTAAATGTATCTTTTTAACTAAGAAATATATATCTTAGAACTAAATGTTAAACTCCACAAAAATAAAATATTTTTTTTCAATGTTTTGTTTATAAATTTAGAAATTTTTACCTGACTCATCAATTCTATTTTTGAATTCTTGTTTGAAGTACCGTCGAAGCGGGTATCTGTGGCCATGGAGGGTAACTTTGGTCCAAACGTCGGAAAAATATTTGTTTCTTAATTTTTCTGCATAAAATGATCTCATCTTAAACTGTTTGACATTTTTTTAAAGGTAGAAACATTGCCTTTCATTTCATGTTAAAAAAAAATCTCATTTAAATTTGGCAATTTCACAATTGACGTTTGTATTCTTACGAGCATTTAATGATAAAAATCTATTTCTTCCAACTTTTGTCTGAAGCACCTAAAAAAACATTGAAAATAGCTAAAGAAAACATTCTATACTATTATTTTATTTATGGGGATGAATATTACACCTTTTTTAAATCTAAGTTGAATACTTTTTATGCTATATTTAATTATTGGTCACTGGGAAATATTTTCATTTCCAATATTCATTTTCCAATATTAAAATTAAAGTTTACATTTCTTCTTTTAGGCGGCAATCAATCGTGTTATTTACAGTGTAATGTCATTATACGATGCAATGCAATGCAAATGTTAAGCTAGTATAAACCATTTTTAATAACTTTATAACTTATATTATAATTTTATTTATTTTATGTTTGTACATTATAATATTGCTATTTAATTCTGTAACACAGCCCATAAGGATGATAAAAGGTATGTTTCTAATGCATTTCATGCTTGGGCCAAATTTAAACGCCAGGATTCTATAACCCCGTGGTCCATGAACTTTTTTTTAAATTAATTCCACAATTTTTAATTGATAGAAAAAAACATATATTGTATTAAAAATTGTATAACGAAATTAGGCTTAGAAATGCGCATAGTTCTTGTTTAAACTTAGTTATAAAAAAATTACTTAATATATATCCATAATAATAAATAAAACCATTTTTGCAAATAGTTTCCTACCTTTTACAATTCTTTAAGTTTCACTTTTAAGTAGGACTAGTTTAAAAAAAATTATTATTAATAATTAAATAACAGAATTTAATTTTGTTTCACTAAGATAACATACGGTGAAAATGTCATTATTTTAAAACAATACGTTAAAAGAAGTTATTGTTTCATAAGTAAAGTACCATGCTGTCTACTGATTACGTATTGAATTAGACTACAATAATTGTTTCTAAACCATTAACACAAGAAGTAAAATTATGTCGAACTTAAAAATATAAGTGGTTTAGTTGATTTCGAACTTATTTGGTGCTTTTACTAGCTCATCAATCTTAAATTATGGAAAACAAAAAAATCCGTTTTTTTTACTGTAGAAAATTCATGTTCAAACAAAACATATATTTAATAATCCATGTAATTCTCCGTTACGTCTCTCTGTCTCTACATATGAGAGCTTACACCCACACATACAATATTTCCCCCTCAAAAATGGTAATGGATCTCTTTAAATTCCAGTCTCATCCCCCAATTGACCCATTTTAATCCCAATAACCGACCATCGCAAAAATCTCCAATATCCATTACAGTGACATTTCAAAAGCAACCTTAACACCATGCCCGATAGTTGAGGCCCCGACCCCATCACTCATAAGCATTATGACCTCTCAGCTAATCCACCCTTACGCAAATGAAATTTCCGTGTAGCGAGTGGGGATCCAGTTTTTGTTTTGCAATTGTTTCCGATACCCCTCGGCCTTGTCCATTGTTATTGCCAATGAATGGATTCAATGAACGAAGGAAAGTTTCCGCCCTGGTATGCCCTAGGGTACGCCCCTTGTGTTAGGGGATCGTTTCACTTTTCCCCCTTTTTAGATTTTTTATTTATTTAAATATATCACTGCACGGTATTATGCAAATGGATTTGATGGGTCGTGTATGAATATGGGTGTTAGTAACTGTTTCCGCTGTTGCAGTAGCGAAAAATTTGTTGTTGGGTGTTTTGATTTGATTTGATTTGATTGACCCTAACAAAGAAAACAAATTAAAGAAATCACACACAAAGCTTATTGCAGGGTTGTTAAAACTCGGGTTTTTTCATGAAAAACCCAACCCACTTGGGTTTTGGGGGGGTTTTCAGGGTTTTGTGGGTTTTTTAAGTATTTTGGATGTGTTTTTCAGGATTTTGTGGTTTATTTAGGGAAGTTTTAATTATTCATCTATTTATTATAATTTTTTAAAACTAACAGAACATCTTGAGAGAGATAATCAGGAATGATGTAATTTAAATTAGAATAATTAAAAAAACTAATAATCGCATATAGTCGTTAGATAAATGTATATTTAAATTTATAAATGTATTGTCTAGAACCAAGTATTGTTTGTTTGCGTAAGTGTAAAATTATATAATCTGGATTTTTTTTAACAATAGAAATTTAAATTAGAATTTTGAAAAATGTATGTTATATTTAATGTTTAAATAATTAGTATAAATTTAAATTTGTAAATGCATTTTAAATATTGAAGTTACAAAAATGTAAAAGTATATTAAGAATAATACTAAAATATTAATTAAAAATGATGAAATATATATTTTTTGGTTGTATAATTTTTTACTTTTTTTAATTTTCAGTAAAGGCAATTTTAAGTTCAATTGCCCACTTGGGTTTTTTGAAGGGTTTTTTCAAGTGGGTTTTTTTTAAAAAAACGGGTCGGTGGTTTTTTTCGGGTCGGGTAAAATCATAACAACCCTGGCTTATTGGCTACATCCTAATTAGCTGAGTGTAAAATGTAGAAAAAAAATCACTATATCTTCTGAAGTATTTTTTTCAAATATATTTGAGCTTGTAATGGGGGTTGAAAATACTCCCATATAACCTCTAAACTTAAATTTGAATTTAAAATATTTTCATACTTGAAAGTTTTATACAATTCTTAAATGTTTAAAAGCTTTCATTTTCTTCACTACAACATTCAGTTCTTTATTATAAGTCCTTTGATATTTGTTTAAAAAGCTATTTTACTTTAATTGAACTTTTTTTATTACCCTTCCTTCCCTGCAATTGCTACTAAATAGGCACGTTAGTTCATATTTTCAACAACTACGGTATACTTAGTCATCTCGGTGAACGACCCTTATATGCTTCAAAAACTTGCATTAAGATAATTTCTCCAGTGCAAATAAAGCAATTGCTTTTGCGAATGAATTTTCAACAATATATGTCACGAAAGGAAAAGTATCCCAAGAGTGAAAGCCAGACCACCCTTTCTACCTTCAAAGTCATCATTTCCTTAAACATTATCCTCCGAGCCAACGCCTCCCTTGGAACAAAAACTGCTTTTATTCCGGTCTGGGGCCAACTAGACTGTAGCCCATTAGTTCGCCTATACAGACCTCCCCAGCCCATAGTCTGCTGCAACTGTTGAACCATTATGGTCTGTCATTACGCCCCATTGAAGACTCTGCAGCAAAAGTCTATAGAGTCCCCCAACTTTATGCCTGCTGTCTTTCGATGGACCACTTCTTCATTATGGCCATGGACAATTAGAGGATGGTCGGCTAAGTTTGGGCATCCATCAATCAGTGTGCTTCGATTGCTGCTGGTTGGAGCTTTCCCCAAAAGAGCTTTCTTTTTCATCGGCTTAATCAGATGAATGCCTTGCTCATAACTCTTCGGGTGGCTTTTTCCTGGCTTTGATATTGAAATGGCTGATGGTATAAATATTCTCATGTCTTCTGTCACAAATGAGAAAAAAATATATCGGGCAGTTTTATTGTATTAAACTCTTGCATTAGATTTATTTTGTTGAAACGAATGGTCAAGCATAACTAACAGATGATAAGCTAATTTTGGATATCAGTATTTATTTTGATTACTACGTGACAATAACATTTTATGAACGTTCAAATTTTCGAATTCTTTTTGAAGTTACAGAGAAAATATATTAACGGCTATGGAGAGATTTTTCTAATCGGTTCTGAATTGCAAAAATATCATGAATTCTTACTTTTGAAATATGCAGCAAAAGTTTTTCTATTTATATATGTATTAAAATACGCATCAAACACACATTGAATTTATGAAAAATCCATTTAATTGAACCTATATTTCGTCTAGTATAAATATCTAAAGTACCAATTTTTTTAATCGGAAATTAGAATGTATGATCATCTTTACTTTTATTTGATGAAAAATATTCAACCCCTATAACAAGCAGAAGTCTCATTAATCTGACATAACTTTACATTAAGACATTATACCAGATGTATCCTTCTAGTAATAACCAACGAAATGAGATTTTTTTTAATCACCTCTTCTTCAGATATAGTACCTCTCACTGGTTCCTAGTCTTTAGCTCCAGGCCCAGCTATTGTGATAGCAGCGCATCGTGAAACTATTAAAAGACTAATTATTGAAAATCTTTTCCGTCTCGGTAATGTTTGTTATTTATTAAACCCTGTTTCAAAAAGAAACCTGGGGGGAGGCACATAGAAAGGACCACCAAATTTACGGCGTTCATAAACTAAATGGCCAGCCATTGCTCTCTACCGCCGTGTTAATTACATTAGCCGGAGAAGAGACCTCAAGAACATCAGAAATAAAACGAGATTTATGCATACGTAGGTGGGTAGGGTTCTTTGGGCAAGCCCTGATAAATGGTTTACTTAAAGGGCCTCGTCTGTTTCCTGCCTGTCGGGGGAATGAAAATTATATGTAATTCGTAGGCAATCGCGCCTAGCCAAAGACTGATGAAACCTGGCTGCATTCGTTTGACAAAGTTGCCGCGGAAAATAGTTCATATCTGTATGCAATTATTATAGTGTAGTAACGTAAAGCAATACCAAACTGCGAAGCTCATAAAGTTCATTGTAATTTATTTTGTAAGGAACCAATAACAAGTCGACCATACGACTAAGCTGTCGTGGGCAGGCGAACTGTAGTATCTAGACTGAAAACTTAAACCATTGTTGTAACCACTCAATAACTCTTAACGATAAGAAAGTTTAGTAAAAGAGACTTATATTTTCAGGGCAAAAATGATACAATTCAATGTTGTGGTTACTGCAGTTTACCTGCTCACGGCAGTAAGAACTGCCCACTTTAGACCAGACTCGCGTTCATTAAAGAAACCTCGTGTCCCGTAAGCTGAAGTTAAACCGCATTGACACTGATCAACTGTAAACAGTCTTTATTAACAAGTTATTTTACGTAAACAAATTCAGGTATTTACCTACAAGAAAAAAACTATGAAACATCCAAATTTCTCTATCTCAATAGGCCGCGATATGATTCTTATTTCAAACCATCCTACCAGAAAGCATTCGAGTGCCAGTTACAACATTTCCAAAAGCAAACAGTAGCAAACTGTCCTCACTCCCAAGATTATGCTTGACGTCGGAATAATTCACTGCCCCCCCGAGCCAACGGGTTATCCGAGCAAATGCAGATGAGAATTAGAAAGATATTACGGGAGGGCCGCTTTTCTTTAACGAGGCCGTTTAATTTTATATATCGCGGGAGGCGCATACGTCATATCCTCCGTCGCTCGGAGACGCCTTATTGTTGCCACCATTTCTTGTGAAATATTGACTGCTAACGACATTCAAACCGGCCCCATTAACCGGGGAGGCATTTAAGACGCCCGAAGAATGGCTTCGCCGCTTTATGGCACCAACTAATAACACAGTTCTGCGGGATAGGAATGCGAAAGAAAGATCACCTTCTTCTTTGTCTAATATTCATTGGCATAAAGAGAAACAGTTGTTCACATGGGGACAAGAAGAGTTGTTTCAAATGACAAAAATATTTAATTAAATTAACAGTAAACACTTGTTTCAATTCTCAGGTCTTTGTCACGTATGCTGTGTTTTAACATTTATTGATGATTTTTTTTTTTAAATCTTAGTGTTCCCTTGGAATCTCGTAAATTAGAAGTGTAACACGTTGTCATTTTACTATTACTTATTGTAGTATTTGATTTTGTTACAAAACTTAATATTGTACATTACAAATTTCAACGCTGCAGTCAAATTTTACATAACTCACAGACAGTTAAAAAAGAAACAAATTACAAATCCATTGGGGAAAAATATCGAAACTACATTTAAAAGAACAGTTTGTCGTTTGAATTGGGCTTCAAATCTTCTTAAGTGCGCTAGAGCTATTTAAAATCTGCTACAAACTCAAACAGAATCGTTAAAAACCTTAGCACCTCTACAAGTGCAAAGTTTGTAACGATTCTGTTATCTCTAAAAGTGCAAGCATTGCGACGAACTGTTTTACTAAAAGAACGTGTTTCAAATCCCTCGACACCCCCGCTACTCCCCTACCACCACCGATTTATGCAAGACAGTTCTCGCTATCTTTCACTCCGGAATTTCTCGAGCCGGGATATTGCAATTAAAAATGTAATTTGAAAACTGTGTCTTGGGGGTGGGAGCATAAAATAAACTGCGGCCGGATTATCAGGCCGTTTTCGGTAAATCTCGCTAGCTTCCCAATCCGGGAGATTTAGTGCATTTTTTGTCAGGAGAGTGTTACGTAGATGTCGTTTTAATGAATTGAGTTTGAGATATTTGGGGGCGTTTAATGTGATGTAATGAAATGCCCTTACTCAAAAGAAAATTGTGAGTTAAAAAAACTTTATTTTCTCCGCTTTTAATTTTAGGGTTCTCCGTAGCAATAGATCAAGTTATTTTTTAAGCATTGTAATTAAACATACAGTGTGACACCAACGATTTATAATAGGTAAATTCATTACAAAATATTGCTTCTTTTAATTTGAAAGAATTTAAGGCTACAATTTACAATTTTTTTAATACAATCATTACTTGTTTATTTTAAAAACCTTTTTTTACTATCAAGTTCTCTTTTTCGGTAAATCTCCAGAGTATAATGTGATGTATCGGTGAAAAAAAATATTTTCTCCGCTTTTAATTTAAAGGAATTTTAAATTATGTTCACGTAGTGATAGATCAAATGCCTTTTACAAGCATTGTCTTAAAATCATTATTACAATAAGTGAAGAAAGAAAAACAAGGATAATTTAAATGATACTTTTATTATAAAGTAATTAGCTTTCTTTGTTGATTTTCTGTAATTTGAGAGGTTATATAATATCAATTAAATTCTTATAAATTTTTATTCGAAGATTAATTGTTACTACATATTAGTAATATTTATTTAAAGTCTAATTTGTAGCATTTCTTAGTACCTACGTTAGTATTTGTTAAATAATGCCCTAAAACATAGTTACGATAATAATATTCCTTTGAAAAAAAACAGTGAGGTATTTTCCGAAATTTGAATATCCCGTTTTTATTAAATAAATTAGAGGTACTTTTTCAACCGAGGTACAAAAAAGTATTGACTTAGAATGTCGCGAATTTTAATAAGAAGAATATTCAGAATCCAATTGTTATTAATTTCATTTTTATTTCTCTGAATTATTGTTTTATGCAGCTTTTGAACAATAGTACATTTGTTCGTTTATCAGAAGATAACACAAAAATTTGTTGATTTTTTTATAGCTGCATTGATACTTTTAATTTTATATTTCGCACACCATTTCCTTCATTCTGAATAACTTCATCTTTAAAACATTTCAACTTCATAGCTGTATTTATATAATAATATATTTTATCGGTATACTTCGATATAATCTATTGAGACTTCAAAAAACTTACATTCTAAAGTTCTAAATCCACTCTTATGCAATAACCACTCACAATATTACCTCCAAAAACAAAATCATTCTTTTAACACTGGCAGTCATAATCCAAAGTCATCTTCAAAGTGTACATTAAAAGATCCCATTGCAGCCCGCTCCGCTGAACATATCGAAAGGTGGATCAAAAATCCTCGCAGTTTGAATGAATATCACACAATTAAAAGCTTCAATTGCACGGGACCCCCGACACGTATCATGTTTGCCCTGATTATTTGCCCACCAACCCCCGAGACCCCCCTGAGCACTTTCGTCAAGCTATTCTTTTCCGCTTTCGCAACATAAACACGCTCTATGATCGGGATTTTTCCCGCTTATTTCATTAGCGAAGCTGGATTCAATAACTTGGCTCGCTTTTGCATCGGTGTGTTGACTCAAGTGATGGAGACTTCATGGAGCTTCCGTTTGATGAATCCGAATCATACTTTTGACTGTCTTGTTGACTTTGACTGGTACTTCGGCTGGGTCACATTTTGTTTGTTTGGCTTCGGGTTTATGAAATTCTTTGGGAAATGGACGGTTTGGAAATGCGGTGTTTTTGATTGAGTTTTAAATTTTAATGCGGAGATACCAGAAAGTATAGTTCTACACGTTGCGCAGTGTTGCAAAATACCACTTTAGCTGGCAACAATTCATTGGGGTAATTTATACAGTTTTTATTGATTTTACAGTCAAATTTCGTTAAAACGAGCGCGGTTAAACCGAACTACTGATTTAACGATTTACTAGTCCTTTTCGGTCTTTTTGATCTGCCATTTTATACCTTTTATCCATATTATACCTGAAATACAGATTCATGGGTATAAAAATAGTATTTGCAAGAACGCTTTAAAATAAAAATGAATTTGATTGAGTCATTTGCTGTAACTATGGGTTCGATTCCTGACCGTGAAGGTAGAGTTTTGTTTTTCTATAAAATTTGTTTGTTAAAAACAAACACAATCAACAATTTTACAGTGTATCTCGATTCGCTTGTTTTTGCATAGGTGTTGACTCAAGTGATGAAGATTTCATAGATGATTCATTTCTCGTTTGTTGAATCCGAATTAAACTTTTGACTGTCTCGTTGACTTTGACCGGTACTTCGCCGAGGTCACATTTTGTTTGTTTGGCTTCGGGTTTACGAAAGTCCTTGGGAAATGGACAGTTACGAAATTGGTGGTTTTGATTGAGTTTAAATTTTAAAGCCGATTTCCAGAATCATAAGATATGTTTCTTCTGTTCAGTAGAAAAGAGCGGATGTCACATACTTAAATAGTGAGGACCGGGTCTATTATGTAACTAAAGTACGGATTTGTGGGTATAAAAGTGGAAAGTCCAAGAAAACTTTATTATTCATGTATTCTATAAAATTTATTGTTCGTAATATTTCTCATAAAAGTAAACACTATATAAGTAAACACTAATAAACATGGTCATTGTGTTATTGACACAGCAAGGTGACAGATGGTGGTACTGCAAATTTCTAAGTATTCAAAACCACTCCCAGTTTCTGTGGATTTAGTATAGCAATGGAATAGATTTGCCATGAATCAAACAAAATGGCAGAAAATTAAAATACGTCAACTACCAAAAGAAAAAAATAGCCATATTCTAAAAATGGTGGGGAAAAGAACATCAGCGGTTTATACGTTGGACCAAAGCATGGGTGGCGATTGTTATTGAAGATGAAGTCCACAGAACTAAGCAACAAAAAACGGATTAACTTCGAGTAGCTGGTATGGTGAATACTCTGATCAAAAAGTGGGATACATATTGGGGGTTCTTGACAATCACATGGGTGCTTTTGTTACGATGTCAATGGTGGGTTTATTTTCCCCTGTATAATCTTTGCTTTGTGGTCGATTTTGCGGTTTATTATATATGCCGAAATGTGATTGAAAGATTCAGAAAGGCACCCGTGAAATAAGTTAACTTGGATACACAGTTGTGAGTGGAAAATATGAAATGAACAATTCGCACTTTATGAAAGGATATATATCGGTTGATATAAACCTCTGCTGCATGTACGGAAGGGCTTTACTAATAATATTCTGAAGTGTAGAATAGATATATTTTTTTGAATGCCATAGGATCGTGTAAAAATTTACAATCTATATTTTTTACTAAGTATTTTTTAAATAGGTAAATCTGATGCTTGATAAATATATTATTTTACGAATTCTCTCCTTTCTAACATTTTAAAAAATTAATTTGAATTCACAGACCTGACAACATATCATACGTTTTCTGCGGCAAAATGGAGAAATCCCTGTAATTATTCTTGAATATTTTATTTCAATCTTCATTAGAATAAAGGTAAAAGGATCATTGTGTGAACATCTGACAGAAATTGTAAAGGAAAAATAAATGTAGAGCCAAATGGGTCTGACCCAACCAGAGACGTGTTTTAAAACAACACACTACCGTGAGGACTCCGAAGGAAATAACGTAGATTATTGGCGCAAATAGTTTATCTATGTTGTTTCCTTCGTGAATCCTCTCATGTTTCATTCGCTAAGTTGAAGATATTTTCTGAACACACTACCGAACTTAAAAATCCTAACCTATTCCAATAATTCAGAAACACAAAGGTGTTAAAACCCTGGCAGGAGAATCCCCAGTCCATCGCAACCCAGCCATAAACATCCACCTCAAGTGTATACACACAGGATCCAATCTGCAGGAAGTGTTTCCACCGTCACCCGCCGTCAATAGAGCCTACATCAATAGGATCCGAATGACCCAAGCCCTGAGATTATCTCGTGTAATATAGGAATCATGGCTTTGGAAGGGGCCAACTAACCCGTATTACTTGTATACACAGGGACATGAACCCAGCCCCGAGGGATAAATATACGTCAGGCAGGGAGGGTGGCCCTAACATATGACCCCCACGGCCCTGCTCTCGAAGATGACAAGTAGAGGCGCGTATTAATATGGCTTAGGCCGAGGCCTAGGCTGGTGTCTGAGGGTACATAAGGCCGGTAAAGTAATTGCCTCGCCGGGGTTTTATAGTATGGAAATGAAGTCTATATGAGTAATGCTACTGGACTCAGGTGTGAGGCTGGGCCTAGGCCGCCGTTTGGTTTAGTAAAAGTTGGTCCATAAACGGGGCCGAGAGTCATTTTGGAAATTGGAGTGATTTGATAAGGGCGTAATGTCAAGTGAGTTTGAAGTTAAAATTGCCGGTCAAAATATTTGATCCTTTTTGAATGGCTTAGTGGTTGTGGCAATTATTTGTGTCCTTTGGGACTAGGTTCAAATGGGAGCGTGAGCTGATTGAATTAAATATGTAATTCACTGGCTGTCAAATAAACAAAATCCTACCGTGAACTAAAGCCTTTAGTTTCTTTGTTAGAATCTGCACAGAAAGGGATGATCAAGTACAAGGAGAACAATAAAGACCTTAGCAAAATAAAAATAAAAAATATTTACGTTTTTTAACTGAAAATACCCAATACTATGTTATTGTAATAAAAAGATTATTTTATATCAAGTATTATAATAGAACTATCTTAAAAATGAATGCATTACTAACATATATATACTTCATAAATTATAAAATAGTGAAATGAATGCCTAAGAAAATAGTAGTCAAGTCTAGATAACAATCATAAATACTTTCTTTGCATCACATTCACCTCTTTAGAAATCCAACTTAATGTAATGTAATAAGAAATTTCCAAAGAAAAACTTTCGTATTATAAATTTAATTAAATTTATCAAGGAGTCTGAATTATGGTAAAACTGTATGTCGTAATAAATTTTCCTAAACATAACAAAATCCCCGATATACACTAGTGAGCACGTAATTCAGCGTGTAGCTATGTCAGCGGTATAGATGTAGCCAGTTGTAAGCCATATGCAAATCGGTTGTTCTTCCGAGCATTGTATTAACAATGCCAACCCGACTTATGTTCCTCGTAATTATATTTATAATGCCGCCCTTCCATTTTCGAGATTACATCTCGCAAGCTTCTTAAAGACGAAAGAGCGACCCACTCGAAAAATGATGTAATAAATGACTTCCCGGACTCCGACAGAATATAAAAATAACGGAATTACCCTACGGGGCTCAAATGACCATAAAACATTGGTGTTCGGGTCGGCAGGCACCCCCGGATTACCAGGGCCGCCCCTGTTTATGGCGGGAAAGACAATTTTTTTCGGGATTTTGATCCAAAGGGGGGGAGGGGTTAGAGGGGGTATCTGCCCCCCCCCTTCCTCGACAGCACTAATATCGCGCTTGAATGGCGTCCTGACCTTCCGCAGTGTCACCAGTCAAGATGGGTCCTCTCACCTGCCATATGTCACTGGGGGGAGGATATGTATTCGGTGTTGCATGCTGGAGATGAATATATATCCTTTTTTTTTCGGGACGGTGAATTTTCAGTCCGTTTTTTTTTTTTTTTTTTTGGAGACGCAGTAATGGAATTGTTCTCGGGGGGATTAGTTTTTGTTTCGGAGCGGATCACGCTGGATTGGTTATGAATCGCTATGCATTTTTTAAACAATTTAATGCGTGAATTTGTCCTATGCATAAAATGTATCCCTCCATGAAATCCATCGGAAATCTAGTGTTGTTAAAAGCCGTGAAATTAAGAGATGGGATATGTAAATATTCATAGCAATAGTGATTGGTTATTAGCTTAGCATTTTTCTGTGGTGGATTAATTGAATTAAATTTTTTGTTGGATGATGCTCATTATATTGAGGAGTGTTATAAATCTGACTGTATTATTTTTATAAAAATTTATTTTGATTTTTTTATTGAGAATAAGAATTCTATTTCGAAAGTTAGGCTTTGCTAAAGAACACTTTTTAATTCACAAGGGTAGGGTAGGTACATATATATTCCGGCTTGTGTGCTTGATCAGAGACCCGCAATTTTTTTTTTTTGGAGACGCAGTAATGGAATTGTTCTCGGGGGGATTAGTTTTTGTTTCGGAGCGGATCACGCTGGATTGGTTATGAATCGCTATGCATTTTTTAAACAATTTAATGCGTGAATTTGTCCTATGCATAAAATGTATCCCTCCATGAAATCCATCGGAAATCTAGTGTTGTTAAAAGCCGTGAAATTAAGAGATGGGATATGTAAATATTCATAGCAATAGTGATTGGTTATTAGCTTAGCATTTTTCTGTGGTGGATTAATTGAATTAAATTTTTTGTTGGATGATGCTCATTATATTGAGGAGTGTTATAAATCTGACTGTATTATTTTTATAAAAATTTATTTTGATTTTTTTTATTGAGAATAAGAATTCTATTTCGAAAGTTAGGCTTTGCTAAAGAACACTTTTTTAATTCACAAGGGTAGGGTAGGTACATATATATTCCGGCTTGTGTGCTTGATCAGAGACCCGCTTATAAGCCTTCGTCAAGTAAGACAGACACAGAAAGAACTTTTACTGTCACAGAGAAAGGAAAGTACACCCAGGGCGAAGGTGGGAATCGAACCCGCACCCGTTACAGCGCGCAGACTGCTAGCGTTATGGTCTGCGATCCAAACCACTCGGCCATCCGGGCCCCTTAATTCACAAGATCTCGGATATGGTGTGTAGGTTGTACGCTTTTCAGGCTGTCTAATTCTAGCCTTCATGCGGAGCTTTAACATAGCCAATTACGAATCGTAATTTAGGATTCTGGTCAGGTGACGAAGATGTCAGATATGTAAAGAATAAATTACTGCCAAACCTAAAAATGAAAATTTTGGCTTTTTGAAAAAATCTTTCTGAATTTAGAAACGAGACGTTTTAGAGAAAAGAAATGTTGGGAACCTCTGCATTAAGTTATGAAGCATGGTGTTGATAACAATAGAGTATAAGATCCAAACATTTCTTTCTCGTTTTCAGCAAAAGCTGCATGACACAATAAGTGATGGCGTCAGAGGTAGGCTGTTTATTTTTAGATACATATTTTTTCTGCTTATCCCAGCTGACTGATGTGCATTCCTACTTATTTTTAGAAATAGAACTCCTTTTTTTTGCCTTACATTTGGTTTGTTCTCGCTTCTGACGGCTACAATGGACTTGCCAACGAAGGTTGACGACATTTCCCTTGTTTCAGTTTGCAACTGGACACAACGCGTTGAGTCGATTCTCCAGGAAATGGTTAAAAGAAAATATAATAAAAACATGATAAAGGTCATTTGATTAAGCAAAGTAAATATTTCCCTGCTTTTGTCAATATATTGACATTCAATGACAAACTATTATCGATGTTTTCTCATTAGTTTTAGTTGCATATTTGTCACACCAATTCAGTAACTAGCGTAAAGATGAATTGTTTACGTCTAACATCTTTCCATTAAATCTTCAGATAACTAAATAGATAAGCATCCATTCCGTTTTGTGCTTATACATATAGAAACCTAACAACGGCTGTAAATAAAACCTGATTTCCCTCCGCGTTTGATATAAATGTCACGTGACTATAAACGTCTTGAGGAATGGTATTTGTCGAGCCTTGATGACTACCTTCAACGAGGTAGGAAGACCTGCATCATTGCGGATATAACAAGATGAGCAATGACTTTTTTACTACCTAAAAGACTGCTATTGCGTCTGGCATTACCTGCTGCACCCAGATCACTGCATTAGTTTGAGACAAATGTAAAAGAACAATTTTCTTTTGTTAAATTTCAATGTACGAAATCAATTTTCAATTATTAAAATATATTTAGAACAATTCTTTTTTTTATTTAGGATGAATATTTAAAAAATTAGCTACATTTAAAAAACAAGACAAACAGAGCCATTTTAATAATGAAACTAAGAAACATTCGCACGTTGCGTAAGAATACGGATACAGTCGGTAACATAAAATATTTGGTTATCAAAGGATATCATAGATATTAAAAAAAGTCTTTTTTTATGTATGACTACTATATTGACGATTAGTTTAACTAAATAATTATCAATCATAAAAAATCCACTTCAAAATGTGAAATCGCCCGACGAATCATAGGTAGATAAAAGCCCATCAACACTAGACTGATATTGGGTAAAATGCACGTGAAAATAAAGACTATACTGCAATCATGTGGAATCGACAAAATTCATTTAATTTATATGACCTTTTCCAAACAAATCAGATTTCCAAATTTAGTTTTTATTAAATTACATTTTATTGCATCCATGAAACATCAAACTCAGTTTTGACGAAATGTAAGTTATATAATGTTGTCAAAACTACGCAGCCAAATTTTAAGGTATCAACCACGAGTTTATGAGTAATTCTAGAAATGTCATGGCACAACCTCATGCTTTGAACTTCATAAAGTATTTTTTTATTCTACCGGATTGTTAAGTATCCTGTCGTAGTCGTGCGGGGCTTGCTTAGGTACAATAGGTTAGATATTCATTGCAGAGGAAATTGCTTATTTGGTTTTTTTTTTTAAACAAGAGCAATTATTTTTTATGGAGCAATTTGAAAAAAAAAGCCTAGTTTCTAAAGAAAAGCTTTTTAAGCTGGCGTCTTTAATCGAAATACCGGTTAAATTGTGAGTAGGGCTGCTTTTGAATAGGAGTACACTGCACTATAATAGTGTATTAAAATAGATTGTATATAGTGAATATATGAATATGATTGAATATATTATATATAGTGTATTAAAATTTTTTAGCATAACAATGCTTTATTATTTCAGACAAGTATCTTTTCGAGCATCAGCAATATGACTCATATTAAAATGATCAGGCGTTGCTAAATAATAAATTTCTATTGTGATTTTTACTCGAAAATGACCCTTAACGTCGGATGGCGCATATTTATTGGACCAAAATGTTTGAGTTCTGTTGAAATGTTGCCTTAAACAATATCAATGGTGGGAACTCCGTAAATCACATAATTAGGACCAATGTCTTTTTTATACAAATATACTACTGATACTTGTCAGTTGCTTATCTAGGAGTATTTTTGAAAAGCTTGAACATTTTTGTTTTTACTTGCGCAATTGTGTTTTTCAGGTCGTAAAGGGTTATCATGAGACTAAAGAAATTTAAATTTTAGAATTTTTTTGTTTTTGACAACAATTTTGACGTTATAAATTGACAATGTAAGCATTATTCAACAATGTCATAAAATTATATAGATTAACACATCATTATTATTAAATAAACTCATTTTTTTTAATTAACCTTTTTAATACCTCACGATTAAAACTGTTTTCATACGAAGAATCGGGTTATACGAACGGATTTCTATTATCTTGCGAATAACACAATATTCAAAAGAATAAAAAGGTCTGAAAATTGCGTTGTGTCTACACAAAAGGCATCATGTATGTGTATAAAGACTCATTCATCATACCTATTTTAATGTTCTTCAACAAAGTTAATATTATAATGATAAATAATGTAATCCTATGATACACACCTACAATTTTAAAAGGGCTAATTTTGACTTGCTATGCACACTATTGACCCTTGTTGATTGGAATTTTTAAACAACTATGATTCTATTAATATTGCATTGGAAAGTTTTTATTCTGTGCTGTATGAAATATTGGATGAATGTATTCCAAAATCAAAGGCTGTTAAAAAGAAATATCCCACTTGGTTCACAGGGGAAATCGTAAACAATATTAAGCAAAAAAATATTTATCTTAAAAAGTATAGGAAACACAATAACTTAAATGACCTTGAATCATACAAACATATTAGGAAAAAATTAAATCTGATATTGGTCGTGCCCGAAAAAGTCATATTGATTCTGTAGAAAAATCTTTAAAATTAAATCCTAAATCCTTCTGGTCTTATTTTCGTAATAGTACTAATCAAAATCATGTTATGTTTTGTAACGGTGAAGAATTAACTAGTGATAATGAAGTTGCTGAGGGTTTTAAGAATTATTTCTCTAGCATTTATACTAAAAGTTCCTCCAAACAGTGTAATTATTATGATAATTCTAATTTTTGTTTAAACTCAATAGATGCGGTCAATATTGAACTTATTACTAACACTGAGGTAGAAATTAGCATTAAGGGTTTAAAGGGATCTAGTTCTGCAGGTTTAGATTGCATTCCATCGTATATAATCAAAGCTAATATTGATAGTTTTATTTATCCTTTACTAATACTGTTCAATCTGTCTTTAAAAACTAAGGTTTTTCCAGATATCTGGAAGACGTCAAAAATTATACCTGTTTACAAAAAGGTAAAAAGTCTGACATAAACAACTATAGACCCATTGCTATTATTTCAAGTTTCGCTAAAATCTTTGAATCTATTATTTGCAATAAAATTTCACTTCAAACTTCTCAAATTATTTCCCCTAATCAGCACGGTTTTGTTAAAAAACGTTCTACTGCTAGTAATTTATTGTGTTTAAATAACGATATTTCAAATGCTTTAAAACTAATGCACAACTTGATGTAATATATACTGATTTTGCAAAGGCTTTTGACACTGTTGATTTTGAAATTTTATTGATTAAATTATTTAATATTGGGTTTAGTAAAGAATTAATCATGTGGTTACGCACATATTTAACAGAAAGACCTCTGTATGTAAAATATAAAACTGCTTTTTCAGATTGTTTTGTCAGTACATCTGGGGTACCCCAAGGATCTGTTTTAGGACCTCTTCTTTTCATTTTGTTTGTTAATGATTTAGCTGATTTATTTGACTCATGTTTATTATTTGCTGATGATCTGAAAATCTACCGTTGTATTTCAACTATATCTGACTGTGAAATTTTACAAGGTGAACTTTGCAAGTTGCATTCGTGGTGTTTTAAAAATAGCCTGTTTTTAAATATTGATAAGTGCTTTGTTGTTACATTCACAAGAAAACTAAATACTTTTGTTCACAATTATACTATCAACAATATACAACTCGCTCGCAAAAATAGTATTAGGGATCTTGGTGTTTCTTATGATTCTAGTTTTACTTTTAATTTGCATATACAGGAGATAACAAAAAAGGCGCATAAAAAACTTGGTATGCTAAAAAGAACTACCAGTAATTTTTCTGACATATCTGTTCTTGTATGTCTTTTTGATACTTTAGTTCGACCAATATTAGAATACTGCTGTGTCATTTGGAATCCTTCTTGCAAGCAACTCATCTATACCATTGAAAGAATACAGAATAAATTCTTGCGATATATTCATTTTAAATCTAATAGCTATGAGCAATATCCATCGAACTCCTCAATTAGATCAAACAACAAAATAAATTCATTGGAATCCAGAAGAATGGTATCATTATTTAAATTTTTTCATAGTTTATTTCATAACAAAATTGATTGTCCTTTTTTACTTAAAGAATTTTATTTATATATTCCTCCATACAATACTCGTAATAAAATTATATTTAAGCAACCTTTATTAACTAAAAATTATCTTAAAAACCAACCGATACTGCAATTTATAAATATTGCTAATAATCTACCAGTCAAAAGAGATATTTTTTTTTGATGATTTTTCTAATTTTAAAATTGATATTTTCTCACTTTTTGTGTAATTTTTGTTTGTTTCTGTGTGCTGATGCTCTGTCTTTTTTTGGTATATTTATTTGTCTTTGTGTCTGTATTTTGTACTGTATATTTTGTTGTCCTGTTATATATTATGGATCTTTTGATTGCAATCTGATCTGGAGCTGATTGTAATTTTACGATAAAATCATTTTTAATTATTTTTAAATGACCTTTTTAATATCAGATTATATTTGTTTTTCTATCGAGTGGTTATCCATTTCTATTTTTTTTTCAAATAAATTGTGCTTGTGTTCGGCATCTGCTTTTAATCCTCTACCTTATTATGATTTATTAGTTAATTTTAAATAAATAAACTTTAAAAAACGGCACTTTCATGACGAACAAAACGAAACATTTTTTTTCGCCAGGACATGAGGTTGAGGATAAACCATTATTATTTTCGTTTGTGAGAAATATAGCATTATTCATTGAATTTCGTTCATACATTGTATTACGGTAAAAAGCACAATAGTTCGTCTCATATTCAAGCGTTTTGTATTCAAAATGTGTCAAAATTTGTCCTAGCTTCATGTTAATGTCAATGCAATATAGGCGGGTTTTTCGTATATTTCGCTGAAGAGCTTTGTTCAAAGCTCTGCATTATTTTTGCATTTAAATTGATAGAGCCTCCTTGCATTAGAGGAAGTTCTCACACTTTACGTATAGAAGTTGTAATATATCATTTACAAAAATATAAAATATAACTTGAAAAAAAATCTACTATGAGGAATATATTTATATCTTTTTGGAATTTTTATATTTAGAGTGTGAAAAATATTTATTAATATGATCATATTAAAATGAAAATTCTTCTTAAAAAGGACCTTATTTAAATAAAATAATTAATATTTATAGCAATGATTTTTTTAATGAAAATGCTACATCATATGTATTTATTAGTTGAATAAATGTTTTTAAACAAAATTTTTAATATGTGATGTAATATTTGTTGTATCTCTGAAACAATAATTTAATTCTTAAAAAATTATTACATTTTCAATTGTCTAAAGAACTTTTTTTTATTAAAATTTTTCATTTAACTCATAAAAAAATTGAGTATATTTAGTTTATTTACACTATTTCCTAATACACAAAAAAGTATAATATTGCACTATTTTAATAAATACAAAAAAAATTAAATTTTCTTTTTAATTTGCAAATTAACTGATTAAAGAACAAAATTTTCTTTAGTTTTTAAAAAATTCTTTTGTTGAATTATCAAAGAAATTTTATTTAAAAAAGTTCATCAACGCAAATGAAGTCACCTTCATCAAAGGCCACCCGAGACCCAAAATGAACGAAAATAAATCAAAAAATTAAATAATTCTTCCGCATACTTCATCGAAAGGGAATCAAATTCCAGTCATCTAAATTAATCAAAAAGTCTCAACTCAAAAAAAGAATCAATCTCTCGCACTTGATTAAATTAAGAATGAAAATGTGTTTTTACATGGGTAAAAAATTGTCTTAATTCTGAATCTACTTTACAAACAATTAATATGAAAAAGATTCCAAGCAGTATATCATCTAAGGATTCTTTGTCAGATTTGCTCATGATAGAACTTAATTTAATTTGAAAGAAAAAAATAGTCTGTCACAGGACATAACTTACAGCAAACATTTGAAAGCAATTCTGATTGAATTAAGGTTTAAAAAGAAAGTCTTGTTTACGGATATAACTTTGTCACTTTCTTTTGTTAAAAGTCTAAGAATATTTTAAAGTCCTTTTATGAAATAATGCAAATGGAAAATAAATTATTGCACGTAAAAATTACACTTATAGTTTTAGTGATCTTTAATTGATAGCAGTTCTTTGTATTTAACAAAATTTTACAATTGTTTTTTTCCCTAATGTATTTTTATTTTAAAAATACACGGAAAAAAGTTTGATAAAACTAGTTGTGTATAAAATCAAAGATTATGTTTGTTTTTCTAAAAAAAATATTTATTAAATACTTGTTTTAATTTATCTTTACAATGTAATTAATTAAAGTTTAAAACAAAATTTGCTTTTATTATTTAATCAAAGAATATTTTAAATCTGTTCTATGCAAAATAGTTATTTAAATTAGGAAACAAAATAAGGAAGAATGAATAATACGGTTTAAACAATGATCTAAATATTTTTAAAGGGTGTATAAAGTAGATAGTACTATTTTTATTTATTTAATGTCTCAAATAACAAAAGTGAGGTTATAAGAAACTATAAGTTGTTATGTATATATGTTCTTACTGTATATAAAAATATTATTTGACTGCGATTTTTTTTAAAATTTCTGTATTAACAAAATTGGCAAAATTTCGCATTTTCCGTTTTTTTAAATGCAATATACTAGTACCATGTTCATAAACTTTATCAATTGTGTAAAAAGTATCGTGAAATAGATGTATTTAGGAGACTAGAATTCATTCTTCTGTTTAGATAACAGTTTGAGGCAAAACGTAAATAAAAAAAACCAAGGCAGTGTTTCAATTCTGTTTGTTCTGTATCCCGAAAATGTCGAAACACAACGTGCCGCTACTTTAAAATTGGAAAAGGAAGGGGGAGGAGGGAAAAGGCATTAGCTTCAAATATCTGCGTCATCGTTGCTACTACAAAAGAGAGAAAATAAACTTTCCAATAGCACATAGAAAAGTAACTCTCGGCAATAATACGTTAAAGAGAAAACTTTTTAATCTGCTGAAAGCCAGGGAGAGAGCTGACCTAAAAGCGATTGACACAAAAGCAAACTTACAAAAACATTAAAGGGGGAAAACGAAAAGCAACCAAACAGGAGCAGCAAGAACAAGAAAGAGAGAGAGTAAAAAAAAAATCTATCAAAGTACCGAAAACTATATTCTTTCTTTTAGCTCTTCAGTATTTTGCACGTGAAAAATGTATGCCATCCCTGATTGCGTATTGGCAAGCTACTTAAAAATTGAGGCGGCCACCTATAAAAAGATGAGTGCAAACCGTTGTTTCGTGCATTAGGGGAAGTGTCAGACCCCGATCGCGGCACGTGCTGTAATAAACCATTGTTGCACGCATGCAATGATAAGCCATTGTTGCTCAGATGCAACAATGCGTGATGGCCCGGCCATCAATGGCAACATTTCTCGGTTTCGATTACGGCACCCACGTGCATAGCACCTCCCTAGAGGCAGTGATATCTGGGCACCCAAATGGATGTGTCATTTATTTTATTTCAGTTTTGAGCTCTTTGAGTTTTTCTGATTTGTCAAGAGGGGATGACCCGGGAGTTTAACTCGCACTTCGAAGTGCAGTTGTAAAAGGTGTGCCGCACCCTCTTAATGATATTGTTGAAACAAAGTAACTTAAAGGTTTCTTTTTCTTGGTTGCATTTTTCTAAAGTGACTATGGTGAGTATCAATAAGACTATTGACCAAAGGATTTAGTATGAGTCACGGTCTAGATGAAAATGAAAGTGTTAAGAAAGTTATAGTGTTATAGCTCTTGAACAACAACAAAACGTAACAAATGAAAAGCTAAAATTAAAAAAAAATTACCGAAAAGTCTTAACAGGACTTTTTTAGAACAAAAGTCTTCAGAAACAAAATGACAATTTTAAGAAATAGATTAAAATGGCGTAAAATATACACGCAAAACACAACAAGTTTCATAAATAAAACTATTATTAAAATTTATTTTGAAAAGTGAAGACACATAGTAATAACTCAAATCAACACACAGTCAACAAATCACTAACAAAAAATAAATCATTCCCCTCACGATGTACTAAAAAAATATTACTTTTGTCACATATGTTCCCATTTCTCAAACGAAAATTGACAAAAGACAATTTTCTACATAGAAAAACGATAAAAAAAATAAACCAATCTTTTCGGGGGAATATAAGTTGATAAAAAGTAAAGACATTTATTTAAAAAAAATGCCACCGCTTAAAATCGGTTTTTCTTTTTTAAGATTTTATCTTTTTATGCTTAGTGTTTAATTTTTTTATGCGTAAGATTCCGGAAAACTGGACACATAATCGATTGTTATTGCTTATCCATGTTTCTATTAAACCGTTCCTACCTCTTCCATCAACAAAATGACGCTGCGTATAGAGATGTAAAGGAACAGATCACTCAGATAATTTTGAAAGTGGCTTCTTTAGTTTAAAGAGAAACAGTGTGTGCTGCTATTTGCAAGATGGCACGGTCAATACGATAAGTATCCTATTTCAAAGTTGTTTGCATACGCAAGTTTTGATGAGAAAAAATTAAATTTTGTTGAGAATAAAATAATAAATTGAAAAGAAAAGTTTAGCTGGGAAATAATGGAGCAATGGACTAGGACTATAAACGAACCGATACATATGCCCCAGTCAAGTTCAGGAAAAAAAATGTCATGTGTAGCCACACTTGACATTGGTTGAGCCTGACCGCATTAGAAAACTACTGTCGGTGAATTTTTATTCTTACTATACATTGCTCTGTTACATTATATCTTACGTCAAGCGGTAGCGATATTTTCATGAAGATAGGCTGAAATGTAATGGATAAATACTTAGCAATGTGCCTGACCTCACCAATGTCAAACAAACGATGGAGCAATTGAAAATTACCCAAAATCGGTCGATTAATAGCTATGTTTAAAATACTTAAGGTGTACCAAATATATACAATGCATTTATCGATAACACTCTTTCATTGACTTTATTGAGGCTACACTGATAATCTGGCTTATTTCGCTTCTAGCTGATCAGTAGTCGTGTCATAGACACTTTTAAGGGGATACGGTACCCAAAACATTATTTCTAGAAATAATAACCTAAACATGTAAATTATAGTGGTTTTATATAATGTTAGCTCTAAATAAACATTTTCTAGCAATAAAAACACATATTTACAAGTAGTTTTCATTTATATAAAAAAAAATTAAAAAATTGAACTTTTTTAAAACGCTACTCCTCTTTCAATTTTGAGAATAACTCTACCAAACCTTTATAGTTTGTTTTTAGTACTAGTATTTGTTCAAGAACTGTGCATGGATTTTAAAATGTGAGCTATAGTTAAAAAGTAACATGCATTTATATTGAAAATCACAAAAAAAATTACAAATTATTGAATTCAACATTTTTTTAAAAACAACTATACATAGTAGACGTTATTCCATGCACAATTTTGTGCACCATATATATAAAAACACAGGTTATAAATTTGAAAATTCTAACTTAATTAACAAAATAGCCTTAGGGATTTAATAAACACAAGAATTGAAAAACGCGAAACCGAGAAAAAAGGTTGGAAGCAGGCGAAATATGTATTCCAAGTTATAGGAATGACTCCAGAAAATATTTAATAACTTTTTTTCTACAAAAGATATCATTATGAAACTTTCAGTAAATGTTTAAAAAAATATTGTAAATAATAAGAAGTAAAAACTGAAAAATCGATATTTTGACCAATTTTTGGGTACCGTATCCCATTAAAACTTCTTTTTTACTTATATAAATACCCTATCAACTTACTTAAAGGAGTTTTCATAAGTTGTTTAAAAGAAAAGTCACGCTGTTCATTAAACAGTTGTAAGATAAAACTGTCCTTTTAAAAGACTTATTTTACTTCTCACCTAACATATACTCAAGCTCAGCCGCTAATGCATTTTATTCAACTTTTTTCTTCATTTTTTTCCCTACTTTTTCATCATTTTATTCCTTTTTCATAAAACGACCTCACGGGATTTTTCTGAAGGCTTGTCACTTCCCATAATATTACCCGATTTTAGACTTGCATTTTGCATCATTGACTGTTTGGCTAGAACGTTCTTGGCGACATGCCGCTGTGAAAAGGAATGACAAAAATAGTTATTGGCACTTTGTCTTTCTCTTGAAACTGTTTTATATTTTTGTAGTGTTATTATTTTTCCGCGGCGCGTTTTGTTTATAATTTTTTTCCTCCACGCCTATCTTTATTCTTTTCGTCCTTCTTCTTTATATACTTTTTTACGTGTTGTTGTACGTAAAAAAAATTCTTCTTCCTGCCAAATTTTCATTTTGCACAAACGTAGATTCTTCCCCTTATTGGGATAGGGTTATAAAATGTGTCATCTTATTTCGGTATTTGAAGTTGTAAACATCTGTGGTGTAGGTTTTATCAAATTTTATCCTCCGTCTCCTACCACCCACTTTAAGAAGAAACACATTTCGAATTAAAAAAAAAGTATGCTTCAAAATGATTTCATATTTACAGTGTATGTTACATTTTACACAACCCCCTAACACTAGTTCGTATGATATAATTATTATTAAAAAGTATATTCACATCTCTTTTCTTAGCAGTGAAAATATATTCGAATATTTAAAAAAAAAAATTGTATTGTTTTCTTTCCAAACTGACGCATACTAAAAGTTGTTGTCTAAATTATTATGTTAAAATAATCTAATGAAAACTGTTAGGCAAACATTGAACAAACCTAAAAAAAATTATAAACCATAGCCCAGAACCTTTTTTATTTAAGAAAATTAGGTTTTACCAAATAATTAAGCATATTATTGTACATACGTTCTAATATAATATCGTGTCTCACGAGCCGATAAAGAAATGAGGATGTAAATAATTACCAGAAGGGGGAAGCGGAGGTATTATCAAATTTCATTACCCCCCCCCCTCCTACTTTGTGGTACAAAAAATCTTAAAAAGAGTCCACTAAAAATTAAAGTCGTAATTATTTTCTTCCGAAAATGACGATTGCTAATGGTCATAATTATTTTTGCCCCCAAAACAGCCTGAAAAAATATTATCATTAACCGCTGCCTTCATCTATATGCGAATTGGGATTACAATTTTAGAATGCGCGATAATTTTCGCAATAATTGCAATCGTTACTACTTGTACGTTTGTCCTAAGTGCTACAGAGCCCATGTTACCGAAATTGCTGCATTTTTTTTGTTTCTGCTTTATTTTATCTCATTTTTAGAATTTCAACCGTCTTTGAGGAATTAATGATTATTACTATCGTAAAGTTAATAAAAAAAATTAGAAAATGGGGATTTTTTTTATTAATTGGTCTAGAAGAAAATAGGCTAATGGCCTAGTTCTTACTATGGACATATATCCCTTTTCTACTGAAATCAGGTATGTATTTTACCTTTTCAAGCAAAACATTTTCCGAAAAGAATATTTTTATTTATGATGATGAATGCTAAGTGAAAAGTTTTTAAGGCACGTTTTTCGTCTGGTATTCATAAATAAAAAGTTAAGTGCTAAAAATAATGTTCGTCATCAATGTATTTTTCTAGCTTTTTTAACTTTTAGAAATGAATAAATAAATACTTGAATAACTGTTCTTTTTACATTCAGTTTATTAGATTTTCTTGCGTGAAATCTTTAAAAATTCAAGAAATTCTTAATTTAATTTCTTTTAGATTGAGTTTAAGTGTGTTTCTTGTTTCATACTCAGTGATATTTTTACAAAAAATATTTAACTTATAAGTACCTATTAAAATATGCGTAAATAAATGCGATTTAACATGGTTAACCATGAAAGGTGCATGTCACTCCTAATTTTACTATTTAATTAGATAAACTATAACTAATTTATTCTCCCAGTTTTACATAAAATATGTTGGCTTCTGAAAAGTTTTAGACATTTTCATTAATATTTTTTTTCTTTCTATGATTTACTTTCAATTACCTAATACCTAATATGAAATATAAGATAATGAAAGCATTGCGAAGGTGTCGAAAACCCGAAAATAAGATTTCGTGTTTTCTACTCGTTTTTAAGGGTACTGATTCCGAAAAAGTGGTTTTTGACCATTGTCATTGTCAGACAGTATGTCTGCCTGTCTGTCTGAGACTACTCTACAGCTCGAACTAAAAGAGCTACACTCTTAAAACAAACGAGCGGTTTTAACTCAGTCTGAGTTAATTTCCACTCCTTTCCGTGCCGAAAATGCCCTTCCCCTATAGGAATGGATTTCACTCTTTTGTTTTAAGAGTGTATGAAAGTCATTATATTGTTTTTGTGAAAATCACGAAAGCGCAAGTTAAAATAACATGTTGGATTTTTTTAAGTGATGGATCATATAACTACTATCTACATAAGCAATTCGTAAACTAACTAACTAAATTTACGCCATAGTTAAGGGGACGCATTACCCAAAATTTAGGGCTGCCCAGAAAATAATTAAACATGCTCGAATGCTAGGAGCTAAGGATATTGCAAAAAAAGGAGGATTATTTTATAATGTTGGAGGTTTATTGAAAATGATATAGTGGTTTGTTAAAATGGTTTTTGAAATTTTATGTTGATTTTTAAAATTTTTATTTTTTTCAGCTTGTGAATGGTTAAACCCTAAGGGTTTTAGGTAAAGTAATGTAGAACTCCAAAATTTTTTTTCCTGTGTTGAAACTTATGCGTTTAATAAAAGTTGGTATGGGATAAGGTCTAGTGTGAATAGATTTTTTTTAAAAAAATGAAGAAGGTGAAAATTTACAAAAAAATCTTATTTTTTGGGCATTTTTATACATAAAGCTACATAACTTTTTTTGTTTAACTGATAGCTCAATATCCATACCAACTTTTATTAAGAGATGTTGTGGGAACATTTTGAAAAAAAATCCATTACGAAATTCTTTAAATTGTAGGAGGAGTAGCATTTTGAAAAAACGTTAATTTTTTTAATTTTTGTATAAAAAAACTTACGTTTTAATATTTATCTTTTTTTCGTACATGTTTATTGAAAGTTAGTTCTTTGTAAAAAAATAGTTTAATTTGAATGCGATAAAAATACTGGATTTAATTTTTTGGTTACCGCGTCCCCTTAAGTGCACATTGGAAACTGATTATTTTATATTCATCTCATTTTACGTTAAAAATCCAAAATATCGAAATTCCATCTCCCTGCATTTATTCATAATTACTGCGCAATGCAAATAACAGTCTCGACTGTTAAATCAGAGTTATGAAATTCTAAAAGAGGTGTCGAATTAGGAAAACGTGTGTTTTATTCCACTGAAATGTACATTTTAATGAATGACTTTAACGCGTCAGTAAACATCATCGTCAAATATCATTCGCTGAACTTCGCAAAATATTTCATATGAAGCGTGTTGGATTGTATTAATGAAGCGTTTCGAAGAATTAATATATTGAGAGATCAGTAGGAATGATTACCTAAGCCGAAAATTCTATCTCAATATTACAATGTCATATCAAGTTTAGTTGGTGTCATAGTAAAAGTGAATGTAGTGCCATAAATTTTATTTTAAATGTTGGCCAACATTTAATAGTAGTCATCTCAATATTACAAACTCTCATCCATACCAACTTTTATTAAGAGATGTTGTGGGAACATTTTGAAAAAAAATCCATTACGAAATTCTTTAAATTGTAGGAGGAGTAGCATTTTGAAAAAACGTTAATTTTTTTAATGTTATTAGGTTTATTCAGTTACATAGTAAAAGGAAGTGTGGTTCATAATTTGATTTTCACAAGTTAAATGTATTTAAAGAGCAGTAAAACAGATAATATTTACAACACATAATTTGAAACATAATTTTGCAACTATGTCGTTTAATTGGAAATTTATAATTTTATCTCATTAAAAGTCATTCAATGGGAGAAATCGATAATTAATAAACCGATTTTGCTAATTTTTCTAATGTTTTAAAATATACTTTAGGCAAAAATTATAACAATTATAAATATAACGAACAGTTGTTTCTTAAATTCAGCATCTTTAAAAAGTTTTTTAGGACCAACGCGAAAAAAAACGAATTTAACGTTATTCTATCATTATATTATTATTGCAATTTTCAAAAAACAACATCGCAAATAGGTTCTTCAAAAATGTAAAGAATGTTATGTTTAACATCACGTTTTTTTCGCTTTAAGGCATTTGACAAAACAAAACCAAAGCAAATCAAACACAATAAAACTTAAATGTGACTGGTGTTTTTCAGCTGTTGCTTTTTAATTACCCGATAGTTCGACAGCGAAAGTAGCTGGTAAATACTGTGGTGCGGTAAACAATTGCCAAAAAATTCCTCAAAGCATTCCTGGTTGGTTTTTTAAATCTTTAGAAAAATATCCCTTCATCATAATATGGATGCCAAGACTTAGATACATTGCTTTGGCAGAGTTGTAAGTAACAGTGACTGTTTTTGTGTGAAATAGGTTTGAATATTTACCTCTCAATTCTGGTGTACGGTAGTATACTGAACATATACTTTTTTTCTATTTTAAAGAAAAATTGAGTTTTAAGCTAAATTTTATTCTCGTTTTAAGTATCAAAACTTAAATAAACTTAATAAAAGTTTAATTTTTAATAAAAGTAGAATTTGTTGTATCCCGCGAGCACTCGCATGGGGTATTTTACACTCGATTAACTTATGTCCTAAATTTGTCTACAGCAGAAATATCCTTTAAAAAAATCATTATTGAATTCTGTCAATAGTTTCTGTCATGTCATCCAGTTAATTTTCATGGTTTCAATTGTTTGAAGCATGGTTACACCATTGCACCAAGTCTAATTTAATAATTAAATTTTACTATAAAGTTATAGCTAATTACTAAAAATGATTGCGTTGAAATTTTAAAGAAATTTTTAATAAAGCAATTTTGAAATTTTAAAATAAGGAAGCTTTATGCGGCAATTTTTATTTACTACAAGTTTATATTTAAGAGAAACTCTTATGACTTTTATAAGAAACTCTTTCAATTTTTAATTATGTCCACATTAATCAATTTAATGAAACAAACATTTCAAAGCAGAACTTTAAAATTCGAACCGAAGAAAAAAGTATAGGCCAACGTTACGCCATCATATGGAACTCATTTTTAAAAAATTAAAATATATTTTACAACTTTATCAAAGAATTTCCACGTCCCGTGATTGGCGTATGAAGAAGAACAAAGAGATCGTCTAATTAAACGCTTTTCGAACCCGTTAAGAAATCCGGCAAAAAGATGTAAAATGAGTTTTACTTAATAAGCTTCAGACTCCCCTCATCCGAGTGAGTTTTTGCAAGGCTGAAGTCAGTGATTAGTTCGTTTGATAGAAAAATAATTGATCGCGTCACAAGATTAGAAAGCCTTCCAGCCGCCCTAAGACAAACAAACCAGAACAAGAACACAATGTAAATATTTCGTGATTAAATCAGTTGAACGGTAGCCATTTTTTTCTTGTCTTCTTTCTCCTCTTGTTCGTTTTACATTTTACTGGAGACTTTCTTTTATTCGGCACAATCGCTTCTAATCGCGCGCTCTTATTTCTTGACACTTTGTTTGTTTTCTGGTTATTTTAGCCGCTGTCGTTTCTTATGCACGTGTTTCAGCGGACATTTTTCAACAGCGATCCACCTCCAAAGATAGAAAAAAAAAGCTCGAATCATTAGATTTCTTCGAAGACACAAAGGCCTGACATTATCTGGTCTTCCTTTTATACCTAACTCCGCTGATATTGTGTCAATGTAAACTTCCTTTCCAATTTAAAAAGATCGCGCAAACTAACGGCTAAATATTGAATTTACATTGGCTTCACTTACAAAAAAAAATTGATATAAAAAATTCTTTTCATTCTCTTTAGCGGTTATGCCGTCGCCTTATCTTTACAGTGCACATTGACAATGCCCAGTTTAATGAATATTTTAAATATGCAATTATGCCGGTTGAAATTTTTTTCATCGGCCTTTGATTTTTGGCTCCAAATAAACCATAAGGCATCTCGATGTGCTAATTAGTCAGCAGAAATGCGGCATTTAGGCTGGATGGAGATTGCGTTTATGGTTTTCTTTTTAGATGATGGCTGGAACAAAAAGATTGATTTCTTTTATAAAGTGGAAATATTCTTTTGCTTCTTGAATAACTCACATTAAGGTTTCTTTTTCCCGGCATTTGCTAGCTGCTTAACTGTCTTTGTTCAGGGAGCGCTACTTATGAGTGAGATCTGAGCAAACAAAGGGATTTTGAAAAAAACTGAAAGAAAAGAGTTACGTTTATTAAGAAAATTCTTTCGTCTTTTGATTAGAGCGTAGTAATGGAATTCTATAATTATTGTCTAAAGCACTCTTTTGAAACAAAGTATTGTGGAAATTGAAGATTTTTTAACAAATGAAAATATGAATAAAACATGAACCATACATTAATGTTTCATAGAAAGTTTTACATAAAAATGCACTTTTGTTATTAGCACTCGAATGAATTTCAACTCTTCTAAATTTTTTTGTTTATCAAAATTATATTATTCAATTGTCTTTAAAGATTATTATTCCATGCATCAAAGGATTCTAATTGAAATAAAAAAATATGTCTTTGTTTAAATTAAAGAAATAAATTACCAATGAACAATTATTTCGAATGTATAGTGCCTGTTTTACTTACTATATACACGCTAATTTAGTTTTTAAACTGAAAATTCTCATTAACTTCAAATATGTAGAAAAAGTAGTTCGTAAAATTTTAGAGTAAAAAATGAAGGAGAAAATACAGGTTCATAAAAACGTGTAAAAAGGATGTTACAAATACAGTAATACTGTACTTATAACATCCTCTCCGCTTTTCTCTATTGAAGACATCTTTATACACCGACAATTTTATTTCGTTTTATTGAATCTCGCTTGGCTAGATTCTAGCATTTTACACTTCCTTTATAGAAAATGATAATGGTTTTCGAAAATGTTTGGTAAAAAAAATTGTGTCCTAATGCTCCAAGTTAGGCAGTGTGAAACGAGGCTACCCGTCAGTTATCAAATGATGATGCAGTGAACACTAAAGTGCATGTGAAGCTAATATTTATTTTTCACCAGGTGATAGGAATCATTTAACACTGGTTTTTTCATCGTTTTGATAACACATCAGTGTCATCCGTTGATATTTGAGTCTTTGTTCTGTACGATTTTTTTTAGTTCAAAAACTGGAAAGCGTTCTTTTGGTAGGATTTTTTTTCGGTTTTTTTTATGATAAAATAAAGGAATGTGATAATGAACTTTTTCGCAATTAAGTTTTTAATGTATTAAGGGAAGTTTAGTTTGTGACAGTAATTTAAAACAAATAAATGAATCTCTTAGCTTTACCATCATACCAAAAAAAAATTTTATCATAATGTATTTCTTCATTTGGTTTATGAATCTAAATATCGATTTGATTTTCTATACTGAATGATGTATTTATGTATAACAATGCCATTGTAAAAACTGAAATTATGGTTGGTGGTAAATTTTATAATTAGTTTGTACTATAGTAGAAAATTTGAATTCTTTTGTTAACTTTGATATCTTTAAAGTTATGGCTAACATACTTTTGAAACCGATAAAAAATGAAGCTTTTTTGGTATCCCTTAAAAATGACGTTTAAATGTAATATGATATGACAGTTACTCTGTCGGACATTTTATTAAAACCTTTGGAATATCTGCCCCGTAAATCCTTAGGGAATATTAAATTTATAAGTAAAATGTCAGACAAACATTAATTATTTATAAATTATAATGCATCGCTAAACTTGTCAAATCATAAATAAAGCTTGGCATTATGCATAATTAAGGAATTGAAGCTCTCTAGGAAATTAATAATCAAGTATCGCTTAGTCGTAATTAACGTCTCCATTTTATATTGAATATAAAATAAGTAAAAATTCTAAGCTGCTCCTTCAAGAAAATGTATTCGAAATTAAAATCTTGAGTGAATAACTTTTTGATTAAAACTAATGTTAAAAAAGATTTTGTATAAATTTGAAAAGGCTCGCCCCCATTAAATCCTTTTAAAGCTTAATGGCAATAATATGTTTATGTCACGCTTTTATTTGTGGGGAATAATTTTCATCGACTCTGAAACTCGGCAAACAGATGCATTGGTTTAACAAGTGTGCAACGGCACTGAAGATTTGGACTCATGGAACAATGTGAAATTTTAAGTTGTGGAGCAATAGAACACTTTCATATGCCATCTATAAATTTTGATCGGGTTAAAAAAATACAATGGAACATCGATGCATGTAGTTGGGTTTTTTACATGATTCCATTGCTTTATCTTCATTATTACTCTGTCAATTATCAAACAAATTCCATTGCACCATGAAGTTCTTGTCATATTTCACATCACTATGGATGTTGAATTCCTGACCGTATGTATGCATCGGAAATTGATGCATATAATTGAATTTTTATCTGTATTCCATCGCTTCACTCCTTTATTTAACATTAGTGTGTTAACAAAATTCGATTGCTTCATGAAATTTTTGTTACATTTTCCATCAGCCTGACTATCGGTGTTATTTAATGAAAATATGAACTGATTTTATAATGTTATGGCTTTTTATTCACGGATTCAGAAGAAAAGACTGGCAGTGCTGCTGTTGTGGAGCAATTAAAAGAGGAAAAGTGTGGACCAATTAACAGGATTTTACCATACAGAGTCCATTTTAGACCTAATACTCTTTCAAACTAATGGCGCGAAGTCCTTAGCAATGAAAATATTTTTTGACAGCTAATCGGTAAGAATAAAAAAAACGTCGTCCATTTCCCTTGCTCAAGTTATTACGTGAGAAAGTGTTTAGAATCAAGTATCGAAAATTGAGAGGAAATGAAAATGTTTTAACATCTGGGAAAGTGCGCAGGTGTGAAAAACGATTAAATAACAATATCTGAGATTTCGCTGCGCAAATGCAACAATGCACAACATAATAACCATTCCAAGTTGCACACATCATGCGGAAAAAGTAATTATTCTTTTCTAAATGTTGACTCAATTCTAGACTCATGCTGCAGACATAAAATTGCTTAAGTATCAGTTACAGAAAGATTGCTTATAAAGACCTCCTAAGTTTTTATTTTTAATGCGTTTATAAAATTGCTTAAGCATTAGTTATAGCACTATGGCTTATAAAGATATTTTAGGTAAGAGAATATTCACAATAATCTTCTTATGAAATTACTTGGAAATGTTTTTTATTACTTCGAAGGAAATATTGTGACTTGGTGATTTTTTTTAAGGGATTAAACCTACGTATCTTCTTAGAACTTGACTTAAACTTCTTAACTTACTTTTAAACTTAAAAATTCCTAAAACTTTTTATTTAAAGTTTCAAAAATTTTGAGCTTGGTTTTGCCATACTCGTTTCTAGTAGCTACAACGGCTGTGTGGTGAAATGATTCACAAAATTTTCGGTATTCTTTTTAACCATTTTTCAGGCTTTGGTAACCTAAACCCGAGAATTGGTTCAATTGAATACCGAAAATATGGTGAAATATTTTATCACACAACCATTGCAGCTACTAGGAACCATATTTTTGCTAAAACCAAGCTCCAGAGAAGCGATACTGGTAGTACAAACGTAACACTTTTCTTATGATTTAAGTATTTTTACGTTCTTGTATGTATTAGGTTTATGAAAGGCAAAAATTTGTTGCTACGAAATGATAACATAACTATCATGATAATGTTACTTTTATTTACAGAATTTGGATTTAAAGAAATAAAACAATTTTTAAAAAATAGATAGTAGATTGCTGTTGTTATTTCCCCAAAATTAATTCCGAAACTTTTTGGAAGGGGGGTTAGGTACATATATATTCTGGCTTGTGTGCTTGATCAGAGACCCGCTGCTTATGAAGCCTTCGTCAAGTAGGACAGACACAGAAAGAATTTTTTACTGTCACAGAGAAAGGAATATACACCCAGGGCGAAGGCGGGAATCGAACCCGCACCCGTTATAGCGCGCAGACTGGTATCGTAATGGTCCAAACCACTCGGCCATCCGGGCCCCAAACTTTTTGGAATAATGAAAATATATGATAACTCTATTCGTTGAAATCGAGTTGCTTGCAAAAAAAACACTCAAAACTTTTTTATTTGTTTAATATCGCTTTTCAAGAGATTTAAACTGATATTTATACACACATATTAAAAATAACAAATTTATATTATTTAAGTTAATAATTTTTTTTTTATCGAACTACAGTTCAAAGCTTCAAACGTTTCCCATCAAATTTTTCACCGATGTCAAATACTTGGTAAATATTTACTTGAGCGAAAGTTACTTGTATGCACAAGGTTTCTGAAAATAAACAAAGAATTGTTTATCAAGCAAATTCTAGGAAGTAGGATAGTAAGCAGGTATTTGTTTAAATATATTTTTGCTTTTTGGAAATTAAATCAAAAAATGCTTTTAAATAAAAGTTTTATTATAATTAAAAACTAAAAACTCAAAATTTTGTTATGGTTTTTTAAAGAAGTGTCTCTTATAATTAAAAACTGAGGTACTTAAAAGTATGACTTCTATTATTTGAATTTTTATTAAAAATAATTTAGGAAAATAATCAAACCTCATAAATAATGATTACATTTGATATTTTCTGAAATAAAGTATGGTTGAAAAATTTGTACACTTAAAAACAAAGTTTTTTCACGTAATATTTCTATATATTTAGAGGTTTTAGCCCCAATTTGAAAGTGTTTGATTGTTTCCTAGGAATATTTTTTGTTATTCTTCATACTATTATAGTTCCTTCCGTATACAACGGGTTCGCTGCGATCAAGGAAAGTAATTCACAGTATGGGGTGTCAATGTAGAATAATACCATATACGTACGCTTTGGACAAACAGCTGCTTATTTTATACCAATTCAACGGGTATTTCTTGGAGCGTATAATGTAATGTTGCCATATATTTTTACATGTAATTTAATATCCTATGAGTTAATCTCGAGTAACTATTTTTAATGTTCATTTCTTAAAAATGTTATAAAGAGGACGTTTTAAATAAAAGTATTTAATGAACTCTCAACACTGAAAATTTATTTAATTTTAACGAAAAATAAAATATCCAACTTCACTTTTCCCATAAAAGACTAAATAAAGTAACATAAAATGCCTAAGATGCTGCTCCCAGAGCCTCAAGTCTTCTAAAGAAAGGAATCTATTTTATACCGTATTGAATCAGCAAGGCATAAAAATAGGAATCCCGAAAAATTGAGGCATAATCATGCGATCCATCGGTAAAAAAGGCCGCCTTTCCAAAGTGTGAAATGTAAAATAATCTGGTATGCTGCATCCCATTCTATTTTGATCAAGTTTCTCCAGTTCTTTTTTAATGTAAGTGGAATTTTGGAACGCTTCTTCGCCTCCAACTAATGATCGATCCATGATCCATTTAGAAATTCAATCGAATGAAACTCCCATAATCCTTCGCTCGGAAGAAAAAGGGCCATTTTTTGTCTTTCCGTTTACACCTTTTTTCCGAAAATTAAGTCTGATCGAGAAGTCTTTTTGGAATTAATATCGTTTACTTTCATTTCCATGGGTGATCCGACGATTGAAGGGACCCGGTGTCATTTGCATTACTCATCCGGCTGAGCGGTCCTCGTCAATGCGCAAATTCAACTACTCTTGCGCATCTTATTCTTTCCGCCTTAATCCTCATGTCAACTTGCTGCAATCTCCCCCTTCTCTGGTGATCTTTTTTTTTCGATACATATAAAATGGCGTAACGAGGTTGAAAAGACTATGCCATCTCTTTTATTTCATTTTGGAGCGAGCTCAATTTTCCGCCAAATGCCCTTGCTTTTCATCAATCAGCAATATATTCTCGGCGCATTTTGAACAGCCCCCTCCCCTATAATTCTCCTCAGTCTTCATCTAAGATACCCCCCCCCATGTGATTTTCCTTTTTATTAAGTTTTTTGTTTTTTTTCCTTCCCCCCTTTTGCATCTTCATCTCGTTCATTTAGGCCTCCCCCCCCCTCTAGGCTTTAAAGAAGGCCTTACCTAACCATCGTCAACAATAGGGAGGCTCGAAGACAAACATCGGCCTAGACAAGACAAATGTGCGGCTTATGGGCGGCTTAACAATCCACGCCTTCGAAGGGGGGAGCTTTAGATGAAAGGGGGGTCACTTTCCAGCCTGCGAATTAGAAGCATAGAAAATAAATGCGTTTATTTCGGAAGGTTACGTCTTCGATTAATATATAGCCTCATCTTGGCGGAAGGGAACCAATAAAAACGTGCCAAATCACTTAGGAGAATTAAACTTAATCGCCGGGCTCGCCAAGGGCTGATCGAGAAAAATTGGCGGGCTCGTCTAATGGAGCGAAACCGCGGCAAAATGGGGATTTGCCCGGTAATAGGGACGTCAGGACTCGGTATAAATCGCTGACTCTCAAGACCAGAGTTTAATACTTTAACTACCTTTATTACCTTGGCCCGCCGTCATCCGGAATGACACTTGACCAACTTTTTCCGCAATGACCAAAGTTATACCTCTTTTCTTTGTCACCTTCCCAAATGAATGGGTCTTTTATGATCATCCTTATTTTGATATGTCCTGACGTGTGGATCCAGGATGCTTTATGGCAATTCTTTGCCGGTGTTTCGTCTTCTTTTAGACGGGCTTAACTTGCTTAAACTCACGGAGGATAAACCCTGAGTTATGGATAGCCCCGTATTTTCTGTTTGGAATCTTATAAAAGGGATTTTTGGTGTAACAATTTCAATTAATGTATAGCCTCGTCTTTTTTCGATATATCTTCTGTGTTGCCCAGCATTGACCAGAACATAAGTAGTGCAGACTGTTCTTTTTGGTATAAAATATCTTGTACTTATTTGAGCCATGCTACTAAAAGTACATATGTTTATGCAGTTTCTCATAACTTGAAATTTGTATCGAATTAAAAAGAGCTTCTCCGATGTTTTATTGGTGTTCATGTATTATGCAATATTTTAATTTCTTATTTAAGTTTTACATCGGATTGATAAATATTCAATTTATTAGAAAACCAGACACTTTTTACATTTTTAGAAGACGATAGTTTAAAAAAATTAAGACTTAAAGTAAATAAAAGATTATATGCTGAAAATGTAAACTAGCATATATAAAAAGTTTTTGTACCCATGCATTTTCTCGGCTTCATAAAGGAGAAGGCCAAATAGAAAATGAAAAACTTTTTAGTGCGTCGAAGCTAGGCTTATCCCGTTCATTTTACAAAACAGAATCCTTACTTTTTCATCGGCGAAGGTGGCAGTGAAATGTTAATAAATGAATTCAACCCATTTTTATTCCATAAAAGCTACTATCTCATTTCTTATTCGACTTCGAAAACGGCTCGGGAAAGTAAAAATCTGAAAATGCTTCACTGTACAATTTGACAAAAGAGGAAGGGTTGATCCTAAAAAAAGTTTCTCAAAAACTGAATCTCTCATGGTATTGTGATAATATGAAGAAAGGGGTTTCTCTGCCTTCATCCATCAGGCAATTGGATCCGGCTGGCTGCAGAAAGTGGCCTAGTAATATCTGGATTCGGTACCCAGAGCACGTGCTTTATCACTCATATTCTTCGGCACCAAGTTCGTGTGCCATGGCTGTGCTCAGACCGGAGTCAATCTTTTAATAAAGGGCCCTGCTCCTTTGTATTCGCGTGCTGTAGTGTAGTAGCTCTCGCTGATTGATATCGAAAAAAAGGGTAATTTACGAAGTCTTGGGGAGAGAAAAAAAGTCTTGGCGAAAAATAAAGTGACAAAAAATAAGTGAAAGGGGGTCGGAGTGCCGAGGCCGAAAATTGAATAAGCGTTTTCAATACGGGGAGTAAACTGTGTGAAAAATAAAGGAATTGTTGTCGTTGTAAAAAATAGCACTTTTCGAGTCTTGGGTAGATTGCGTTCTTGGGGTTTGTTGTAGAAAAGGTTTGAGATTCGTTTTTTGGCGGATGAATTGAGTGAAGTGAAAAATGTCTCTAAAAGGAACAGGCTCCATGTTTTTGCAAAAATCTACTTTTGTAAGTACATACTTTTGTATATGGCCATCCAGAAATTGTGATTTACTCAAGTAGTGTGAAGCTTTACATAAAGTTTTTTTTTTAATTTAAAGATGCTGTTTTCCATAATATTAATGCATGTTATGTGTTTACTGTTCTAAAATACTTTAACTTCTGAACTAAAAAAAAATTCTGTGTATGTATCTCACGTTTTCTTTCAAGAAGCAAGGGAAAGGTCACCGCTTACTTCATTGAAATCAATGTTTTTTTGTTTTTTTTTAATAATCTGTTTTTTTACCAAAAAAATTTGTGTACGATAAAATTCAATGTTTGAGTTAAGGTTTTTTTTATAATTTTGTGTAGTTTTACTTAACTTAAAATAGTTATTTAAACATATCAATTATTCATAATGATATGAATTCAAATGTTGGTAAAAGCAGAATATTATCATATGAATAACTTAATATATTATTTACCAGCATTGATATTCAAAAAACTATGCCATTACATAAAACATTATCAAACAACCGCACTGATTTAAACCACAAATCCATTCCATTTATAACCAATAATAATAATTGACATCATTACAATTTATATAATAATTGACACGTAAATAAAAGCATCATGCGCCAAACGTCAAATTACCATTTCGAAATGCTAATGCCATCCGCGAATAGATTTGAAATTAAATCCACGATTAGCTGAAGTCCTTCAATTCAGCGGAGACAATCAATTGTGTTATGAGTTATCGCGCGACAGTTTGGGGGGGGGGGGGGGGAGGTAAAATAAATGCTAGAAGCAGCAAGCCGAGTGGAACGCGAGTGGCCTTATTATAATATCGAGAGTGGGCTCTCGAATGTGACTAATTGATAAATGCTGTTTCCCCAAACAAAGCCGACACCTTAGCATCTTGCTGGGAAACTTTGACAAAGCTGTAAGGATCATTTTCGGTAATGTCCGGCGTACTTGCGGCAGAGCCTGATCCTAAATTTTAGTTTCTATTATGTGCTAAATGCTGTAGATCCCCAAACATTTCAGTAAATTTTAAAATTTTCTGAGAATACGCTCTATCTTTAGCTTGACTTTTACTCAGACACTGACATAACGTGATTGGTTTGATAGATGTTTTAAGGAAGATGATAAATTGGCAGCAACAAATATGATATATCGGCCAACTAGCACCATCATTACGGACAATCATACACAACATTTTCCGTAAAGGTGCCCCCAAAATTGGTTGTGCCTATAGTCTGAGTTTTCTTAGATCAGGCCATGGGTACCGGATGATCGCAGTGGCAATGTTAAGTCATTGGATCTTTCTCATGCGACGGAAGCGAAAACCGGAGTTACGGTTTTAAAATTTCCGTATATCCGGTGCCGGGTGATTTCAGTGGCAATGTAAATTAGTCAATAAGATCTTTGAGTTGCGACGAAGCGAAAACCGTAGTGACAGTTTTACTTGCGGTTTTCAATAAAGTTGGAACATTGTTAAACGCTACTGCAGTGCCAATGTACTTGTACATCCGTATTTTTTCTCTTCTATTAACTTAATTAACATTATCTATACTTGATAGAAAACCTTAAGTACGTTTTTCTCTTCCGTCCCATATGAAAGATCCAATTGGCTTAACATTACCACTGCAATCACCCGGCACAATCACCCAGCACCGTAAATGCGACGAACATTACCGTTGCCTTTGTAATGAACCTAACACAAAGTAAATGCATATAAGGGCGCTCCTTCAAACCGGCATAAAGCGTACGGGGTGTTTTAGCCCCTAAAGTTTTTCTTAGAACTAATTTCCTCATGTACCTAATATTTTTCAATGTGTGTCGACAATTTAGATTTGATTAAAAGGTCACTCGATCAATATATGCCCTACGTTTGTGTACCGCAAAGATACCCCCAAGACAAAATATTTATTAAAATAAGAAATAGTTTTTGATTTTCAATATATAGTTAGACAATAAAATATTCAAACCAATTTCAAAAAGGGAAATTACAGAGACATTTAAGCTATCTAAACATTATAACAGCTACAGAGAAGCTACCAGCTTATAAAGCCACTTATCATATAAAAACATTTATAAAAGTATTTAATACAGCTAAAGGAATTCGCTTCCGAAAATTCATTCCTATTGAATTAACTCAAAGAAGATTAAGTCTCATTCACAATTATGGCCTCACGCTGATTATGAAAAGTAAAATACTATTTTTTTAAAAAATTGTTGAATTATTATTAAATGAAAATGAAGACGTTGTTATAAAAACTTGCGGGAAACGGTTTTGAAAATCCGAATAAGGGCCGCACTTAATGGTGTAAAATAGGTACATTAGTACAGGGTCTCGCTCTGACTGTAAAATGTCAAGGGATATTTTAAAAAATGTATTAGATTGAAAATTGTACAGATTAATGTACAAAACAATAAATATTAACAAATATATAATTTTTTTTATGGTTTTACGATAATCAAAAAACTATGATTTATTAATCGGAATAGAATATTTAAAAAAAACAGAAGGGGCACCAACGAAAGGTTTCGCCTCGAACATAGAAGTACAAGTCAAAAATTCTACAACTTTTTTTGTCAAAATATAAGATTTTACCGGAAAAACTTTCAATCTAAATACTAACAGACCACAAGATGAGGTTCACAAACGACCTTCAAATTGCTAAGGGCCGCGCTTATAATATCGCAATTGAAATAAATGAAGATAAAAAAAATGTACTTCCCAATAATTACAGGTCCCACTTCTAAAACGTAAGATCACGTTTACTGGTAATATCATTACAAATATTAGATTAATTAGAAATATTAAAAATAACAGTTACGGTTTTGACAAACCGAATCAAGAATCACTGTTAAAAGGCCAATGCTGTCGCCGACAATGTATTAAAGCGTGAATGCAATGAATGGAAATTCCCCCTCACTTTCACTTGGGTTGTGAATAAACAGATTTTTGTGCTCGGATGAATGAATATATAAGGGATCTTAACAATTGACATGCATTGAAAAGGCGGTGGTAGGTTTAAATAGGTATCATAATAAACCGAGATTTCCTTGGAGAGCTATTTTTAATAATTATGTGATTTGATATTTTATTTGGACGAAAACTCAGCGTATTACTGCGAATAAATTGAAATAATTAAAAATCTTGATGTTCATTGAATTAAAAATATGTTAACGTATTACAATCACATTTTTATTCGTTTGGGTAAACTAAATATATGTCGTATTTTCAACCTTACATATCTGAAAAAAATTTCAGTTGAACAACTTTTTTGTGTTTGGTGCATTAGAATTATACGAAACTATTTGAATGCAGATTTTTTTTATCTTTGTCATTTTATATTACAATGTTGAGAGTTATAATTTTTTTATTCAAGAACTGTTTTAGGAAACGATACTAATGACTCTATATCGTTTTTGTTGATTAAGCAATTTATTTTTACCTACCTTCACAGTACTCATGTAGTATTTTTTGTATTTAAACTTTTTTAATGTTAAAACCTAGTATTATAATTGAAATTTTGTACTATTAACTTTGATGATTTTTTATTTAAAGTTTTAACAGTATGTTTTCTTTCTACAGGCTCTTGCAATGAAGGAGAAGAGAGTGGTATAGGAGATGAGCATGTCTGTGGGAAATGTCGCCTTGAGTTTATTGACTTGACAGATTTCTTGGACCATAAGAGATCTTGTACGAGAAAACGATTGGTTCTGGTGGGCAGCGAAGACAGCTGTGATGATTTAGATGATACCGATGAGTTGGACACTACCACAGAGGACTTTAAAGATGACACTGAGAAATACGCTGAAGATATCGCTAATCTACCGTACGGAATCTCTTTGTCGAACGTCAAAGCCTATTTCCCAGAAACTCCCGCATTGCCACCTAAAGAATCATATACTGAAGGTGAAGAACAACCTTTAGAGCTCGATAACTATTCGAAATCGAAACTTTACAATAGCTACTCGGAGGAAGAAATCCAGAATGAGATTAAGAAGAGTTCAGAAGATCGCGCTTCATCACCAAACCCACAAACGCTACCTCAGTACGTCGTTATGCCTCCTGTACCCGACACAAATGTTACTCTTCAGGCGCTCCAGAACACAAGAGTGGCTGTTGCACAACAGGGAGCTGCTAACCCGAATCTCTCGCACCTTGCGCTGCATACGGCTCTGTACACCCTGCAGCAGCAACAAATCATTCAGCTTCACCAAGTAATCCAGCAGTTGCAGAGTCAGCTGGTTGGATCGACGCCTTCAGCTGCCAATGCTACCATACCCAGCATTCCGACTGTCGGCTCGCTTACTGGATCCGCGGCTCTCACACCTCCGCAAAGTACAGATGGGAATAATGGAGGGGCACTCCCCACCACTTCGACACCTTTGCGGACTGTCGAAACCGTTACCCAGGCACAGAACTTGTCGGTCACAACCACTGCAACGGCAACTTCAACCACTAGTTCATCAACAACTGAGAATCCAATTCTTGCGACCACTGCACCCCCACCGCCTCCACCTCACGAGCCAAATACCCTGGAGTTATTGCAGAGGCATACAGAACAGGCACTGCAAAACACAATGGCAGGGAGCTCTTTCCTGCTCAATGGATTGAGTGGAATGGGAAATAGTTCTGATATCTTGCGATTTTGTAAGAAGGGGGACGTCAAGAAAGAGGGAAGCGAGGAAGCCTTTTTCCGCCATAGATGTCGATTTTGTGGCAAAGTATTTGGTAGTGACAGCGCTCTTCAAATTCATATAAGATCCCACACTGGTGAAAGACCATTCAAGTGTAACGTCTGTGGCAATCGTTTTTCAACTAAAGGAAATCTTAAAGTGCATTTTGGGAGGCATAAGGAAAAGTACCCTCACATAAAAATGAATCCACATCCTGTTCCGTTACATCTGGATAATCTGCACCCACCTTTAGAACCACCCGAAGCCTCAGAAACACCTCCCATTCTCACACAAGGATCTCCTTGTCAAACTATAGCTTTGAGTTTACAGCCTCCTAATTTGGTTCCAGCTCAACCATTGCCCTTAGTTACTCATTATTATGACAGAGGCCTCTCAAGTCCGACTAGTACAAATACACAAGATATGGGACGACAATCGGATATTGAAAATGCACAATCGGAGCGCAGAAGTATTTCTCCAAATGGAGCTTCTAACATGTCTGATGATTCTAGGGGCTCAGTTGGAGACGATTATGCCACAGATGAAAATGGTGCAAAAGATACTGATCAAGCACGCTATGATGAAGATATTGATAATGATGATGATGATAGCTTTTCGGTGTCACCTAAAACCGAGCTAAAAGAAATCGATGATAACGCGGATGATGACGTGAAAATACCGACCACAGAAAACAATGATTCAGTGCGAATTTCTACATCCATTCCTTCCTATTTGGGCAGTTCTGCACCTACATTCCCGTATTTCTTCCATCCTAATTTGTCACCACCTTCCAGCATGGCTTCCGCATGCTATCCACCAATGTCAACACCACCCTTGACAAGCACACCGTCTTCAAGAGTTTCTACAACCAGCAACCAGAAAGAAGATGGGAATGAGCAAGCAGGACCTTCTCCAGATCCGAATCTTTATCAAGATCTCTTACCCAAACCAGGTTCAAATGATAACTCGTGGGAAAGTTTGATGGAAGTAACCAAAACTTCTGAAACATCTAAACTTCAGCAGCTAGTAGATAATATCGAACATAAGTTGAGCGATCCTAATCAGTGTCTATTTTGCCATAGAGTATTGAGCTGCAAAAGTGCACTACAAATGCATTATCGCACTCATACTGGGGAGAGGCCTTTCAAGTGTAAAATCTGTAGTCGTGCTTTCACTACAAAAGGAAATCTCAAAACTCACATGGGAGTACACAGATCCAAATCTTCCTTTCAAGTTTTGCACCAATGCCCAGTTTGTCATAAGCAATTTACCAATTCTCTGGTTTTGCAACAACACATTAGAATGCACACGGGAGAACCCACTGATATGCACCCAGAGCAAATTATGGCGAATGAAGTAAGACAAGGTCATCATCTTTTAGCTACCTCTTTTCCTCGGCCAGTAATGCCATCATTATTACCTACTTTTACTTCTCCATCATCTCTTCCACCAAGATCTTCACCTGGAGGCCCACCAATGTTATGCCAAACACCTAAATCTTCTGGAGGTGCTTCACTTACGCCATCTCCGGTGCACTCTTCAACGCCAATTGAGAGTGTTATAAAAACCACTCTCAGACAGACGGATAATCAATCAATGGACGAATCATCTTCACCAACTACTATTGGAAATTCTTCAAGGCCTCCCTCTGCAAAGCAAGAAGAATGCACATCCCCTCAACCTCCTGTTCTAACCTCCAATTCACCTTTAAATGTCGAGAGTAATGCTTCAAGCCCACCTCGTATTTCTTCCCCCAATATGAATAAACCCATTATTACATCGTCTTATTCACCAGCTTATACTACTTCTCTGGTAGCTTTGGAGAATCATGTCAAGGCAATCAACACTTCCATTCCACAAACCCTGCCCTTTTCTCCTTTTGGAATGGGCCTTGCAATGGGTAGCTTTTTCCGCATTGAGGACGCCGCTTTTATGAATCGACATCATACAAGAGATCTGAAGAGCGAGAAATCTCCAGCACCCCATCATTCTTATTCACCATCTCCAAACACTAGCAGAGCTGGGTCCGACATCTCAGATGACAGATCAACGCCTGACTCGATGATAAAATCTGAATCACCTGTTTCTATGAATGGAAACCATTTACGTTTATCTTCAGGTGTAATTGCACCGAAAGCTGAAAGTGGAGCCTTGGACTTAACACCTAAAAGCTCAAGTTCAAACATTTCTCTGCCCCCTTCAACACCTGATGTTCAACTTTTCCCATCACCACTTGCCGGTTTACCATTTCCAACCACACCTGGTAGGTTATCCACTACTTGTCGAATTTGCTTCAAAACTTTTGCTTGCAACAGCGCGCTAGAAATTCATTACCGCAGTCACACCAAAGAACGTCCGTTTAAGTGCAATGTTTGTGATCGTGGCTTCACAACCAAAGGTAATATGAAACAACATCTGCTAACCCACAAAAGTCGAGACCTTCAGCCATTGTTATTCGCGTCAACGGACAATTCCGTACCCGATAGCGAAACGAACTCTTCCACGAACGTTACAAGTCCACGAACTTCGAGTCCTGTGACGGCTTTCGAAACGAACTTAAGTCAAGTTAATAGCCACAACAGCGAGAAAAAAGAACCAGTGGTTTCAATTGCGATTGCTCCTTCTGTACCAACGCCAACCACAATTGTATCTACTTCATCTCCAATAGCACCACCCCCGCCGCCACCACCACCACCCCCTGTGGTATCATGCGCACCTTTGCCAAAAAGTATCAAGGTTGAGAATGATGGTAGCCAGAAGAGACACCTTCCGGAACACCCTTCTTCAGCTCCATCAAAAAGATCTTCAGGCTTCCCAAAACATTTCTGCCATATATGTCAAAAACCATTTTCGAGTGCTAGCGCTTTGCAAATTCACAACCGCACTCATTCAGGCGAGAAGCCCTTCAAATGCGTCGTATGCGGTAGAGCATTTACCACCAAGGGCAACCTGAAAGTACACATGAATACTCACATGGCTCAGAGCAACGGTAACTCGCGAAGAGGAAGGAGAATGTCTTTAGAATTTCAACCTCCGCCAATGCCAGCCCATGGAAAGCAAGATTACCCCCATCATGCGAGGCCAGAACTGTACTTCCCATATCTCCCCCCTGGATACATGAACGGCTTGACTTGTCCGCCGAAAATGAATGAAATCTCGGTTATCCAAACTGCCGCTGGTTTCACAAATGGAAACATAAGTACCTCGAGTACTATGAGTCTCACCCCTGCCGTCTCCATGATGACACCTGTCATGACTTTGGGCCAGCAGCAGCCCTTTATGAGGAAGCAAGTGCAGAGGAATGTCGACAATGACGGCACCAATTACGTGGATCCTCGCTCTCCAGATGAAGCTGAGAACCTGAAGATCCAGCCTTCCCCAAGCCCTCCGATGGAAAGTGCTTCCCCAGTTCGCCCCATCCCGTCTTCCCCATCAGCAGCATCTGATAATGCCGCGTGCTGGTCCTGGAAGACAGCGTGCAATGTCTGCAACAAGATCTGCTCTTCCTCCAACGAACTCGAGCTGCACCTGAAAACCCACTGCAGCAGCTCTGCAATCCACGACCCTGTACGATCAGCTGCGAAAAACGTCGCCTCGTAGAGAAACTCCGCAGCCTATTGCTAAATTCTGAACTCCCACTATGTGTGTGTGTACAATAACTTTGCAATTCATATTCAGCAGTGAATTACTCATACTTATAAACAGGCTTTGCTTCAAACCAAATGCAGCACGGAGCCGCTTCGAAGAATACCAGACATTTTGGGGACCTAGAGTACTACAACTATTATCAAACACCACTGCTTTTGTTGACGTCCTGGATTTCTTGTATTTCCCCCCTCTCCCCTCCCTCCCCGGTCATATAGGAGTACGACCGGGGTTATTGGTTCCTATGATAACTAGTCCAAAGGCTTGAACCCGGGTCTGCTATCTTTCTAACACATGAACAAAAGGCAAAATTGCCCTTGAAGGAGGCTGTTAATAGCTGTTTAGGTGGTAGCCAACGTGCGGGGTGTACTACTCCTGTGTTGTACTTAGTATTATTGCATATTGATGGGTGTCACGTTACGCTCATTTGTTGGAACTATTTATGTACATGTAGTATAACCTTATATAAACTGCAAGGCAATTTACACGGCTACGTGACTGCTAGTTAAAATACTCTGCCTATATATTCTTCATATGTGTTACTTTCCCCTGTGTGATCGTTATGTTTGTATGAAAAGAAACGTGACAATTCGTGATTGTAATGGAAAAATGATATGGAAGAGACTCATCTAAACAGACAGACCTTGGGTTCTGTTTTTGCAATATGTTTTGTATCACTGATTGTTTTCAAATTATTGTATTTTCTGTTTTTGTCCATGTGGAATGAAGTGTCGCATTCCCTTATCCTTTGAAGTTTCTATGCATACCCAAGAGATAACCAATCCATACTAAATAACTATCTCCAGAGCATCAAAGTTAATTTTGATTAGCATTTTCCATTTTCTTGACAATTTCAGTTCAATAAACATGTAATATTTTTTTTTCAAGTATATTGAACAAAATACTTTTTTAGAATATATGAATTGAAATTATACATAAACTGATGTCTTTTTGAATTTCCCATTGTTTTTTTGGTATCGATGTATACTGAATCACAGTTTTATTTTTGCAATATTTTGCTTCAGGCAAATTCTTTATTTTCTTTTTCATGTTCCCAAAATTCAAATTATGAAAAAAAAATTGATTTTTCATTTCATGTAAATCCACATGCCTAGATTGCGAAATTATCTCAATTTATAAAATACAGGGTATCCATAAAAAAAAACTAATAGTACTCGGAGGTTTCTGTAGAGCGAACTAATAGGCGGAATCACTATTCCTTCGATATAGATGCTACTGACGACATGGGTGAAAGAATTCCGTGAAAACAAATTAGTTCCAAAATTTTCCAATAGGCTAAATTTGTCTGTTGTCATTTCAAAGGTGACATGTTTAGAATCGCTCTAAGCAGACTTTAAAATTTTAAAATAGAAATTCTTAACGTCGTAGTTGCAGTATCGCAGTACTATCATCACAAATTGTAAGTATAAAGGTAACGATTTTCTACACAACTAACAATACGGCACAAGTTTCTATGCTTTTTTTCGTTAAAACTGACTTTGGAAAAGGTAAACAACATTCATTTTAACGAAAAATAGCCTAGAATTTTGCGCCGCATTGTTAGTTTTGTAGTCAATCGTTACAACTTGTGACGAGCGTACTGCAATACTACTACCACGCCGTTAATAATTTGCATTTTATAGTTTTATAGTCGCATTATGGGGATTCTAAGCTTGAAATGGCAACAGGGGCGCTAAATAAAACCTATCAGAAAAAATTTAGAACTCATTATTTTCCTTCAAATTATTGCTGCCTTGTCGTTAATAGCTTGTATACTAAAGGAATATATCTGCGCCTATTAGTTCGCTCTACAGAAACCCCCCGAGTACCGTCATTTTAATTATGGACACCCTGTACAATAAATAATTTATTTTATTACCTTTTAAGCTCGGAAATATTCTGCAATTTACCACAATCAAAAAAATATTTTACATATACATAAATAAAACCAAAATTGGTTATTTAATTTCGCTGAAAATCGCATTTTTCTTCGATTTGTAAATAAACTATTGTTATCTCTAAATACTTGTAAATGTGGCTAAATATAATTATGTCGTTCCCCAACTGGAAAGTTATAAATTCTAAAAAAATGTTTTCATTGTCTTTCTAAACGTATAAAAAGAAGACTTTAACAATTGCTGTCTTTCAAGTTTAAAATAGTGTATCTGGTATGGATTTCAGCCGATTTATGGTAATATCCAATGCATCTTACTAAGTTTTATGAGTTGGTTATATTCCTTTTTATTGATTAACAAGTTTTAGAGTAGTTTTTCAGATATAGTCGTAGATTTTTTAGTATAGAAACCCTTTTTGATTTTTTTAATTCCTTGAATGTTCCATGTAATCTATGAAACCCAAACTTTTTATAAGTGGTCTATTCGAAGTTATTTAAAATAATAAAAAAAACTGAGGCACGTAAACGAAATTCTGAAAAAAAATTATGATTTTAACCCTAATATTTATCAAATATTAAAGTTCGATTTTACTTGGGAATATTGAAAACAAATGATTATTACTTTTTGAGATGCACTTAAATATGTTTTATCACTGATTTTGATTTGAGGATATTGATAACTGAGTTTGATTTTTTACTAATTCATCAATTTTATTTCTGTGCCTCAATTGATAAAAATAGGCGTATGAGAATTTAAATATTAACCAAAAAAATGCTTTGATTTATTGTGATTTAAAATCAAAGAAAGTAGTATTTTGTTATTTTAATAAATCAAAAATACATGCATTAAACATTTTCTATTCATACAAAACTTACAAAACATTTTAGCAATTTATTAGTGCATTTTGTAATTCTAAATATGGCAAGAAACAAATTGCCAATTTCGCGAAATTCTAATTTTCAATTTTATAAATTCATTTAGTTTAAGCTCTTATACGCCTGCATGTTTACCTTTTTATTTTGTTTATGAAAAAATATTTGTGTTTTGAGTGGGTTTAAAAAAGAGTCTACTGTATGTAACCAGGAAAAAGTGCAAACTAGCATAATTTTGTGATTAAACATATAAAGATAATAGTTTGTTTCTGGGAAAAGAGATGAAGCAGCTAACCTTTTTATTGAACTTTCATAAACGAAAAATAAAGCTATCAATATTAAAACTATTCCACAAACCGAATTTGAATATTAACTTAGGTATGAAGTTAAACTCTATGAAACATTAAATATTGCTTAAAACAAGAGATTCACTCGGATTTAGGTTAATTTATTTAATATATACACTACACTTGTTTTCCAAGAAAAATAGTGTATTTTTAAACAAAATTTTACAATTAAATTTGCAATAAAATCTAAAATGATGTAGGCAAAAATCATAATATATATATATATATTATATATATATATATATATATATATATATATATATATATATATATATATATATATATATATATAATATATATATATATATATATATATATATATATATATATATATATATATATATATATATATATATAATATTATATATATATAATTTACATATAAATATATATATATATATATTATAATATTGATATATAGATTCTAAAATATTAAATCATACTCAAATTTATTTAACAGTGTAACTGAAATCTAAGCAAAAAAACAAAACGTTAATACGCGAGAACATTTTAAAAAAATCTTTTTTTTTTTTATTTGAAACTGATGTTAAAAAGTAATTTCTTTACTAGAAGCTCGTCTCTTTTCCTTATAGTCCGTACGATTTCAACGCAAGCTTGGCTTCGCCCACCACCTCGTGTAGTTTTCCAAGAAACGACATGAATGTTGTGTTTTAAACCTACCTTACTTGGGGCTCTGCGTAAGGTTAATCACAACTGAAGAGTACAGTGGGAAAACAACTTCATTGCATAGGAATCTTCCCGTATTTTGGTGTGCTTGGCGGACTTTGCCGGCAAGAAACCGGTTTTTCTATCGGTTCTTCTTTGCGGTACAAACGTGTGACTCGTGTCCACCGATCTCTGGCGTGAATTAGTATTGCCATGAGAGAAAAACAAAGTGAGTAACCGGTTTCATTATACCAGTTTAGGCGATAACTCGCTATTGTTGCCAAAGAATCCTGATGCAGACAGTTTCCTATGCAATGAAGTTGTTATTTCCCTTTACTCTTCAACTGTGCTCTCCAAACCCAAGTGGGGTGGAGAAAAAAGAAAAGATCGCCCCTCACGCCGTTTCATGGAAAACCAAACTAGGAGGAAGGGGAAGCAGGCTTGCATTCTAATCATAAGGACTACAGCGATCGTCACGAATCTCAGGATCTTTATCTAACACAGTCTCAGCTGCTTCTAACACGCTATATTAAGTGATGACGTAATGACTCAAGATTCCTGTATCCAATCCCCGTTTTTGTCTTTCAGCATATTTTCTGTGTGTGGAGGAATTTCCAATTTTTTGATCTTCAATTGTTCTTTTTATTTTTAAAGTGTATCTTTTGATGTTTTCCGTTTTTACAATGGCAGTATTTTATTGCCGGTTATTTTTATACACACTAAGACCCCTTGGAGGGATGGACAAAAACCAGAAGATTGTATTCCATCGTCCTTCTCTTCGGGGGCTTGTTATGTTCGTAGTACACTTTATTGCGAAAAATAGGTGAAAAACATTGCAAATTTGTAGAAAATTGATTTTATGACATCTCCCTATATCTTTATTTAGTGTTTTTCAAAAATTGTATGGGTTGTGAGTTTTAATATGTTTATGAATTCATCTATTGAAAATTCATTGCTATAGTTTGATACGGTTTTAACTGATGGTTTTCTACAAACTTTCTATTTTCTTACCTTTGTTGGGAGAAAAATTTCCGGTAAGTTTAGGGGTTTTTTTTACTGTGCCTTTGTTGAAAACGTTTTCGTTGTTCTGTGTTATAACAAAGGAAATTTTTCGACTTAAGTGCATATCTGTGTCAATTTCTTTGAACACGCTCTTTTGGCATTACTAATTTTAACAGATATGTGTTACAAACAAATATGAGCTATCAAGCATTACATTTTATTTTGCCACCTCCATTTTTTTACTCATTTAAGTAAAATTCAGTAAATTATCAGTTAAAACTTTATCAATATAGTAATTGAATATTTATCAGTTATCATCATATAATAGCCGAGCACGAACATTGAATAGACCATGGAAGAAAAAAATTTAGCTCCTTGCAAAAAAATTAAATGAAGCATTACTACTGATCACTAAATAACATTATATGACTTTGAAACCGAACATGAAAAATCCAAATTAGAAAATAAATATTATTTGCCAGTTTCTTAATACTTTGTTTTCACCAAAAGTAGATTTGTAAAATCATGATTTCAAAATTAGCCATCTTTTCTGTTCTGATACATACTCTTCGATTAATGCGTTATAGGTTCTATTTAATGTACTTGCTCTTTTATGCTAGTCAGTTGGATACATCTGTCTTGTGCAAAAAATATAAATGCAATGTTTGCAATGTTTTATTTGCGAATTATTTTACTACTATCAAAAAAATTAATAAAATAAAAAATTATTTCAGAAAATCATTTAATTTTTCCCGAGAAGGTTTTTAGAAATTAAAAGTGTTAATCTTATAGTTGCTATTGCAGTTAAAACTTTTTGACCCATAATAATATGCAAGCTGAAATCAACAATTAATTATAATATCTGAAAAACAAATGTGATTAAATGATTAATCGTTTTAATATAGGTTACTTTAAAATAACCTTGTATTGTATATTTACTTTACAATTGACAGAGTTGATAATTATTTACAGACGGAAGTTATTTATTTTATGTATGTCCACCTGACTAGGCTTTTAGCTTCAATATTGTTTTGTTTGTTTCTTAAACTTTTGCTGTGTTTTTGTAATGATTTGAAGTGTAATATTTTAAGTATTATTAAGTGCAACTATTTGGTGCAAGATAATTTTTCTTCAATTATCAAAAAACTCCAAGAATTCTCATAAAATAGTTTCTACATGATTTCAATCATATTTGTTGTAATCAAAAGACATTGAAATCTATGGTCTATATATACATATATATTTATATAATATAAAAAATTGAGTATGAGTTAATGTGTATGGATCATAGGGAGAACAAAAATGGGGGGAACAGATGCAATGGTGATACGACAACTGTGATATGTTCTTCCTCATGTGTTGATTATAGCACAAATGATTCAGCATAGCGCATACACGGATTTTCGGTCCTGTGTGGACCGAAAGAAAATTATCATTCCACAATTCCCGGAGATTATCGGTAACGGGGATCTTGTAGTCACAATTATTGGACAACGTCCGAAGCAGCTTCCCAGAATCTTAATTAGTAGCGTGGTAGCGGCCGAAAACAATGTGGACCACAATTTTTCATGTAAGTCTCATGTTAGAAACACTTATTTAGCAAGAAAATATAACCAAAAGCATAAGTTAATTTAGTAGGCATTCTTACAATATCTAATTGACCATTAACCATTTAGAACATGGGCTGTGTCAGATTGTTCTTTTTAAAATCTATGTGGATAACGTATAATTTAGCAATTAAACCAAAATTGTAAAAATATGGTAGTATGGTTTATTTGCTAACAATAAATATGTAACGATGTTGCTGGGCAACGGAAAATGAAGAAATTTATAACTTAGGACCACAGCCCTGTAAATAATGGAAAAGCTTTTCATTTAGATTGGAGACTTAAGCAAAGTCTGAAAAAAAAACATTTTTTTACATTATTTTACAATTGTTATTTCAGTCTTAAAATGCACACAATAAGTCCACTGCTCGGCCGCTACATATTGAACCCAAAAAAACCCTGTAAAAATTGCATTCAAACAAGTGTTTTAGAGCAGCAGATAACTTTATAGTGTGAATATACTTTAGAAAGTCGTACGCCTGTGTGATCTGTTATTTTATTATTCAGTTCTCTCTTCTTTTGAATATTTCATAATGATAATGGATACTCTTGTGTTCTGATTCGGTGATAATGTTAGTTGTTTTTTGGATGGCCTCTTCGATCCCTCCGCAGTTACCCAGGAGATTGCTATTTTTGTAACAATTGTAGTTTGGCTTGAGGGATCGACGGGGGCTCATATGTAGCTCTCGTGAAAGAGGGCGTCACATTTGGTGCATGTCACTATTAAAACTCCTTGACAAACATTGACTCTGTCTTTTTTTTAACTTCAACTTTTTAACTAATATTTAACCGGAATCCTAGAACTTTCTAGCTGCCACCACTATTTGGAGCGTTGATTTACCACTTTTGAAGGGGAAACAAAGTAATGATTTTACCACAAAATTGGTGAATTCACACACGCTTCAAATAGTTATGTACAGTTACAATCCACGCTCCAAATAGGCAGCTATAAAGTTACGACTCCGGTGCAATCTTGCACCAAACTTTTCATCAATGTAGACACTCAAGACAGGTGGAAAGTTGTATCTACAGAAATAGTATTTTAAGACATGTAAAAAAAACGATATTAAATTTTCCACAACGGAAAGTTAATTGAAATATCTGCTTTTTACCTCTTCCTTCCAGAGGTCCTCATAAGGGGATCCTTGTAGAATTCACTTCATATCTTCATTTTACAGTTTTTATTAATGATAATTTTTCTATAACAACGAGAAAGTTTGTTTCTCAAATACACCGATATCGAAGCAGCTGACCAGTATCAGTCGTTTATTATTTAAAAAAAATTACTTAGCACGAGGATCAAGTACGACTTCTGAGGTCTTCGAAAAAGTTTATTCAGCGGAAAATATATCATCCATTTTGCATTACAAAATGTTGGCATGGACTATAAATTACAAAAATCTGACAGAACTTGTTTTGCATTCATAGCACAAAAAACATGTATTTTAGAGTTTTGAACTTAAAATTCCATTAAATTGATTTGCCAGTTCTGGCAATATTAAACAATATATTTTTAAAAAAATTCTTTCAAAACATACTTTGAAATACATTTTTATTTGAAACATATATTTACATAAAGAATATATGGGTAGTATTTGCTTGGAAATGAAGAAGTTATACTAATATCTGTCTGTAGATACGGCTATTGATGGGCACATATCAGAATACTGTTGATAAGAAGCCCGATAAAGCGGTAAAAGGAAATATTGCTAATTGCAATTGTTATAAAAGTTATGCTTGCTGCGAAAAACACAAACATATTTCACACGAATTAAAAAGATAACAAAGAAGCCAAAAAAAATTCTTGTAGATACTTCGCTTGAGCTGGCTACGGTAGTCAGTGTACGCATTTCTGCTTACATTTTTATGCTATACACTCTTAAAACAAACGAGCGGTTTTAACTCAGTCTGAGTTAATTTCCATTCCTTTCCGTGCCGAAAATGCACTTCTCCTATAGGAGTGAATTTCACTCTTTTTCGGAGTGGGTAAAAGAAATAAAAGAAAACAATCTGCGTCCTGCACTCTTAAAACGAGCGGTTTTTACTCAGTCTGAGTTAATTTCCACTCCTTTCCGGTGCCGAAAATGCACTTTGCCTATAGGAGTGAATTTCACTCTTTTGTTTTAAGAGTGTACTAAGGGGCCTCAGTCCCCTTAGTTTAGCATAAAACTTTCACATAAAAATTCAAACAACATGCATCGAAATTATTTTTATATTTATATTAAAATATGTTTAATTGAAGAAATAATTTTACAAAATAAGTTCAACCCAGGATCTAAAAAACACTTTCATTACTTTCATATGCAAAACAGTAACAGCTGATAAACTAAACACTAGAAATACCAACCTATTTTTTTGCCTTTAAGGTGAAAAAATTATGTAAATATTTTTAATAACTATGAGCTTTTCATTGTTACCGATTACTTTCATTTACCGGTACCCACTTTCACTTCTAGCACTTTTGAAAGTTTTATATATAAATTCTCTCAAAAAAGGTCTTAAATGCTTCGACAACTAACCCCTGTTCAACTTCCGTTTTAAAATTCTTCTTATTCTTGAAAAAGTGGTACAAGCGCGTGAATAAGCTGTAATTAATCTGATTTAAAAATTGTGAATTGAATATTTTATTTATTTTATACCAGAAAAAAACGTGTGTTTTTTTTCGATATAAGTCAATTTATTTTAACAGATTTCAATTAAATTAGTTTTCGAATCAATTTATGAAAGAAATAAGCACAAAAAAAAATATTTTGTATAACATGGATTTTTTTCTATTGTTTTTTTAATGAATCAGTTTGAAATTTTTTTGATTTTCAATGATTTGTATTTATACATTCATTTTTATTTTAAAATTTCATCTATATACGATTTTTAGAGATGACAGTTTTAAAATAAACTAAACGCCTACACTAGCATATAAAATAAAGTTTGCAAAAAGATTCAATACAGTCTGAGTATGAGTAATATGGCATAGAATTTTTTCATTGGATTAATACAGAGAACTTTTTTTAGGAATATATAGGTATAGGTATATATAGGTATATATAGGATAATATAGGTAATAAGGAGATAGAAATAATATTTTTTAAAATAATATAATGCTACAAAAGATGGAAAGAACCGTTCGTTAAAGACGTATCCGTCGAATATGAGGCAATCTCAATTCATAATCCATTCTTTTAACCAAAATTTTAATGAGGTGCCGGCTCGTCACTTGACTGTGGTTCTAAATTAAGACGCCCGTCCCCAATAGCCCTCGTGTAGCTCTAGTGCGGCGATAATTCAAAACTACCTACCTTTAACCGCAATTCTAAATGCAGCGTTGAAGAGATAGTTGGTTCAAAACGTTTTCAGTACATAACTCATGCATTTATTATTCCAACTATCCGAAATAAAGAAAGGCGTATCCTTTATACTCAACCACTGCGATCACGTATCCAAAAAAACACCCTTCAAATACATGCATACGTGGCCGTTTACCAAATGATCGGGTTTTTCTATGCCTGGCCATTATTAGTAGAGATATCCGGCACGAAGCAATGTTCTTTGAATTGTGGCTTCGTTTAGATACCGGAAGCTTACATGCAGATCCCAACTGATTAGCCAATGAACAAGGAATTGAAACAATCAGTGGGTTATTTTCATACACTTTAAGTGAACCGAAGGGTGTACTTTTCTTACATTTATTGTTAGTTTGTTTACTGCAATATTATTTTTAACATTTCGCGGCTATATTTGAGAGAAAGTTTTCAGAAAAAATTGCTTTGTGTTGTATATATGCGAACATTTGATTTTTTTGTGTCTAGAACATTATATACAGAGTGTGGCAAATAAAAGTGTCCCGACATGGAAATAAGAATAAAATAGAAATGCTGCGAAGTCAAAAACCAATTCAAAATCAGGTTTGTCAAGTGAAGCCATTGATCGCTTCAATCTTGAGCCCAAACAAACGCTTGGCAAATTATTTACCGGATTTGTCAAGCTAGTTGGAATGCAAAATAAACTAGGGCTAATTCCATGCAAAATTAGCCTTTCTGTAGTGTAAGCACGTTTGTAAGAAGTGATTATAAATACAACTTTAAACATTAAATGGAAAAAAAATTAGCGGAATAGCTGATGATTTATTTTTCATATTTAAAAAGCTTCTAAGCCCCTCTTAAATTGTTACTTTCACTACAGTTACATGGAATTAGCCACTAGTAGTACAAGACCGGTGGATTGAATACAATGGTTTACACTTACTGGTGTTAGGACAGTTTTGGGACTTGTTCAAAACAGATCCTGCCCGACGCTATTTTGTAACCAGTCATTGCATAGTAATCTTTTTGTTACTTTGACACCTTTAAATTAATAAGCAAACACCTGGCTTTACACTTACCACGAATTTGTTTCAATAAAAAACTTTACAATACCACCATCCCTGCATTAATATGATGTGTGACCTTCACTGTTCTCTGATTAACTCCCACTTACAAGCCTGCACTAAGATCTGAACTCGCCAATAGTCCATGTGTAGCTCTAATGCGACGCTATCCAATCCAACAATTTTGCCAAAAAAACACGTTTGCCAAGTGGAGACTTTCAGACGGCTTCATTGTTTTTCTTGCCAAGCATCTTCATTGCAATCGCAGCTTTATGCTGGGCCACTTTTGTTTGCGTCCCCCAGTTATATCTTTTTTTAATCTATAAATCCAAGTAACTTTATTAAATAAAAATAATTGAGAACTTTACTATAAAAACAGAAGTTTAAATTATATAATCACGAATAATTCGCAAAAAAAAAATTATACAAAAAGCAAGATTTATTTACTAATTTTACACTTCACTAAAAAAAGCACGTTATTCTAAAAAAATCCGTAAACTATATTATTGTACCCTTTTAGAATCCTGAATTAGTATCGGTAAATAAACTTTTAGGAATTCAGGAAAAATATCCATTCCAGAGGCCAACCCTTTTTTGCCCTAAGAGGTTGTTCCCATAGCAACCAGAAAAGACGATGCCTGCCTGGCTAAGTGAATCTAACTCAATGGAGGAAAAACAAGTGACCAAAATAAACTCTGTACTGAGAGCCAGAGGAGTATAACTCCTAACAGAATGAATTTTCGAAATTTCCATTGAAATAAAAAGTAGATAGTTTAGAATTATAACCTACTCGCACAAGCAGCAAATGATCGTTGGCCGACAATCGGTCAGACATCGTAAAAAAAACTATTTTGTTGGACTATGAGGTCGGGCCAATCTCATCCCAAGACGTTGTTATAACGTCCAAATGTCATCAGGCACCTTTTGGAATAACTTACGCATGCGACCATTGGCCAATCATATGCGACTATGTAGTACCAATATGATGTCAATAATTGTTTGTTGTGCAAATCTTACGGCGAAGAATCATCAAAAAATAATAGCTTTTTCAAAAAGCAATCCATCCGAATTTCTTATAGTTGTAATAATTATAATTTCATGTAATGCCTTATTTAATTTATTTTATTTTAAAGACAGCGGGGATAATCCAGGAAATCCGCACGGGAGCTACGCACTTTACCGATTGGCTACCGAATCTTGCACAACGCTTCATCGTTAGGGTTATTTGGAAAATCGTCGCACTAGAGCTGCACGTGGGCTATTGGTGACGGGCGACGTAATTTAGAACCACTGTCAAGTGACGCTTCATCATTAAGAAACATAAAATAATTTTATTTCCTTTGAATTATTGCATGTGTTTTTAAATCGTTTTACGTACAGTAAAAAAACTCCTCGGCGCAACAGCCCATTACTGGGCCAAGGCCTGCCGTGCCATTTCAGCTTTCGTGACCTAGGGCTCTGGGGTGCTAGGCATATGTCCCGGTAAGGTGGTCAGCCTCACGCGGAACCCCCAGTGTTTAGTCTCCAAGCATGCTTGGTACCCATTTTATCGACCCACTCAAGGGATGAAAGGATGGGTCAACCTCGCCCAATACGGGATTCGATCCCCGGACCTGTAGCGTGGCAATGCGAAGCACTACCACTAAGCCACTGGGCCTCAACGTACTGGGCCTTTACGTACAGTACTCAATTAAAAAATCGTTACGTCATGTGAAATTAACTATTTTAACTAGAGGAATTGCTTTATTTTTTTCCAGACATCGTCAACCAACGGTTCAAATGCCATTAAAAAGGCATCGATAGAGGACATTGCTTCAATCGCTTCCCGAACTCGCCAACTGATGTCGCAAATTCCACAAAAAGATATTGGTGAACGAGAACTTCCTATATCAACTCAACGTCGCTAACCTACTCAATAAAATGCTATTCAGGAGAGATCGGTGAACAACATCGCGCCTAGGTTTTGCTGACCTACCAGGGAAACGAACAATTAATTTTTGATTAATCTGATTATTTGTCACTCATGCGCCGAACACGATTGCTGCTTGGGTATACTAATGTTTTTAGATAAGAATTTTCTTCTTGGGTGAATATTTATTTTATCTTATTTAAATATTTGAAGGTTTACAGTTCGTGATTTCAATTAAAACCAATTTGAGGTTTTTCAGCTCTGACGAAAAAGTCGCATACATACAGTGAGTGGCCAGATATTATGACCACCCCTCAATTTAATTTATTTGACCATCTTTTGCCATTAGCCCTGCATAGACCATATTAGATATTAGATGAACTTCACTTTCCAATTTATTTAAGATTTGTTGGTACTGGATCCAGATGCCTGATGCCTCGTTCGATCGCATCCCACAAATTCTCGATTGGGGTGAGATCTAGTGACTGTACAGGCCTACGAAGCAATTTAAAGTCATGCTCTTTGAACCATCTGAGGATATTGTGAGCTTTATGACAAGGAGCAAAGAACTTTGTAGTACTGAAAGTATCCATTCTCGGCAGAGGACATCATTAACATACCTGGATGTGATTGATCTGCGATAATACTTAAATTCCCTCGGACATTCAGACATTGTTTAACAGTAATCAAAGAAGCCATACAATGCCCAACAAAAACATTCCTGAAACATAAAATAACTTTCTCTTCCTTTTGTTATGGATTGTATAAAACTGAGAATTGTGGTTGCATAAAACTGGTGGTCAAAATAAAGGTGGTCATCAGGTGGTCAAAATAAAGTGGCCTCTCAGTTTATATCATTTAATAGAACCTCTTCTACTAAAATTGTCAATGCAATTGTCTGCATCATTGTGTACAGAACACTTCGTACCTCTTTGACTCTCAAGTAAAGAACTAAGAAGCCTTACCCATCATAGGCTTAGTGCCCACGACAACAACTCAAAATCTTACAAACATTATTTAATGGAATCTCTTCTACTTAAATTGCACGTTATGTATCTGTATCATTGTATACAGAACACGTCGTAACTTTTTGACTCTCAAGTAAAGATCTAAGAGACCTTGCCCAGAGGCTTAGTGACTACCATAACAGCTCAAAATGATAGAAATTACATTGGAATCTCTTCTTCTGAAATTGTTAATTACGTATCTGTATAATTGTGTACAGAAGAAAAACTTCGTACCTCTTTGTGTAAGAACACTTCGTATCGCTTTGACTCTCAAGTAAAGAACTAAGAAGCCTTGCTCAGAGGCTCGGTAGCCACCATAACAACTCAAAATCATTTAATAGAAATTAGAATATCTTCTACGGAAATTGTCAATTATGTATCTGTATCATTGTACAGAACACTTCGTACCTCTTTGACTCTCAAGTACAGAACTAAGAAGCCTTGCCCAGAGGCTCGGTAGCCACCATAACAGCTCATAATACCCATAAGTCTGGCCGGGACGCCACAGGCCATGAAGATGGGTAAGAAGAAAAACAAAGGAATGCGTCGACTGATGATTTATGGACGGTCTGACGTTTGGGCTCCTGTTCGCTCAATATTCACCCGGCTTCTTGTTATTCCCTGGGCCACTCACTTTGCATAAGAGCTCCAGGCTCCCATGCGGTCAAAAAAGGATTCGTGAAAGAAGTTTGATGCGTTTCTTTGACAGAATTGTATCTGGGGCCTGATCTGCCATAAGGCCCGGGCCTAGGGCCCCTAAATATTACACTGCTCAAAACAATTAGGTGAGCACTTTGCGTACTTTTGTTAACCCTTTCAGTTCCAACTTTTTATTTTTTATTCTAAAAATCGAAAAATTGTGAAATAGATTCATTATGCATCCAGAATGAAATGGTAAAAAACAGGGGAAAAAATCTTAATTTTTTAACTAAAATTTAAGGGGGGAAATTGGAATCATAACTTTTGAATAAATTAGAACAGTAATTTTTACCAAAAACTTTATTTGTTAAAAAAAAGTTAAAATAAATTTTTAAAACATATAAGAATGCAAGCGTGAAAAATTTAGGGTCAATTTATATCAATTTATTTTTTATAGGGTCAATTTATTATAAAATTGTTTCAGAGTAAGTTTTTTATACTTTACCATGTTTTTCATATTTTCATTTAATTAAAACAAACATTATTTAATTATTCAAAAGACCTTGCTTGACTGAATAAAAAAAAATATGTTTTGAATATTTTTTTTCCAACGGGGCTGCTTTATTGGCGGCTAAAAATTTTCAGAGTCGGCATGTTCCTTAGAACTAAGAACCGTTTTTTTTTTTTTTTGGCACCATCTAGGCGACTCTCGCTATCAATTTTGACGCTCAGACTACAGTGATTCTGAGCTCTCTGTGGATGTTAGAGTCTGCCGAGATTTAATTTTGCCGAGAGAACCCAAGCCAAATGGGTACTCAAGAGATATTTTACATACCAATTAATCATATGACATGCGTGTCCACGATTTTTCCACTTTAGCCGGGGTTCGAACCCGCAAACTTGGGCTTATAAAGCGGACATATAATATATATGAATTGTATATAATGGGGTTTCATAGATTAAAAAAAATGAAAACAACTTTCTGGCTCCTTTATTTCTACAAATAAATCTAGAAACTTTTTAAATTTGTGTTTTTGAGGAAACAGGTTTTGTAAACAGGTTTTTTTGTGTTTGACACAAAAAATACCTGTTACATTTTTGTGAAACCAATAGAGTGCGTTTTCTTTGCGTTCCTGTTTCTCAAGTGTGTGGAAATATAAGGCTTTTCGTAGTTTTTATATTGTTTCTTTCGAAGGGGGAAAAGGCCAACGTCCAAAACGTCTCAAATTCCGATAAAGTATCTTTTTGCCTATGAAGAATAAAACGGTATTCTATCTCCAGTGAATATTTTCCCACATACTTTCGCCCATATGTTAACATTTATAAATTTACTTCTAGATGATACACGTCTATGTAATAGCAAGGTTTTCCGATTTTTAAAACATATTTGCAATGTATCTAAAAAAACTGTAACAGTAATAGCAGAATATACAAATTAACAATCCTTGCTCATGCAATAAAAGACTATTTCCGCACAAAATAAAATATACAAACAATCAACTTGTTAAAAAAAAACTACGTGAGTAGTTGTTTTGCCGGCATAAGGGTAGGACATAGCAGCAACATAAGCAAAAACAGTTGTAAGATTAATGAAATAAGTTTTGGTGATTACTAACTGTTTATTTAAATTTTAGGCCTCTCATGCAAAAACAGTACTTCTGAATAGAACTTTTGGTTTTGTTCCTTGTTCCTCAACTTTAATTTTTTTTTCTAAATTGAACATAAATTTAAAATTATAATAAATAAGCTTAAGAAATAAAATCTATCCCCTTAAATGACATACAAGTCCTGATTAACACATCCTAATGAGCCCTGCCACCAAACAACAAATGAATAATTGAATATTAACTTTACATAACGAATATATCCAATACATCTTTCCATCCATCAGAATTTAACTTCCTAACACAGATACCCTCCACCAAATTCCCAAGTTTGACAAAATTGAAACTTTTATTTTCTTTATAACAGTTTTTTATTTTTCTATATCTACACTATCAACCATGTTTTTTAAAAAACACTTTGTGGTATTATCTGATGAGAACAAAGAACGATGATAAACATAAAATTTCGTTACTTCTATACGCCTCCATTATATTTCTTAACTTTAGACCCACTTTATGCAAAATGAATGTAGTATAAGATACATCTTTGTCAAAGCAATGAATAAAATGATATCAAGATCTTTATTCGGAGGGGCGTTCCAGCCTTGGGCGCCAGTCACGCTTACTTCCAGCACTTTAATTAAACCATACACACCAAAGTTTGCAGCACTAACCGTGCACTATGTTAGGGGGCGTCCATAAATTACGTGATGCGTTTAAGAGGGGGGGGGGGAGCGAATATAACCAAATATCGCATGGGGAGGAAGGGGGTGTCACGTCAAAAATATCACGTCATTTTTTCCCGCAAAAAAATCGACATAAAACTGCGAGAAAATATAGTTAAATTCCTGTAAAATATGATTTTCAACTTAAAATTGGCAACATCTTACACGACAATATTTATCGCTGCTTAGCGAACCATATTTCAAACTACTGGAGCTTTAAAAAGTATAAAAAGAAATAAAAAAAATTACGAATTTGGAAAAATTGGGGGGGTGGGGGTCGAGCCAAATATCACGAAGTATCACCAGGCGGGGAGGGGCCGTCGAAAAATTGCAGAACTTGATTAATGGATGCCCCCTATCTGCCTTCATAATAAGAGGGGAGGGTCTGTTCGGCAAGATGACAGCTTATCAACATCCCCTAGTCATAAAATATTCATTACTTAGGGCCGTTGATGGCTTGATTGTATTTGAATAACCGCCGGATGGTTATTAGGCGCGTCGCTTGTCGCAAATATGATTTGTGGAGCCGCCTCGCGTGATCGGTGTCGGTTTGGACATAAACTGCTCAGTATGGATTGCTACTGATTGGAGGCCGAATGAGCCCGATCGACCGCGGGTCTCCAAACCGGCAAAATTATACGGTATTTTTCTTTAACACCAGCTGACAGTTTGATTCTGTAAAAATAAGATACTCTCTTTTTACAGTGTACAAACACCCGATGAACAAAAAAAATCAATAGAGATAAGATAATTAAGGGCGAATGAGCCCGATCGACCGTGGGTCTCCAAACCGAAGTACCTCTGTGTTAATCCAATGGGGAAAAAATATTTTCTAAGCCACATTTCTCCGGCTGTATTGAATATTTTTACAAACTGTTTTTTATATATGATAAAAGTAGTTGGCTTACAAGTCTCTATAATCGCACTTTTTGAAATTGATTTTAATATTTTGTGCAACATAACACAACATAAAATGAAGGTGTGCAATAGAGGGAAAGAGTGTAGGCTGTGTAGTCCATTACTCCATACGCATAGGATGACAAAAAACGTGCTAATGGTCCATTTACTGGACAAAATAGGCGGGAAAGGGTGATGATGGAATGAAAGGGTGAACTGGCTACTTCACGTTTTTGTCCTCTGCGGTACCCATAGAGGTAGGAAGCCACTGGGCAGGTCACCATCTTTCTGTCACAGTGGATATCATAGGTTAGGAGTCACTCTTTAGTTGGAGGTGGAATCCTGAAAGGTAAAATAAAACAATATTCAAATGAAAATTGTAAAGAGAGCAAACAAACACAAGGTTAGAAAATGACCCTTTGTAAAGTCTAAGCCTCACAGAGGGCCATGGACCCATGTATCTCCTGCGTATTAAGAGACAAGATGTCTTGTGTAATTTAAATACCCAATAAGACCAGAAAGACCTATGGAACAAGGGACTTGATCAAAACTTGTGATTGGTGACCCAAAGAACTCTGACTGGGGGAAGAATATTTTGTGCAAAATTATTTATTGAAATTTAAAAAAAAAAATACATTTCAAAATTGCTGCTGCATGGATTACTATTTGCTGCAAACAACACCTTTTGCAAATGGGTTTGCTATTTGCTGCAACGTGAATTGTTACTAGACTATTTGTGCATCGAAAAGCAACTAAAAAGATTGAGAGTTTTTAGTAATTGGTGAGGGTTTTTAGTAATGTTTTAGAAGTTTGGTATTTTTGATCGTTGGGGCCAAGCTTTGCTCCATAATAATTTCCAACTAAACATGTTTTTAAGAGAAAAATGTAGTATTTTTCAATTAGTGGCATACTGCCTGGACTTTTTTTTTATTTTTGAATAAACAGTTGATAGATGGAAAGACGTTTTTGAAAAAAAATTCTTATATGGGGCGTTTTATGAAAATAGTTTTAAATACTATTTTATATAGATTTTACTACAAGTTAATATATTCCTCAACGAGTAAAAAAAAATTTATTTATATCGGGGAAGTAACTTATTTAAAAAAAAAAAATATTTGCTATCAATAAATGTAAAAAAAAATATTAAATACTGCTCTATATCCACTATGCTTTGAACTACGTAAAAGATCTCAATTTGCAAAACAACATATTTTAAAAATGGATTTATTGAGTTTTATTTACCAATAACTAATCATCGCTTTCTATTAGAGTAAAACATCCTTCAAACCTGCCACTTTTCTTAAAGCAACAAATCATCTCCAACAACAGAGCTTCTGTCGCAACATTATTACTCCATCATCGACCATTATCCCCCCCCCCCAATGCCAAACATATACGATAATGAATCCTTTCAAGGGTTTTTAATATTTATCCATAAAGCGTAATCATAGTTTTGACATATATATATATCTATATATATTGGCCATTTTATTCCTAAAAATTCTTTACTCCCTATCACTTTTCGGGGGAGTAAGGGGGGAGGGGGGGAGGAGGCGAAGTGATTGATCTACCCCGGATCGTCACTACCCGTTACGGGTCGGGACCGGAGCATATCCAGCAGCCATATTTCATATGATTTTATCCGACTCATTTCTTACCGGCGCTGAACCGTTCTAATGGTCACGTGGCAGGCACGTGTTTTTTTTTACCCCTCATCACATAATAGTCCGCTACAATCAACCTCTTCATCAAGGAAAAGGGGGGATTCAGACGATTTTTTTTCTTTATGGCAGACGACTTTTTTTTTTATTTATTTTCATTATTGTTATTATTTTGAAAACTGGCAACTTCATTGCATTATCGCGTAATGTCTTTTGGTGGCGGAAATGTGGGGGTGGGTGGAAATGGGGGCGTCTTCTTTTCATTAGGTTGATATTGGCATAGATATAAATAAGATAGTATATCAAGGGAGGTTTTTTTATTAAAGTATGTTGCATTGCATCTAAATCATTGTCTTTCTCAGTTAAAAAAAATATTAATACAGTAATTTACAAAAAAGATATTGCTTAAAATGACTTCGTTGTTGTTGGCTTTGCCATTTCGGAAAAAGGTTGCCCGAGCCTCCGAATGGGTTGGAATTGTTTTAATAAATATACTACGAACAGAAAGACAACAAACACTTTTAACGAGAAGGCAAACATCTGCACTGTAAAATTTTTGTGTAACGTTGCTAGATAAAACTGGTGAAAGCTTAGCTACCTTAAACTTGATGGAAATCTTACAAAATTTTTTTATACGAGAAAAGAATATATTAGTTTAGTTTGATTAGTTTAGTTTGAATTATCGTCGCACTAGAGCTACACGAGGGCTATTGGCGACGGGCGTCATATTTTTGAACCACAGTCAAGTGACGAGCCAACACCTGAGTAGGCACCCAAAGCAACCGTTAAGAGCGACATCGTACGCAGCGTTAGGACTTTGAAGGATATTTAACGTGCACTCCCTCCATACGGAGTATTATTCGTCGGACATTTTGGCTGCACGGGCCGTTTTATAGGTCGGGAGTTATTTTGGCGATGCCCGGACCCGAACCTGGACCTTCCGCATGCTAGGCGAATGCCTAACCGACTAGGTTCCCCAGCCCCCAAAGAATATATTAGAAAAGGTGTGATTCTCAAATCTGTGCATTTAAACTGCAGTAACCACAACAATGAGTTAGACCATTTTGGCCCTAAAATAATCAGTCTTTTAGTAAGCTTCAGTTTAGGTTAGCCGTATTAAATGCTTACAACAATGGCCCAAGTCATTAGTCTAGATAGTGCTGTTTACCTGCCCACGGAACAAATATTTAAACAACCTCTCAAGTCGGAGCGAGCTCCTGCTGCATCATCCTAAATGCCTACATAATATTTCTTTAAAAGTGATTAAGAAAGAGAGAAATTAAAATATATATAGATATATGTGTTAAGTGAAAGAAAGAAATTTGGTGAAATTACGCGCGTTAAGGACTGGTTTGGTAAGTTACACCCAATTGCAAAGAGATTAATGTCAAATCGATCGAAATGAATTGCAGAAGATTTTCTAGAAGTTATATGATGCACTTAACGGAAAAACTGCTGTTTATGTAATATCAAGAATGCATACGTTATTAAAAAAACTAATTTTTTAATAAATGTCTTTTTTTTACATATCCCTGGGACAATATTAGACCAGTTCCATGATGTGTGTGATCCTGAGAATGTCCAAAGAGGGTTGTCATTGATGCCTTTCCATGGAAGGAAATGTTGTGTGTTAGAGAAATACAAGTTATTATCGGATTAGGTTCATAATGTAAAATATTTAAAATTATAACGTTTATGTTAGTATTTGAGACGAAATTGCAGACTTCTTTTTCAAGGTAAGCAAATGTCCTTACTCGAGTGGCTGTCGAGTCCATGTTGAGGATAACAATGTGGACCCCTGTATAGTTAACATCCCATTAATTCGACCAGCCAACACCGTAAGAAATCTGTTAATTTTGCATAGAAAAACATATATAGTTACAGAAAAATACTATTATTTTCTTTTAAAAAATTTTCTGTAAAAATATGCTGAAGTATAAACAGTTTTTTTTCTGTTTTCAACCTCGTCAAGAGTACTAGACTGCAACATTTAAAGTCAGTCAACTCTTTTAAATAAAAATATTTTTTATCAGACAAAATTTATAGTAAAATAAATTGATATAAAATTTACATAATTCGGTAATATAGTTCATAATTTAATGCTATATTTGTGTGGTGTGTGTGTAATCTAATTCTGTTAATGATTTATATAATGGAATTTTTTTGCATCGCATTTTAATTCTTTGTAAGTATGTTATTCAATAAAATTTTAATCAATAAAAAGAGATTTTCAAAAAATTGCTGTGTTTCTTTATCCCACAAGTATAACGCTATTGAGATATTAATAACAAAATGTGAATGAAATAATTTAAATTCACCCATACATTTAATAAACATGATTGATAAGATTTACTTGTTTTGATTATTGTTAAGTAGAGATAGCTTCAACAAAAGAAGAAAAAATATCTCAAAATGTTTTCATTATCTTTAAGTAGAAATTTACCATCTTACAATTGAAGAGTCCAGGGAAAGAACCCCTTGATTGATTAGGTATTTTCTCGTATTCTGATCTGCTTGGAGGACATTGGTGACAGGAAAAAGGTTTCTCTCTTGGTTCTTCTCTCGCGGTACAAACGTGGGACTAGTGTCTCTCGCGTGAAAAGGGATTGTCGCGAGAGAAGAAAAAGTTTCCTTACACTAATTTAGGCGATGACTCGCTATCGTCCCCAAAGAGGCCTGATGCAGACAGGTTCCTATGCAATGAAGGGGTTTTTCCCCATATACTCTTCAATTAGAAATGTTTGAAAACGATCCCTTTTAAGACACGATAATCATCTGCGACGTAGCTGTTTAAGACATCGCCAAGTGTCTTAAACTCTCCGACGCGATTGAGGGTCAGAATTAGGTACCATCCGTTCAATCCTTTCATTAAGGCAGGCTTGCCTAGACAAGAGTAGGTAGTCAAATACGGAAAGCGCCCAAAATATTCGCTTTTGAGTGTTCGTCCAATTCGACATGGTTATGCTTCGGCCCAGTTAGCTTTGTTGTGTACATGCCAAGTAAGACGTTTCGATTTGCTGTGACGAATACGTCAATTCTGATTTTTAAAAAGAACCTATTTTTATATCCAAATATCGACGTTAAATTTGTTTAGAACTTACGGGTAAATTCCGATGTTTACTACCATTTTACGACACCTAGTGCAAGTACAATACTATGAACAACTCAATTTAATCATAAAAGAGAAATTACCACTTATGTGCTTAGAAAGGCAGAAAATAACGTTGATTCAGCCCAACCACCCATAAAATCACTCATCGACCCAATAAATAACACCCTTATCTTTCTGACGCGATTATGTTCGACGCGCGCACACGCGAACGTCACGTCGCGCGTCGACGCTATCGCCCCATCAACTGTCACCCCTCGCACAGAACAATGAGCTACACAGACCACTCTACTCGATTTATTAACACTTTGACCTCCCCCAGTCCACCCCGATACTCCCAACTTTCGATACTTTTACCCCCCAAAATACCTCCCCCGCAAAATGGGGGGTATTTTTGATCAAGCGACGTTCGTCGTTAACCCCTCAGATGGTTATCGGAGGCGTTTATGCCGCCAGTGTTTGGATACATGCAACAATTGAGGGTTTACGAAAGTTACCTTATTTTTTGTGTGCGAAAGCAAACAAATGAAAACGTTTAACCATTTGGAGACTGTGGGACATATGCGTAATCTCAAAATAATTTGACAAGTACAGTATATACAACACGTTTTAACCAGAGATTGGATAGTTACTTTTTATAAGTGACTCTGTTACAATTACAGTGAATTTTCCAATTAAAACACGGAGTAATATTTAAATTGAAAACAAGCAATAAATTGTGAATGCAGAGCCAAATAAACAAGTAATACTCTTCAGTAACTAAATAATTCGTCTACTTTCACACAGTTAAATCTTTTAGTTTAACAAATCTAATATAAATCAGACCTCTATGTATGGGCCACTCGTGTGAAACTTTGAATGCACGCTTGCCTACCAATATTATAATAAGTGAAACGGAAGACCAGCTTTCAAACTAATGGCGTTGCCGACAAAGCCCAAAAGCCTCCACCTAATCATTATCGACTTATTCCTTTAATGTGCACCTCCAACGCATTTCTAAATAGCCATTCCTGCAGCGCAATCGGCCACACTGGACAATGTCGGTGAGCCATGAGTGTAACTAGTATTATTTGATGAAAATTAAGTAAATAATACAAGCACACTTTAAAAGCAAAATTAAAAAAAACATTACCATCACAGTGTGATGGTATACGTGCTGCCATCACCCTGTACTGTGAATTTACATATGATGTAAAAGTTATAGTGTGGTACTGGCAAAAACGTTTGCTTCACTGGCAGTGATTGGATTTATCCACCTTCTCTGTCTAACGGCTATTGGAGTAAGTTGTTCATGTGACTGTACGTCGTGAAAACATCAATTTGCTGTAAACAAACAATACAAAACTCTGATGTAAATATTTACCGCAAAATGTATTGTAATTTTACAGAAATATTTTGCATTGCATTAAATATGTTCCCTACCTTACCGATGTCTACAGTTGTAACAATCAGAAAATTGTAAAACTGCGTCTATGAAATATTGATGTGAAATGAATACAGTTATGAAATAATAGCACAACGAACTAAGACTAATAATCCACCAAGAAATGGTTATATTTGATCTGATTGGTTCAAGGATTTATGTCTTTTATGGATCCTTATTTAAAATAATTGTCACGCCTGATGGGCAAGAAAAGAGCAATCTTTTGGAGCAATTTCAGAAATGTTGCTCGATCTCTTACTATTACTCCAATAGTATTGTATAATTCTACTGATTTCTTACTAAACTAATTCCTATTCCACTATTATGGGATACACAAAATGTTCATATTTATAGATGTGTCCGCAATATAAAATAAATCAAAATAAGGTGTAGACCTAATGGAATACCGATAAATATGACATTTCGAAAAGAACGAATTTGGTAGATATTAGTAGAAAAAATTGAAAGGTTACAAGAATTCTATTTTTCTACTCCCATGGTCTACATTATGATTCCAAATTTATTCCAAATCAGTGAAATTTTAGTTACAACTTTGTCGTGCCAAAGTATCGACTGCCCACTGTCCGAACCAAAGAAGACGGCAGTTCCATTGATTGAATTCCTGAGCATACAAATGAAAGGGGGATATAAAGTTTACTGGATTGGTTTGAATACCGTGTTACCTGCATTTACGTTAAAAGGTATCGAAAATACTTTACACTATCTTTTAAACACACGTTAATGAGAGAAGAACTTGAGATGGCAATAAAACTTTACCATCGCCATGGACTCCAATAGTAATATATATTGAAAAAAATTCTATGCTGTCATTTTATGACTATGTCCACATTAGATTTCAGATCCACACTCTTCTCTAGTACGCATGCGCAACATCGCCCGCAAATACGCCGCATGCGTCCCCGAAAACATTGCATGCTTTTCGATTCGCCTACGTCCTACGTGTGTGACGCACGGTGTCCTACCTCAATACCTCATGCGTGAGGAACCCAAGTGTGGACTGAGCAAAACAGGGCTACATCTTTCTCAAACTACAGTATCCAGATTGATACCCAATGATTAAACAGACCGAGCGTATTTGCTTTGAAAAGTGAAACCCTATAAGCTTGCTTTTCCAGTTGGGTGCTTGGCTGTAATCTCCATCAAGAGCTATATGATATCTGGGTGCAGCGGTTCCCCATACCAATCAGCTAGCCTGTAATGACCCGCAGGCTACTTTCTTGGCGGGCTATTGAATAACACCAATCAATCATTGATTAGACACCCTTTGGCCGGGGTCTTTGGTGTGGGAAATTAAAACGCAAACAAAGGTGTGTCGGGTTTGGGAGATGGGTGTCATTTTAAATGGGTGGTAAATTCGAAACTAATGAAAAGTGATTTATGGCTTTGATATTATTTCTTAATTTTTACCAGAATAAATGCTGTAATAAAACCCACAGTAAATATAACCTCCTCTAAAACCTATATAAATGTTACCTCCTCTTCTGTGTGGACAAGTAAACTGCAGTAACTCGACTAATGACTTGGACCATTGTTGTAAGAATTGCTTTTAAATGGGTGGTTGATTAGGAATAGATATAAAGTGATTTATGGTCTCGATATTATGTCTCTGTTACCGTTAAAACCCGAAATCAGCTAAGACTAGAATTAACTAGTAAGAACTAGTTTTAACTGAGGCCATTAGTTAAAACTAGTTTCCACTAGCTAAAACTAGTCCTCCCTAGCTAATATTAGTTTTGACCAATTGCATTGGTTAAAACTAGTTGTAATTAGCAAAAACTAGAATTATCTGACATGTTTCAGATAAAAGTCGAAATAACTGCAAATGCTTGACTTTTAAATTATTGTGAAAGTTAATTTCTTTAAAAAGAAGTGGCAATACGTAAACTTAAAAAGATTTGTTTGTTGTTGCAAAGCGTCGTTGTTGCACGAAATTTAAGATCTTCCACTTTGCTTCATTAATTAAACATGAATCCATTATTAAATGTTTGAAAATAGGAATTTTATAATCGTATTACGACAATGTAGTCCTTATAAAAAACGCATAGTACCGTTCTTAAAGGAGTCTTCCAATAACCATAACGACTTCATTGCATTTCAGCAATAATTCGAATAACTAAACGAAACCAAACCTATATTATCCTAAATCGGGTTATTTTCAATTAATTCTAGTTTTATCTAATAGAGTAATAAGTTTTTTTTATAGTTAATTCTAGTTTGAACCAATCTATTTTGCTAAAACCAGTATTAGCTGGGGATGACTGATTTTAGCTAGTGGAAACTAGTTTTAACTATGGTCTCAGTTAAAACTAGTTCCCACTAGTTAATTCTAGTTTTAGCTGATTTCGGGTTTTAACTGTAACATCTCCATTTTTACCAGAATAAATTCTGGAATGTATATAACCTATAGTATACTCTTCTGCGTGAACAGGAAGACTGCAGTAACTAGACTAATGACTTGGACCATTGTTGTAAGAACTCCTACAAGAAAGTGTACTAAATGACTCTTATTGGGAAATGGAAACAAAGTCATTTAGTTTAATAACCAGTAAAAAATCTGTTATTATAGAAAAGCTATATTTATGAAATTCTGATATTTTCTGTAAGCTGTTTTTTCTGAAAAAATATGAGCTGTTAAAAGTAAAATAAGATTTTTCCGTTTTTAACCACGTAAAAAGTATTACACTGCAATTGAACAATATTTTAAATGCTTGTTGATAATGTGTCGAATAACTCAATTGGGAGAGAATTGGACAAAATACCTATAAGACCGTGGCTCAAACTAGGGATGGGGCCCGGATGGCCGAGTGGTTTGGACCATTACGCTAGCAGTCTGCGCGCTGTAACGGTGCGGGTTCGATTCCCGCCTTCGCCCTGGGTGTATATTCCTTTCTCTGTGACAGTAAAAAATTCTTTCTGTCTCTGTCTTACTTGGCGAAGGCTTTATAAGCGGGTCTCTGATCAAGCACACAAGCCGGAATATATATGGATGGATGGATAAACTAGGTCTCGGTTTATTATTCCTCCGTAGTATTATGAACAATATCCTTGATGTGACCGTGGGTTCGATTTCCCGCATACAGAGGAGGTAGAATATTGTTTTTTCTTTACACTGTTAACAAGCAACTTTTGCATAAAAATTACAAATTGTTCACATAAAATTTACAGATTTTCTGTGTAAATTATACGGTATTCTTTTGGCACATCTGCTGACAGTTTTTTTCCTACAAAAACAAATGTTTTTTTTTCATTGTATAACTACAGGGTGGCGCAAATAAAAGTGGCCCCGGCATAGATATAGGAATGCATTGAGATGCTTGACGAGAAAAACTATTGAAAGCCTTCATGTCGAAATAAAAGATTATTCAAGCGTTAATGGCTCTTGGCAAACCTTTTTTTCCATTGGTTGGAGCGGTTTAGCAACACTTTAGAGCTACTCATGGACCATTGACGATTTCAGATCTTAGTGCGTAAGTGTGAGTTGCAGCTGTGCGAGTGAGTTGATCAATGCACAGGTGAAGATGATACTCACTGTACAGCAGAGGGTGTTCATCGTAGAAAGTTTTATTGAAACAAATTCTTGGGAAAATGTGGCCATATGTTTTTTTAAAGAATTTAAAGCTGTAAAAGTCCCAAAACAGAGTGCTATGCAACGACTAGTTACGAAATGGCGTCAGACAGGATCTGTTTTTAACAAGTCCAAAAACATCTGAACACCAGATTTTGTGTCTTGTAATCAATTTAGAATGTTTGTATCAACAAAAACAAAATGGTCCGATTCTCTAGGATAAATAACGGCCGAAATAATCACTAGGGGGAACTTTTTTTGTACAGCTGTACAAACCTTAAGTTTACAGCATTCCAACTAGCTTGTAAAACCATAGCATAGTTGCCGGCAAATAATTCGCCAAGCGTTTGTTTGGGCTTAATATTGAAGCGATCAATAGCTTCACTTAACAAACCTGTCTTTGCATTATTTTTTGACTTGGCAACAATTATATCTTCTTCTTATCTCTAACACGGGGCCACTTTTATTTGCGCCACCCTGTATAATAGTTGACGTTAATAAATTAAATGTTAAGTTTTGAATAAATTGAAAAATTGTCACCCCTTCAGAATTCGCCAATCTAGGCTGCAGCTGCCCGACACCGCGATAGACGTCGCCCTTAATGGTTGCGTTGGGTGCTTATTCAGATGTCGGCTCGTCACCTGACTATGGTTCTAAATAGGGTATTTGACTAAAAAAAATTTATTGGCTTAAAATATTCTTATGCCAAAAATATTAGAAACGTATTTTTTCTTTTTTTCAAATACCCCATAAAAAGGGAGAAAAATGAATTTTAAAATTAGGACGAAAAATTACGCCCGAAAACGCTTTGTGGCTGTCACGTGGTATCTATGACGTCACTAGTAACTATAAACAAACTTTGAAACACCATTCTGGAATCTACTTTAAGCAAATCTGAACTATCCGCTTCTGTAAAACCTCCTTCCATTATCTACATAATTCTTATTTTAATAGTAAATTAGATTAAATCCAGTTTAATGCAAGCAAAAAAAACATCACACCGGTTTGTTTATATATACTATGGTGACGTCAGCCAAATCGACGTGTTTGTGATCACGTGTCGTACCGATGAAAAATAGGCCATTTTAAAATGATTTTTATGAATTATTTAAAGATTTATTTTGCAAAAAAATATATACGTTTGTTTTTTGGGTTCTAACTATAATTAATTTAATATTGGAAGGTATTTTAGCGATACAGTCAAGTACCCTATTATGACGCCCGTCACCAATAGCCCTCGTGTAGCTCTAATGCGACGATAATTCCAACTAAACTAAACTTAAAACTAAAAAAAATTATGTGTATATAATGTTATGTGTTTAAAAGTTAGATTAAAAGTTATTTTAAAGTTATATGCGCATGCGCGATTTTCCGAAAATCTTATTCGGCCGGTAGTAGGATTTCATGTACCAAATTGGAAGTCTATACTCTATAGCAATGTATGCTCTTTTTATTTTGGGTTTTCGTAGAGTGGTTAATCAAATAGACGGAATGAATAGGGTACTTGATTGTATCGCTAAAATACCTTCCAATATTAAATTAATTGAAGAGCTTAGTGGAAGAACGTGCTAAGTGACATTTTTGAAAAAATGGAGATTTTTGTGTCAATGAACGTATTACCCACTTCTTTAACGATAACAAGTTTCCCCTTTTTCATAAAATTTAAATATAGTATATTTTTTACGCTTTACAAGTTTCGTTTTCAACAGTCCTGACGGCAAACGAATAACTTTGAAGCTCATTTTCTCGTTTTCACTTTTTTTGTCACTCAGCACGTTCTTCCACTAAGCTCTTCAATTATAGTTTGAACCCAAAAATAACAAACGTATATATTTTTTGGCAAAATAAATCTTTCAAATAATTAATAAAAATCATTTTAAAATGGCTTATTTTCCATCGGTACGTCACGTAATTACAAACACGTCGATTTGGCTGACTTCACTGGTATATATAAACAAACCGATGTGATGTTTTTTTGCTTGCAATTACACTGGATTTAATCTAATTTACTATTAAAATAAGAACTATATAGATAATGGAAGGAGGTTTTACAGAAGTGGATAGTTCAAATTTGCTTAAAGTAGATTTCAAAATGGTGTTTCAAAGTTTGTTTATAGTTACTAGTGATGTCATAGATACCACGTGACAGCCACAAAGCGTTTTCGGGCGTAATTTTTCGTCCTAATTTTAAAATTCATTTTTCTTCCTTTTTATGGAGTATTTGAAAAAAAGAAAAAATACGGGTCGAATATTTTTCGCATAAGAATATTTTAAGCCAATAATTTTTATTTTAGTCAAATACCCTATTGACAGGCAGCAAGCGATATTGACAGATAGTCTGAAATACAATCCATTGTTTGAAAACCTCTTTTTTGAAAACGGCACTTGTTATTGTTACTTGACTTGTAATTCAATTAAATGTGGTTTTACAATTAATTACTTTTTATTAAATTTGATTCAACCACCAAGTAATTCTAATAGGATTTCCAAACTAATGTATAATGAATTTGGATTTAACTAAATAATTTTAAAAGCTGCGAATATTATTTTTTACTAAAATATTGCGATTAAATACTATATCTAGAAAAAATAAAACTGCAAATTAAAGAATAAATAAAATGAAAACAACTCTTTGGGGTCTTTAAAATAAATACATTTTTAAGAAGTAAAATCTTAAAAAATGGGAGAGTATGAAGAAAATAATATTTTAACATTTAAAACTGAAACCTGACCACACTATTTTTTTTTTTAAAGAATGATCGAATTTCTTCACTGCTAAACTGAATCAGTAATGTAGCGCCATCTCTCGATTAAGTTAAAGACTACCTTTAAAGTTACCTTTGAAATACCTTTGATAATACCTTTGAAAGTTAACTCTGAAAGGGACTTTCAATTGGAAGCTGTGTTACAAACCTTATTTTAGCTCGTTTTTCCCAAAAGTGCCCTAGCACTGCCTAATAAAACGGGGAAAAAATTAATCCTTTTTTAAGTGCCACTTACCTAACCCTTCACGCTTTCTGACTTGGCGTTCTATTATTGGGACCAAATTTTTGTGGGACCAATTTAAATATCTATTATGTAAATTTGCCAAAAACCTTTCCTACCACTCATTATATGCTTCAATCCAAGGAATTGGAAAGTTATTTTTAAAAAGTAACGGTTACAGTTACTTAATACGAAAAGTATATGTTACAGTAACTGAATATGAAAAGTAACTAGTTGCAGTTTGAAAAATTTCAAGTTATAAGAAAATTTGAAATTTAACCATTTTCCAGTTTTTCTTCTCAACATCTAAGAAGGGCAGGGGAGCCCAGTCGGTAGGGCGCTTGCCTGGCATGCAGGTTCTGGTCCGGGCATTCTAAAATCAGGGCTGACCTATAAACGGTCTGAGGTGCAGCCCAAAAGTCTGCCGAATTATACCCCGTGTCGAGGAAGTGCACGTTAAATATGCCCCAAAGTCCCGAAGCTGCGTATGTCGCTGATAAAAGTTGCGTTGGGTGTCAACTATGGTGTCGGCTCGTCACTTGGATGTGGTTCTAAATTTTGAAGCCTCTTGTGCGACGTTAATTCAACTCAACAAGATTTAAGATCAAGGTACTCTTAATGGGTAACTTGCATGTATTACTTACTTTTAATTTTTTTTAACTCATACACATACATATATATTCCGACTTGTGTGCTTGATCAGAGACCCGCTTATAAAGCCTTCGTCAAGTAAGACAGACACAGAAAGAATTTTTTACTGTCACAGAGAAAGGAATATACACCCAGGGCGAAGGCGGGAATCGAACCCGCACCCGTTACAGCACGCAGACTGCTAGCGTAATGGTCTAAACCACTCGGCCATCCGAGCCCCAATTTTTTAAATAAATCTCTATATGATTTGAAAACCATCGAAGAGAGAGAAAAATTCACCTCAATTCGAACATCTTCTGCTTCCCAGAAAGTCCAGGGGTTCGAATCCCGATAATGGGCATGAATATTTGTGTCGTGTGATTATCTGTATTTATTTATTGCGACATACGTGCTCGTTAAATCTGTGAAGTCGAAAGTCCCGAACAAGCGCACAATGGTGGAGTGCTTTGGTTGCCCGCTCAGGTGTCGACATCATCACATGACCAGGGCTCTAAATTACGAGGAAATGGAAATTACGAGGAGGCCATAAATAGACAGCCGGAAAACGTACAACCTAACATAACCAAAAAAATGTTCGCTAGCAGTCTGCGCGCTGTAACGGGTGCGGGTTCGATTCCCGCTTTCGCCCTGGGTGTATATTCCTTTCTCTGTGACAGTAAAAAATTCTTTCTGTGTCTTTCTTACTTGACGAAGGCTTCATAAGCGGGTCTCTGATCAAGCACACAAGCCGGAATATATATGTACCTACCCCCCCCCCCCCCCAAAAAAAAAAAATAGGTTAGTTTGAATTATCGACGCACTAGAGCTACACCCCCTCAAAAAGGAACTTCTATGAAAAATACCCATACAATGTGTGTCCAGATCGATTTATTTCTTCCATTATCCATTGATCCATTATCCTCGATCCATTGATAATGAATCGAACCTCTCCCGTACAGCAGTAGGGCCGATCACTCCACATATTTACGACTACTAACAAGTAAGCAGGAGAGCGATAAATGAAAAACAAAAGGAACGTGCAACGCGAAAAGGATGAACAACACAAAACAATCTGTTAATTCTACACTGTTTTTTTTTACTTTCAATTACTTAAAATGAAATATAAGGTGAGAAAAATTAATAAAATATAAGGTATAGATTATAATAAGTATATAGTATATAATAAAAATAATATAATAAAAATAAAATATATGGTTGTCGACCCCCCGTAGTGTAATGGATATAGCTCTGGTTTAGTTTGAATTATCGTCGCACTAGAGCTACACGGGGCTATTGACGACGGGCGTCATATTATAGAACCACAGTCAAGTGACGAGCCGACACCTGAGTAGGCATCCAACGCAACCGTTAAGGGCGACATCGTACGCAGCGTTAGGACTTTGAAGGAAATTTAACGTGCACTCCCTCTACAAGGGACGTCTTCGTCGGACATTTTTGGCTGCACGGGCCGTTTATAGGTCGGCAGTTATTTTGGCGATGCCCGGACCCGAACTTGGGACCTTTCGCATGTTAGGCGAACGCCTAACCGACTGGGCTCCCCAGCCCCCGGATATAGCTCTGGACGACAGAGCTGGGGGGGGGGGGGGTCGATTCCCGGGTAAGGCTTGGTTGTAAATTGCACCTATCTCAAGTTTTGAAATTGGGTGAAAACTTGTTAGGCTGTGAGTCATAATTATATAATAAAAATAATAAAAGTCTTAGATGGCGTTGATGATCCGAAATAGAGATTTATTATGTTAAGGGGGAATGGGCGCGCTGGACCGAGGGTCTCCAAAGCAAAGTGCATCAGTGTTAATCCTATGGAGAAAAAATATTTTCTCTGCCACATTTCTCCGGTTGTATTGAATATTTTTACAAGCGGATTTTTTATGTGATAAATGTAGCTTTCTTACAGCTCCCGACCTTCCCACGTTTTGAAATTGGTTCGAATATTTTTTAAAATTTTCAATAAATAATTTTACACAAAATATTCGAAGCAATTTCAAAAAGTGGGAAGATAGAGACCTGTAAGTTATCTACATTTATTATTTAAAAAAATCCGTTTGTAAAAATATTCAATACAGCCGCAGAAATGTGGCAGAGAAAATATTTTTTCTCCATTGGATTAACACTGAGGCACTTGAGTTTGGAGACCCGCGGTCCAGCGCGCCCATTCCGCCTTAAAGTAATTTTATTCATTTCACTGCGTGTCGAATGGACAATTACAGCGTTTTCCACAAATATTTTTATTCAATTAAGCACATTAAGTAACCTCGAAAACTTAAGTATTGATTGTTTTTAAAACGTATTTTTAAAGTTAGTGAAACGTCCTGGCATAATAAATGACGTCATGTTTGGCTTTTGATTCTTGGCGTGTTAGTTAATGTCACGTTTCACTGTATATATTTTGAAACTGTGAAACTTGCTATCATCAAAAGTTATGCTATGTTACAGAACTATGTTCATTCCAGCTAATTTCTTCAAACATTCAACGATTTCACCCGACTATTCCGATCAGATCCAACATTCAATAGTTCTGCAGACTGTTTAAATTCCTTGATAGGAATACTTGTTAAAAATAATATTTCGTTCTTTTAATGAGATTTCGTATGAATTGTAAGTTTCTAGTTTCTAAAGTATATTCAGATATTACGGCCGCCGATCGAAAAATCGCCAAGAACATATCATTTGACGTCAATGCTGTTTTCAGTGACGTAAATTTTCGGCAAATTTTAAATGTATTTTTTGGTGAAATTAAACATTTTTGTGAATATATTTCTTATATTGAAAACTGCAGCTTCTAATTTACCAGAAAAACATATGTATTCTGCATTTCGCGTTTCATGCAACTTGTCCATTGCACATTAACATGTATGTTGAAAATGGGAGAAAAAAAGGTCATGCTCTATCCTCTCACACTTTTATATACAACATATAATTTTTTATACCTGACCTATCTGATAAGTTCGTTTTTTTTTTTGGATGTCATGCCCAGTTTTTTTTCTCTTTTTTTGGTCGGCCCCAAAAATATTACTAAGCATGACATCCAACAAAGGTGAACAGTAACAGATTGACCGGGTGGAATTTTTTCCTGAAATTCGGATAATTGGAGTTCTACTGTTGTCGTCAGTGACGCCCATGGATATCCCATGGAAGATGGTTGCCAGAGCCTCCAAAGAGGTTGGACTTCTTTTTTACACAAATAAAGACGAAGACCAACACATAGACAAATAACATTTTATTGACAAGACAAACATCCATGCGCTTACCAACCGCGATTTGAGCCCGGGACCTACTGTTAGGGATTCAGACGCACTATCCTCTATGCCGAGTAGTCGTCTCTCATTCTATTGTGAGCCGGGTGGAATTTTTTCTGAAATTTGGATAATCACACTCTAAAAACAAAAGAATGAAATCCACTCCTATAGGGGAAGTGCATTTTCGGCACGGAACGGAGTGGAAAATAACTCAGACTGAGTTAAAACCGCTCGTTTGTTTTAAGAGTGAGCAACGCTACGGATAATTTAAGAGCTTAGTGGAAGAACAAGCTAAGCGGCAATTCTGAATAAATTGGTATTTTTGTGTCAGTAAACATGTTATTCCCTCCTTTAAAGATAACAATCCCCCCCCCCCCCCCTGTTTACAAACTTTAAGTATATTTTTATTGTTTGTAAGTGCCGTATTTAACGTATCCAAGAGCAAACGAAAAACTTTAAAGCTCATTTTCTCGTTTTCACCTTTCGCCACTTAGCACGTTCTTCCACTAAGCTCTTCAATAGTTCTACTGTATTTACACTGTTGAAAACAATTTAGGGGAGCGCATATTTTAAACCCTTTCACCCCCAATGATTCCTTTTGGAATCATCAGCTTGCGATTTTTTTCTGACTCTCTTGACTGACTTTTTTTCTGAAGTTAAGTTCGCACTTATGTATCGTTAGATGGAAGAATCGTGTCTTTTGAAGAATTAAATAATGTTTGTTTTAATTAAATGAAAATATGAAAAACATAGTAAAATAAAATTCACTCTAAAACAATTTTAGCAAATAAATTGACCCTCAATTCTTCATGCTTGCATTTTTTATTTTTATGTTTAAAAATGATTTGAACAATTTTTAACAAATAAAGTTTTGAAAAATTTATTGTTATAATTTATTCAAAAGTTATGATTCCAATTCTTTCCCTTAAATTTTAGTTTAAAAAAATTAACGTTTTTAACCTGTTTTTTACTATTTCATTCTGGATATGCATAATGAAACAATTTCACAAATTTTAAAATAACAAATAAAAATATTGGAATTGAAAGGGTTAACAAAAGTACGTAAAGTGCTCCCCTAATTTTTTTGAGTAGTGTTTATAAATATAAATAAAACAGCAATGGAAATCAACTGTTATACCCAAAAACTCTCATACCACTGCAAAGGGACATTGGAAGTTCTTTTCGAGAGAGTATTGCGGCTGGCTGTATGGCAACATCAGACTGATACTTGAACCGACTACGTGTCCCCATTCCACGGCATTCCCATTCAGCCAGTGGTTCGGATGCAGTTGTAAACTCGCATTATGGCCCCGGAGTTAGCGAGTTTATGGAATATAGGCGTTATTTATTTATATCGGCGAGGGCTCCAAATCATAACCCAAAGGCCAACTGCTTTTCGAGTATTGAAAGGGGGTTAGGTCGAAAGGGACCACGCGCTGCAGGGTTGTAACCTAACGAAATTTCAAGGAGTCCCAAAATATAAATTGCAAAAAAAATGGAGTTAAATTCGAGTAAAATTTGTTTCTGGGCTTAACCCTTTCAGTCCCAGTGATGCCATTTGGCATCATCATGTTTATGATCATAATTCAAAAAAAAAAATAATAGGGCTGACATCTATTGGGATTAATAAAAAATATTTTCTAATAGAAAAAAAGTTTGAAGAATCGAATGATGTGCTTTTCGATATAATAAATGGCTATAGACGATCAGAAAAAAAATCTAAAATGAAGATGCCAAATTGTCATTGTGACTGAAAGGGTTAAATTTGATAATATCTTACATGATAACATTTATCGCGACTTTTCGAACTATATTTAAAAGTGTTCTTGGGATCATATAGATTCGATTGTTTCTATTTTCTTTATTAGTTTCAATTCAGTCTAAAGGATTCATAGTATTTTCACAGTTTACAAAGGAAAAGTAGACAAAATGTGCATCGTATGTGATTTTTAAGCACCTTCCCAGCATCATCAGATGATGCAGCTGCTGTTTGAACTACCCAAGTTTAGGGTTGGACGTTGATTAGTATGTGGTTTGAAGATTTCCGGGTATCAAACGTCCAGATCAAAACTTTCAAAAATACGAATTTTGAAAAAAGTCACGTAAGATTAGGGGGGGGGGGGGTCAAAAAATCGTAAAAATAGCATCACGTAATTTATTGATACCCCTTGTGAAGCAACGCTAAATCTAAATTTTGGTGGAATACTACTTAGTCCTTTTCAGATTAAATGATTCAATTGCTCTTGTAGAGTTGAAGTTTGAAGTTCGCTTGGAGACGATTGTTCACAGGTGGGTTGGGGGTCTTGTTTTTGAGGATTTGATTGGATTTTGTTTTGGGGGTCATGTGGTTTTATAGAAGTGGTTCGATCCGTTAAAAATTTTCGGTTTACTATAGCGATGAATCAAAATGTTACATTATTTTTCATGCAAATTGGTTTATACAGGGTTTGGTTAAGTTGAATTATCTCATGTATTTTTATAGAAGTGGAGAGAATGTTTTAATTTGTTTTCTTGAGTTTTTTTAATATTTTGTTTTCGTTAAAATAAATATAATAAAATATTCGATGAATGAATATGTTTAGTTTGCTTGATCACGTGACGTAGTCCTTCTTGCTTTCATTCTGGATTCCACTAGTGGTTTCACTGATTGGTGGAATAACACGGTAAAACTCCGCCCACTATCTTAATAAACCAATCCCCAGACCTAATTTTCATTCCTGTGGATCTATTGAAATTCAAAACGTGAAACATGCCATTATTTTTCATGCCAAATATTTTATACATGGTTTGGTTTGTCTTTGCATTTTTTAAAAATCGCGATTTTGTTATAGAAGATGTATTATTGATTTTAAGGAAAAGATCATTTATCCCAGTTATCTATGGATGATAGTAACGCTAAATTATATGGTTACAAAAAATCCTGAATGTATAGATTTTTATTAGAAATTAAAAAAGAAAAAAATGGCTTAACCCTTCTTGGAAGCAAAAGTCACGTCCTTTTGGCACAAAAAAATAACGATAGAAATTGACTTACTTCCGCTTGAAAGTAATTCAAGTCTATTTCTTTCAATTACCTAATATGAAATATAAGGTAATGAAAGTATTGCGATGGGGTCGAAATTACGAAATTTTGTGCTTTTTTCACGTTTTGGAGGGTGCCAATACTGAAAAACTGTGGATTTTTGAACATTGGTCGTCTGTCTAAAGCTCGAACTAATTGAACTACAAACATAAAGTTTGAGTTTGGTACACGAGTTTCTAGTACCTATCGGGCATAATAAGGTATTCAAGAAAATCTTGCATGAGCAAAGGTTGTGTTTCCTTTTTGAATATTTTTTGGAGAGATAACTGCAAGCGGTATAAAATTGTAAATGTACCTACGTGGGTTAGTCTAGGTGGGCCCCTATGGTTTGACCAAAAATAAATGGGTTCGTTTCTTTCTGGGCCCGATATATGTTAGTGCCCACGTTAGTCAAGTGGGCCCATATGGATCCCACACGTGTGCTACATGGGATGACTATGATGAGAATGTTTTGATCTAAAGAATTGCAATCATTCATTTGAATTGAGACGATATTTTGGTAAGTTAAAATTTACACAAGAAAACAGAAATACATATAAATTTATTATTTTTTATTAATTAATATTTATTTCGCTGTGAAAGTACTTTTAAATATTGCAATTATTTCTTAAAAATAATACAACAACACAGAAATGTGTTTTTTTACTGAAATTGTATAAGTAAAGTAATGTTATTTGAGCATAAAAACATTTGTTTCGAGATATCACTGGTTGATAATTAAAAGCAGACGATAGCTCACAATTTACGTTAAAATAAAATGTAACTAAGTTCCTTTTTCTTTGCCGCTCAAAGTTTTAAGAACTGACTATGTGTTATTTTCCTGAGGCTGGAGGAGTACTAAAGACTTAATCCCTTTTGGCACAAAAGTCACTTGTGACTTAATTCTTTTTGGAAACAAACATGAATTTCCCCGTCTGTTTTTAATACGACCAAACTCCGAACTTCTACTCATGGAAAATAGATTGCTAGCATGGGCTTATACATCTATCCAAAAAGTCAATTTTTGAAAATTGTGACTTAACGCCTTTTGGAAATCAGCTCTTCAATTTTCAACTGAAGTTCAACAAGTAACGAGGTACCTAACAACTGAGCTGCCACGCAACGCAACTATGGCCCGTTTGTTTATACCTGCCATATATATATATATATATATATATATATATATATATATATATATATATATATATATATATATATATATATATATATATATATATATATATTATATATATATATATATATATATATATATATATATATATATATATATATATATATATATATATATATATAATATATATATATATATATATATATATATATATATATATATATATATATATATATATATATATATATATATATATATATATATATATATATATATATTGGTGGGTTTTACCTATAGTGGGACAGCGAAAAATCACCAAACACCCTGGAATAGGGAATAATGCTGGGTGATTCGTGGGTTTCATCGCACCCGGGTCCAGAGGTGGGTAAGCGAACTCAACCCCGGGTATGTTCACTTGTTCAGAGATCCGTAGCGAAAACCAATGGCCGCCATTACTATTTTTGATGCAGGGAACTTGTGTTGCGTGTAGAAAACTTAGAGAATAGCTGAATTGAAAAAGTTTTAAGAAACAACAGATCGATTAATGTTTTTTTCGATTAAGTTTTCAACTACTTTTCTTTATTATTTGAGTTTTAATTGCATTACTATTTGCTGATAAAAATGTCATAAAAATAAGAAGGTATATGATGATGAATATTTTAAATAATAGATGGCAGCACGATTGCTTTAGTATTGATGTTCTAAATACATAAAGTATTTCCTTATTATTTTAGTTTATAATTAGTTATTTTTTGCTTTCTCAGTTGGAATTAAATTTAAAAAAAGTTGTGTATGAATGTACATGCAACTGGGTATATAAATAAAATTATAAACTTAGACACAATGATTTCAGAAAACTGTAATTGTGTTAGAATTTTATTGAAGAAATCATGTTACTGCTTTAGCAACCTATTTAAGGTTATAGTAATTAGCCCAGTTAAAAAAAAGCATGATAATAATTAAAAAGACAGAAATTTGTTAAAGTAGTCCTTTTAAATTGCGTTATATTCTAAACTGCACTACCGAACACCCGGGTAAACGTTAAAGACGTATGTAAACGCTCTTTCTTAGGTGGTTTGGTATTCCCTAATTATCACGGTTATCCTTACTGCTGGGTGAAAACGACCTAGTACGATTCTGGATATATAAACGGAGCTTATATAATGACATCGTACTCGGGGAAAGAACTTTTGAAACACGTCAGATTTAAAAAGCAACAGTCCCAAGAACACTTTTCGCTAAGGAGTGAATTTCAATTTCATTTAAAGACTTTATTGAATGTAGCATCGGAACTAGGAGAAAAAAAAATCAGCCTATATATATTTGTACCCTGGACTTAAAACGATTTATTACACTGTTACAAATGGGTTTTGCAAATAGAGAATGTTTTCATTTTTCAGAACATTACTGATCTATAATATATCGAGAATTAAATTTGAGAATGATTGAAGGAAAAGCGAGTGGATGGGCTGGGTTCGAGCCCATTCGAGCTGGTTCAAACTGCAGTCTTATAGTATTGCAGGATTATTATGTTTATATCTTTTTGACTCTGAATGGTCAAGAGTATGTCAAAATCCCTAGTTGGACAAAAAAAAAAAAAAAACACGCTGTGATTTAACAAAAACAATTATATAATTTTTACTTAAATGGAAGCCTATAGTTGCCAATATTACCATCAGCAATTTAATGTTAATATATTTATTTTAAAAAAAATATTTATTTGTCTTTACTTCGATTTTTGTGACAAAATTAATTCAACCTTAAACTGTCTATTATTTAAGCTATTTTGTGTGCAAACTAAATGGCAACACGATTCTTATTTGAAACATCTATCAAACTATCGGCTACAATAAAAAAAAGTTATTTTATTTAAGCTTAAATGGCTGCCAATTAGTAGATATTAACATTAGCATTCTTGTGTTAATATATGTTTAGATTTGAATAAATACTTCTTCACTTAGACGAAATTTATATTTTAATTAAACAAGCAGGTAATATAAAAGAAATTGACTACATATTTATAATACATATTCTGAAAGAATTAATTTTATTTAATTTGCTTTTTTGTTTTTAACTTTTTTGTTACCAACTTAATTTTTGTAAGAAAAAAATTAAACTAGAAATTTGTTTTATTTTAACTGTTTTGTTCACGCTAGATGTCAGCACGATTAATTTTAGAATTTTTTTTTGCATTTATGTGGTGATAAAAATTTTTTTAACTTAAACGACTACCAATTTGTTTAAGTTACAATAAGCCTATTAATTTTAACATATTTAGGTTGGAAAAACTCTTGCAAGCATTTTTTTATTGATTTGGCTGCCAAATTGATGTTAAAATCTGCCAAATATTTTATTAGTAAAATGTTTTTTTAACAACTTATTATTTATTTATTATCATTTGAATTTTTTTTACAGAATGTGACTCTGTAATTTAACCGCGAAGTTTCTTTTGTTTAAACTGATTTTGTATGAAAAAGATGGCAGAACAATTCTTTGAAAACATGCCTATTTCCATAATAGGATGTTTCAGGTTTTAAGTAGTAGCAACAAAAATGCTGAAAGAAAATCAATTCTTGCGTGAACCTCTATTAGAAAATAAATGTCACTTAAGAACAGAACACCAATGGAAGGAAGTACAGAAATGAAAATAATAAAAACTACATCCCCTAAAACAAGCAATTTATATTTTGATAAAAGAAAATATTAGCTCCAAATAAGTGCGATGAAATTGAACTTATGGATAAGAACAATTTGGTCATTGGTAGGTTGAAAGGACATTGGTGCTTAAAGAAATTGTTTTTTAATTGTTAATATTTTGATGTTTTTGTAACAAAATGCCAATCCGCAATTTAACTTCGAAATAACTTATTTTAGCTTACTGTTTATAAAATAGATGGCAGCACCAGTCTTATTTAAAGTATCTTGTACTAGTACAAAATTTTATCATTCTATGGCTGTGTCCTCACTACGTCATCAAATGCCACAAAGGCAACAAAACTTGGCGGGCTGATTCTGCCAATTCGCCAAGTTTTGTTGCCTTTGTGACATTTGTGGCTTAGTCAGGACACAGCCTATGATAAAGAAAATAAGATATTTTATTTTAACTTTAGCCCGTTTGTTGATGTAAGCATTACTTTATTAATATCATTTTAATTAAGCTTAATTAAATAGTTTTTCCTTACACGTAATTTCGATTAAAAACCACTCCTACCAAATGCGATTAAGGAAGTTAAATACATTTACAAGAAATACTTTTAAAGAATTTTAAAGCGTTTTTATTCGCAACTGTATTGATTTTCGTTAAAAAAATTTATTATAAATGATTAAACTTCTAAAATTCTTTTTTTTAAGCTGTTTTCGTTTGCATCAGGGCACTTTTTTTTTTAAAGAAATGCTTTATGTGTATATGGCGATTTTTTTAAAAAAAGTTTAACTTGAACGTTTGCCAATTTGCTAACGTTGCATTAGCCATTAGCCTCTTAATAATTTTTAATAATCCGTCTATGCGTACCAGTTAGAATTTTGTAATTATGATTTACATCAATATTTAGGAAAAGAAGGCTACTCGTTGCTTCAATTAATTTACCATTAAAAATTAAAATAAAATTTTAAAAAAAACATCGCAGACCCCTTCTCCCGAATTTCAGGATTACGTTAGTTTGAAAAGTGGCAAGTTTAAAAAATATCCTCTGACCCCCAAAAACTGTATTATGTGCCAAGATTGAGGCTTTATCACGAATTTGATTATTTTTAGTGGTGTGCGTTTTGCAGGAAAATACTGTTTTTTTTATCTTTAATTCATATTTTGAAATAAAAAAATCAAGGACATATCAGCTCCCAACAAATACAATGAAACGAATAAATAGAATTAAAGAATTTTAAAAAAAAACTCATTACATATTTTAAAATTTCGATTAGAAATTACTTCAATTTTAACTTCTTTTGTTGAAAATAGATGGCAGCATCATTATTGATTTTGAATATTTTGATTGTTCAGCTTATACCACTTAAAAACCTAAAGAAAAGTTTAAATATATTTATAATGGAAATATTGTTGTTATGAAAGTTTTGTAAAATTTAGGAATCATACTTTTGCTGTGTTATGAACTTCTACGTCATTGCCACAAGCACCACCCTAGCCCGCGATTGACAATGTTAAAATTGACTTGTTTCAGGTTGCGTATTTTCTTTCAGACAACTATCATACTATCTATTTTGTTTTTAACTTATACGGCTGCCAATTTGTTTAAGTTACAATAAGCCTTTTAATTTTAACATAATTAAAATGTTATCGTGCAGTTTAACTTCGAAATAAATTATTTTAGCTTATTGTTTATAATATAGATGGCAGCATCAGTCTTATTTAAAATACCTTGTAGTACCAATTTTATCTGTTAAAATTGTGCGGTATAAAAAAATGTAACTTTTATTTTAAATTAAGCTCGCTTGTTGATGTTAACACTGCTATATTAATATCATTTTGATTAAGCTTGAATAAATAGTTTTTCTTTCAAACGTAATTTATATTTTGATTTAAAAACTAGCTCCTGACAATTACCGTTTAAGGAAGTTAAATACATTTAAAATAAATAATTTTGAAAAATTTTAAAGCTTTTTATTTGCTCCTATATTAATTTTCAATAAAAACAAATTTATTGTAAATAATTAAACCCCGAAATTTCTTTTATTTTAACTGTTTTTGTTTGCATTTAAGAACTAAATTTGTAAATGAAATCATTAATTTAGTTTTTAAAATAAATTTAAGCTTAATTTATATATTTCCAAATAAAAATAAAACAAGCTTTCATTCTAGACCAACTATCATAATATCTATTTTATTTTAACTTATAGCAATGATGTTTTAGCTAATTAATATAGCAATGTTAACATTCAATACCGCAATACCGTTATTCATTTTGTATACCGCAGAATTTAGCTGATAAAATTGGTACTACAAGATACTTCAAATAAGACTCGTGATGCCATCTATTTTATAAACAATAAGATGAAATAATTTGTTATATAGTGCTGCGAATTCTATTAATATAATTTATTTGATTCATAAACTAAATTAATTATGAAAAACCATCTATCAGTTAAGCAGTACAAATTTACATTTTTAAATTTAACTTTCTCAAATTCATCAATCAATAAGTTAAATTAAAAATTTGTTTAATAATAGACAAACACTACTAACAGATTTGGCAACAAATATTATCTGCTTAAATTATTTTTATTAATATGCTAGGATAATTTTTCAATTACATGAACATCATTGCTTCAAATGAAAAGAAATATTGCTTACCTTTATATTTTCTCTATAATATGATAAACTTTTTTTTTTTGAAAATTATCCGATCGTTAAGGGGTTAATCTAATCAAAAATATCTTGTTAAAAAAGTGCATTCTAGCGGCAAATGTTCATTTTTTAAAATTATTTTTGATCGTGGGGATTTTTTTATTTTATTCCAGGACATAATATTTGTTGAGAATTTATACAAAGTTCGTTCTTTACTCTAGAACAGTGGTTCCCAACAGGTGGTCCGCGGACCCCCAGGGGTCCGCGAGCTATTCCAGAGGGGTCCGCAAGATGCTATTAGACTAAAAAATATATTAAATATATTTCGTATGATAACATATTTTTTGGGGCCGCTTTCTCGACGTAGGATCCTGTCAAGATTTTTTTTAACTTGGAGACGAGGTTCGTCTCTTCCTTCTCGACACAAAGTACGCGGATATTCTCACTAACTTCTGCTGGCTTTGCTCAGTTGCGTACTTAGCTGATGTAATTGAACACTTGAATATGTTAAGCTTGAGTTTACAAGGATAAAATGTAGAGATATTCAAAGCAGAGGATAAGATTAGTGCTACAAAGTTAGTGGTCAAAAATTGTCAGATCCGAGCGTCAAGGATAGAAAACAAGTCACTAACTAACTTTTCTTCTTTAAAACAATTCTTGAAGTCATCAGAGGAGAGTTTGCCTGACCAGATCAAGATCAATGTAGCCGTACATCTACGCAGCCTAACCACCACTTTTAGAAAGTATTTCCCTGAACCTTACCCTGACGACAGATGGATTGGAAATCCCTTCAGCTGTGAAGAAATACACAAAATCCAAGGCCTCACTGAAGAAGAGCAAGATCAACTTGTGGATCTGTCCAGCTGTGGTACACGAAAGACATTTTCATCGGTGATAAAATTACAGACTTCTAGGCATCAGCACGCATGGACTACAAGAAACTTGGAGATAAGGCAATGAAAAAGATCCTTCCATTTGCAACCACATATCGGTGTAAGCAAGAATTTTTTCCCCCATGTGTTTCATGAAAAACAAATATAAGAATCGGGTCGAAATATGGTAGGATTTTAAAGTGAAAGTTTCAAGTTTGGAATCTAATATTTCAGAAATAATGGGCTCAAAGGACAAATTTAAATCATCTCATCAAGAACTGAAAAATAAAACTAACTGTATACTGATGGAGTACGTTGTAACTGTAAAAAAAAAGTATAAAATATAAAAAGACTCCTAATTTGGCTCTCACTTTTTAATTTTAGGATTAGGAATTAATGGGGGTCCTTGTCCCAATAGCGGCTCGATGAGGGGTCCTCGAGAAAATTTTGTTGGGAACCTCTGCTCTAGAATATCTATCAAACAGCACCAGTACCACTTGCAAAAACTCCATGCAAACCACAAATTTTGCCTACAGATTGAATCAATGGATGAATATTATTCAGTAATGCTTGTTTATTTGGTTTAGTATAGTTTGAATTGTCGTCGCACTAGAGCTACACGAGGGCTATTGGCGACGGGCGTCGTATTTTAGAACCACAGTCAAGTGACGAGCCGACACCTGAGTTGGCACCCAACGCAACCGTTAAGGGCGACATCGTACGCATCGTTGGGACTTTGGAGCGTATTTTAACGTGCAGTCCGGGGTATTATTCGTCGGACATTTTTGGCTGCACGGGCCGTTTATAGGTCGGCAGTTATTTTGGCGATGCCCGGACCCGGGACCTTTCGCATGCTAGGCGAGCGCCTAACCGACTGGGCTCCCCAGCCCCAATGCTTGTTTATAATAATGCTCGTTTTATACCAAAAAGTAATAATACATCTACATTTCAATGCAACAGGATCTAGAAATATCGAAGCTTTTTTTAACCGGATCTGCATACTAAATCACAAACAGATTGAATCGCAAACACGGTGGGGTAAGGACTTATAATGCTTGATCTAGGAACAATCGCGCTAGCCTGCGCGTTAGTATATTACCTAATAGTAATTAGGAACAACGGACTCGGGTAAGTACATTTTAAAATACTACACAGTTAAATTTTATATGGGTTGGCTTTCGTTATAGGTCCGGATCGTTGTTTACGGCCATGTTTGTACTTTCAAACGAACCCTGTTAAGCCATTTTTGCTCAGAAACAGTTAGCCTGACAGTTTACTTTCTTATAGGTAAGCGCTATTGAGTGCTTGCAACAATGGTCCAAGATACTGCAGTTCACCTGTAAACCAGTTCGTACTGTAGTAAGCACAGCTAAACTGAAGAATAAAAAACAGAGACCAATTTTGCCCTAAAATAATCATTATTTTAGCACTATAAAAATTAGTAATATAAAATATTTCTTGAAGTTGAATTAACGTTACACTAGAGTTACAAGAGGGCATTTATTTATTTATTTTATTATATTATATATTTTATTTTATATTTTTTTTTTTTTTTTTTATATTTTTTAAATATTTTATATTTTCATTTATTCATTCATTTATTATGCTTCCCATTGAATTAAGTGTGTTCAAAATTTTGATGAATTGCAAAACACACTACAATACATTTTCGAGCATAAATATTGTCTTGACTGCGATTAGGTGGTACGCTGCATGGGATCAAAGTAAAAATGTGTTTAACCACCTTGATCATAAAAATCGATAAAGGGGACAGAGGAGCCCAGTCGGTTAAGGCATTCGCCTTGCATGCAGAAGGTCCCAGGTTCAGGTCAGGGCATCGCCAAAATAACTGCCGACCTATAAACGGCCCGTGCAGCCAAAAATGTCCCACGAATAATACCCAGTATAGAGGGAGTGCACATTAAATATAAAATATCCTTCAAAGTCCTAACACTGCGTACGACGGCGCCCTTAATGGTTGCGTTGGGTGCCTACTCAGGAGTCGGCTCGTCACCTGACTGTGGTTCTAAATTATAACGCCCGTCGCCAATAGCCTTCGTGTAGCTCTTGCGTCGATAATTCAAACTAAACTAAAGCTAAAAATTGATAAACATACTTCGATTGACAGGCTATATAAAACATATTTTATACAAATTTCAATGGGAAAAGGTATGATTAGAATGCAAGCTTCAAAAACATTTTGCTCCCCCCTTCCCCTCGAGTGGTTTTCTTCGAAACGTTGTTAGCGGGCTGATTCGGTTTTTCCCCACCCGACTTGGGTTCGGATTGATAAAAGTGTAACTGGTCATAATAAAAAAATGCAAATTTTCAGTGAGATCTAGCATGTATATTAATTTTTGAAAGATTAAATATATATACAAGTATGTAAAGCAATTGTGATTAAACTCACAACAAAACCTCAAAGGAAGCAGGATTAGACCACTCGTGCTATTCCTGTTTCCTCGAAAACCAAGCGAAGAGATGGGGAAAGAAAGTCTTTTCGGGGCTTGCATTGTAATCGTACCTACTATAACTCACTCTCTTGGATATTTTCTCCCTGTAAAATATAAAAATATTTTGCATTGTTCTTGCCCAAACGCATGGTCTGGCATTTGTTAACACTGAACCACACCTCGTAGCCCATTCAGTAATGTTCATAAGTAAGTGCAACGTCACTTCATAAATTGTGTAACATTAAGAGCTTAGTGGAAGAACGTGCTAAATAACATTTTTGAAAAAATTAAGATTTTTCTGTCAATCAACATAAATTATTCTATCTTTCAAAGATAAAAAGTTTTCCCTTTTTCATGAACTAAAAATTTAGTATATTTTTTAGGGTTTGCAAGTACCACTTTTGACAGATCTGAGGGCAAACTAAAAACTTCATTGCTCATTTTCTTGTTTTCACTTTTTTTTCATTAATTCGTTCTACCACTAAGCTCTTCAATTGTTAACAAAATCAATTTGGTGTAACATTACTGCATGAAGCATAAGTAATGTTACACCAAAGTTTTACAGTGGAGGACTGACACAGGATAGTTAAAAAACAAGCTAATTTTTTGTTCTTTTTAGATTGCGTTTTGACGTCATGCCCTGGAAACGGAATATACCACGCGGTTTGCGTCGTCGAATTATACGGCGAAGAGTTTTAGAATGGGCCAGGCATTGGGCACATGTTCGCCAATTCATCCCTGAGTGGTTGGCAATCAAATGAGTTGCATGTCAGGTGAATACCTTAAGTGTTTTTTCATTTAATTTTGCTGTAAGAAAATATATATTTGGTAAAAATTATTGGACAATTATAAAAATAAAAATGTTAATAAGACCTTTAGTCTGGCTTAAAAAAAAAAAAGTAGACCATTCACTATATCATGCTTATATTTGGTTCTTATATAAATGATATGAGTTATTATAAATTACTGTCGGATAAAAATGTGAAGCATTTAAATTATTTAAAAACCGTATGAACTTGATTGTGAAAATGCCCATGAAGATGTTAAATAAAATTATTTTATAATAAAATAATTCCTCCCTAATAATGTTATTACTTTTTTACAGCGGTAAACTCTCCCTAAAGTGCAGGGATCTACTATATGAAGATCACTTTGAATTTACAATAAAATTGATGTATATTGATGTATATTATCATAAATTATTAAAAATTGCCTTGAAGTTTATTCTTTGTGTTTAAACTGGTTTTTAATTTTATTCGAATCAATGGCCTAAAATTAGAACAAATAAATATTAGACAGTATTGAAAAAAAAAGACTTCCCCTCCTTTCAATTATTATCAAGTTAAGATAATAACAAGTAAGTGCGAGTAAGATTGTTTAATTTTTTTTTTTTCCTGTACTACTACCAACCTAATTTGTGCAATTATTGTTGTACATACGATAACATTGGTGTTATTGTATACTAGCTGTATGGTCATGCCTTGCTGGGAACCCGTAAAATAAATAAAAAATGTATCAAAGAATATTGGAATGGGATTCTACCTAAGATTTACCTAAAACAGTGGTTGTCATCCTGAAAAAGATTGGATCATATTAATATAGAAGAGCTACCAAATACGCAAAGTTTGCAGTCCTTTCGTTTGGAGCCAAGACATGAAGGCTTTCATATTTACCTATTATAGAACACAAACATACAGCTGACCATGGGAGAAACATGGTTTTCTTTCATGTTCCCCAATTGAAATTTTATCTGGTAAGTTACCAAGTTTAGTTCAGGAGTTATTTTTTCCATCGCCAATTTGAAACTGTTAACATAGATGTTTTCTTAAGTGAAACATTTCCTGCAGCAAAAATATTATCTTGTTTCACTCTTGGCATATTTTTTATCGAAGATTAGCTTGCTGTACATCATCACCAACAAAATATATTTGCAAACATTTCGGCCCTTAAGTTGGTAGAGGTTGCAGACTTCTAATAAGATGGTATACCTGCCCCTATACTTTGAAAGTTGGCATATACACAGGCTTGGTAAAATCCTAGTTTCTGTATACGGTAACTTTTCTTGGTCGCCCAGAATTTGGCGACAAAAAAAAGGTAAAATAAAATTAAGATTTTAGGCATGGTTGTGAGATAAAGTGCGTGTATATGTAATGATTCTCATGTTATATTATTTGGGTTGATTTTACAGCTAGTGGGATAGTAAAATAGACCCTTTATGGGTTACCCCATAATTGTACATGTGTAGCATAAATGCTCTCACAAGCACAAAAATAGAAGATAAAAGAAAAAAAGATTAAAAAAAAAAAAACTACTTTTCGGCATCTTTTTTGTCTGAAGGTTTCGGCGAAGGATCGTAGACACCAATGACGGTACGGATAAAGTCCTTCATTTCATTATCTTTTAAGACGTTGACTTTCCTTTTCGGAGTCTTCTCCAAATGTACTTATGGAGGTAGCTGTCAGTGGCGTCACGGGTTCAAGGAATCTGGCCTTTTCAGGTGCGACAGGTACCTTCAAAGGAGTTGGTGTGAACACCGGTGACAGGTTCCTTGAAGGTCTGGCTGTGGTTTATTGTCCAATGTTCGTAACCGAGCGAACCCAAGCAATCGTACAACTTCCATAAATCCAAGGCCATAGCAGATCCGGGTAAATCGTATTTTTGAAGGGCGGAGACAAGAGAAGCCGATGTACGGTCAAGTACAACGACCATGAAACATTTGTTCGTCCCGTGCTCTATCTCTCCAAAAACCCATTCCCCTTCCACACAGTTGCCCGGTTAGATTTCTTTTAACTTAGATTTGTCGATTTTGACTGACACATACGGCCCACCAATGACCTGGGGCAGGTACAGGAAGCAAACTTCCCGGCACAAGGAAAACCAGTCGACCAGTTGACGACGCTTTGTGCAGGAACCTTCCGGAGTCGCACGCAATTCAGGTGGAGGATGGTCATACTTGGGAAAATGACTCGCTTCCATTCAGGTATTGATCCAGAACGATCACTGGTGTGGTCAGCTGACAGCAAATCCAGTGAAATCCGTCACGTAATCTTTTTTTATCAAAGGGCTTCAACTGCATATCTCGATTGCACTTTTCACAGCAATCTCCGGAAAAAAAATGATAAGTAACCAAAAAATCTAGAATGGCGTTTCGGCCATCCCACGATTTCTTTAAAATAAACTCGGTATTAAAGGTGAAATCCATTATAAATTGCAAAGAGGAGGAAATCTCAAGGCAATATCCAGCGCCATGAAAGCTAACGCAAAAGTGACTGAGTCATCCAAGTCATCCCCCATTTTTTGTGGTTTTAAGTTGTCATGAAGATCGCGTGGGAGGATAGTAGAACATGGTTGTCAGATTATAATTATTTATTGCTTTTTTTGTCGCCAAAAGTCGCCGTATACCGAAACTAGGATTTAACCAACCCCGCACTTCTCTTGAATCGCCAAATGAAGTCATTTGAAAGCACGAACTGTAATTGCGAATATTGTTTCAAAAATATAAAGCATCAGATGTACCATCAGCAAGTAATTATTGCAGTGTTTCAGGCGGATCATTTAGTAATGAAATATCCTTTCCTTCCCACCACTGCAGCACATACCTGGTGTTTCACCTTTCCACTTTAAACTTTCGAATTGTTTTCTAATGCCTTGGAAAGGGCTCTTGACATTCTCATTCTGTCTAGACGGCATCTTCTTTGTTTTTAGGAGGCATGCCTACTTTAATGTAATCGTTTCCGGATGCCTATTTCTAGCCTCTATTAGGAGCTTTAACCCAACAGATGCTTACTTATTAATATCAAAATATTCAAAACCCAAACAAAATCGAATTCATTTTGGCGCCCCGTTGGCGCATGCGCAGAACAAATGTAAACAATAACAAATGAAAACTTTTAAAGTAATATTTAAAGAATTTGGTTAATAAAAGATAGAGATAAGAAAAAATATAACATTAAGAAAGAAGAATATAAAGTTTATTAAGTAATTTTTCAATGGCTCTCTGCTTACCGGATTTTCCCGTATATCGACGGGCGACGGATGACGCCGGGCCCTGTTTCAGCCCGGCTGAGGCCCTGTTTTCGAGCCCCAGTTTAAGTCCTTCACTCTCTGGTGGGAGACGTAATTTCGAAACTAATTATATTAATTAAAAATTCAAAATCAGGTATGAAAAAACTAAACCTCAGCTTCACACGTAGGTATTAAAATGAGTCTATAATAAAAATTTCAATTTTTTTAGGGCAGTATAAGTAGAACATTCATGATCCACAGACAGACACACAGACTCTTTGTTTTATTATTATAGATAACCATAGTGTAATTAACAATCGAAGCGATAACTAGTTTATTCATAATTAATTTTCATTTCCCTTACCATATGGTATAAGAAAGCTTTCAAATCCACTGGAAATACAATAACACATGGTCGTGGTGTTTTTCGTGCTGCCATCTACTGTACTACAGGAATGTCACTTACTACCATTTAATCACTCTTTTCTCAATCATTTTCAAAAATGAGAACATGCATAATCTCAAATTCGAAAAATGAATGTTCTCAAATTTAAGAACTATGTATTCGGAACTATTATAAACCAATAATATTCTCAAAAATAACATTTTACTCAAACTTTTCAAAATGCCTCAAAAATTACAATAATAACCATTGCAACTATATCCACTACATTGTATTTGTACCAATTCTCTGAAATTTATGTTCCCCAAATAAAATGAGGGAAATATCACTTTAGCTGGCTTTATATAAGTATAATTTATATTTATGTTCATGAATATATTATAAAAATTAAGATATTAAGAACGATATAAATTAAGGAGATAATATAGACAAGTTTTATCTAAAATTTCTGAGTGATGTGTTTTTTTTTTATTTCTATGCGTAGGGTAGTTGTATTGTGTCCGCAAGCCATATATTACCCAAAAGTAGTTTACAAACTTTATTTGCATGCAAACTATAAACTTCTAAACACAAATAATATGGTAATGTATAATTTTATTAAAATTTAATTATTTCAAAACCGTTTCATATTCGTAATCACCGATTTCTTCTGCAAATTTGTTATTTTCATAGGTCGATAATCGAGATAATTTTTTCGCTTTCCACTTACAGTCGATTCTTATTCTTAATTTCTTCATTCTAACGAAGCAGAGTTCATTTGAACTTCTGTAAAATTTAACAATCGTTGGGGTTCACTGCTAGGTATTGATCATTGTGACAAGCTGGGGTGTTGTCGGCCAATCGTATACATCTTCCGTTCTGAGTTTCAGTCTGAAAAGTCAAAAACGAAGTTCTATTATTAATTTTTACACTGATGTAAAAAATTATCATTAAGGGCGAATGAGCCCGATCGACCGCGGGTCTCCAAACCAAAGTTCCTCTATGTTAATCCAATGTTGAATAAAACTATTTTCTAAGCCACATTTCTCCGGCTGTATTGAATATTTTTACAAACGGTTTTTTTTTTGTGACAAATGTAGCTAACTTACGGTTCTTTATATATTCCCGTCTATAGGAAAGCAGTGACTGCCACCGGGTTCGATCCCGCGCCAAACGCTTGCGATGCGATCTGGGAAGGGTTAGGTTGGTTGGTTGGTAGACATATATTCAGGTTTGTGTGCTTGGTTAGAGACCCGCTTATAAACCTTCGTCAAGTAAGACAGACACAACACACACACAAATAGCAGCAGACTCGCTCTCAATAGATGGCAGCACTACCGCTCGCAAGTGGAACCATCTAATTTTTAGAGACAGAGGCCAACTAGAGGATCCCCAGAATTGACTTGTCACCCAAAGAGGTATTGATTTGGTATGGGAACTTGGTGACCCCGACGGAATTTAACGTGCACCAGTCACCATTAGCGTAGCCGGGGGTCTTTGGTGGTCAGGGCTCGAACTCGCAACCTTTTGGATACTAGTCCAAGACCTTACCAACCAGGCTATCCCTGGTTGGTAAGGTCTTGGATCCTGCCCCTAGGTATCCCTGCCCCTAGGTTAGGTTAGCTTGTATAGCTTCCTACTGTCTATTTCTAGCCTAAATAGAGCTTTAACACAGTTAAATACGGCTAGTAATTTAGAAACCTGGTCAAGTATGACGAGGTCGACACCTGAGCGAGCACCTAAAGCAAGCCAGGGACGACATCGTACATTTGCTCGGGACTTTCGATGTCATAGATTTAATGAGCACACAGTATAAATACCATGCCCATATGGCGGGATTCAAACCCGGGACCTTCCGACTGTTTGGCCACCATCCTGACCATTCAGCCACCCAGTAAACCAGGAGTCTGGTTAGTTAGTTTGAATCATTGTCGCACTAGAGCTACACTAGAGCTATTGGCGAGCGACGGGCGTCATCATTTAGAATCACAATCAAGTGACGAGCCAACACCTGAGTAGGCACCCGAGGCAACCGTGAAGGGCGGCATCGTACGCGAGAGCATGGCGAGAGCAGTCCTACGCCACTGGTTTGATGAATTTATTTTTAGTTAGGTTAGGCTGAATTATCTTCACACTAGAGCTACACGAGGACTGTGGTGAATTACTTACCGTTTGCACCAAAATGTTGCACTTTTTGTTGGTCGATTTTCTGAACCGCTCGAAAACGCCTGTATCAGCGGGTAATGCAATGCCCACCATGCCTTTGTTGTAATGTTGAGTCAATTCATTTGATTCGCCATTTGAAAGTTCTCTTTCTTGTTTTTCCATCTTTTCCCCTGAATTCTTTAAGTATAAGAAGAATGATAATTAAGACAGACGCACTGTAAAAAAAAATTCAGAAACATAATATTTCCTTTATTTTCCTGCCAAAAAAAAATTATGTTTCCTTAAACTACAGCAGTTTTCTGTAAAGTTTTATCTCAGTGTGTCAAAAGAACAATTTTCTCTGTAAACAGATAAAACCTGCAACCACTGATACAGATAATCGCACCTGGGAACAGAATGAAAAATATCATCTAAACCGATGTCTGGGTCTTGTATGGTAACAGATCTCTATATAATTCCAATGAAGAAACTTTGGCCCCTGTTTTTAAATAAAGTATACGACATGTACTCTCGAATACTTACCAAAATATACAGAAGAAAGTTATTTTGCCATTAAAATAATCGATAAGTATCATTTTAAAGATTTTAATTAGTTATAGTTAAAACAAAAATTTTAGTTCAGATATTTACATGCCGTTAGTGCTGCCATCTGTAGTTTGTGAACAATTACTAAAATGTTGTTTTAATTATAACTAAATAATATCTTTAAAATTATACTTATTAATTATTTTTACTTATTAATTATTTTTACTTATTAATTATTTTTACTTATTAATTATTTTTACTTATTAATTATTTTTACTTATTAATTATTTTAATGGGCAAAATAACTTTCTTCTGTATTTTTTGGTAAGTTTTCGTTAGTATATGTGGTATACTTTATTTAAAAACAGTACCCAAAGTTTCCCCATTGGAATTGTATAGAGATCTGTCACCATACAAGACCCTTAAAACAACATTGACGTTTTTGGTAATGCTTATTGCATACTTGAAATGTATTCGAATTAAAACCAATAAAGTTTTATAAATAGCAGGAATACAAACAATTTGCACGTAGGTAACTGTAAAATAGAACACATCAGACGAAAAAACGCGCATTGAGAGTGAAATCCGAACAACTAATGAAATCACAAATGAAAACAAAAAGTTACATTATCTGAAATAACCCAAATGTTATTTCACAAAATGAATCGAAAATCTTACTTACTACTGTAAAATCCGCAACTTTTTCAGCCCTACTTCCTTTAAATGGCATACTTGCTAAGACCACAGTGACTGCAGTAAGAGAAATCAGGAAAAAATCTGTGCTGATCATAGTTAGCTGAAATATAAAATATATCACTCTCAAATAATTCATTAAGTGTTTAAAAAGATTTCTTTATTTTTGCATTGTGTGTATATATGATCAAATAACTATTAATATCATGGTTTAAAATCATAAAAAAATATATTTATAAAATACTATACGAAACATAAAAGCATTTTTTTAATAAACATTTTTTAGTTTCTGTGTACAATTCACATTTTTGCAAGTTAAATTTTTTTTAATTGAAAAGTTTTTAGTTTTTATATAGAAATTTCCATTTTTGCAAGAGAAAATAGTGTTAATGCAAATGTAAATTCAATACAAACCAATTCAATGTTTTTTCTAAAATTTATTTGTATATTTTAATTACATACACGAAAAGTGGTTTATAATTTATTGTTACGAAATTTCAACATTATTCATCAGTAAGCAGCAGGATGCGACATTGTTATTTTTTTTCTTGATTTTTTTTTAATTTGTGCTTTGATTTTGAATTTCTTCTTTGGAACTGCATTTTTTCCCTTCTTTATTTTTTTCTTTAACTCAAGAAACACCGGATTACTTAAGCGAGTTTGTTGGATGTTACAAACAGCCTTGGTATATTGAATGAATTAAAACACAAATATTAAAATTTGTATTTGCTTCGTATTTGGAATTTTAAAAAGGTTTTTAACCGATGCGAATGTAGATAGCAGCACGTTTTAATAATCGTTAAAAAATTTTTAACAGATTTCTTTTCGCATTTTGCGTACTGAACGAAAAGTAATTTATTGTACTTTTTGTCCTTCTGTCTGTACATCCAGACGGACATCTGTCTACTGTCTATCGGCGAATTATGCGAATTCCGAATATTCCAGGATAGTATGTGAAAGAAAAAATTATACCATCCTTACGTTCCATGGAAAGAGATATTGCTTGGCCCTCACAATCTAAATCTAAATATCTTTTTTTTAAGTCTCAGAAAAGGAATGAATGAAATAAAGCCTTTACCTAGATTCCAGCAGAAATGCACAGATTTTTACAAGAAAATTCTAAAAGCAGTATGGAATCTTAGGAAATGTGAGGGTATGATATACTAGAAAAAAAAGCGCGAAAAATCCTGAGTAAACCATTGTAATAAACTTATTCTACTTTGATAATAAGCAAAATAAAATACTTAAAAATAAAACGATACGAAGTATATATATTCATCCTAAGATAGCACGTGTATGTGGAATTTCATCGACATATTAAGAAAAAAATTCACTCTTAAAAGCGACTTCAAATAATTCTGTCCATATTTTATTTTGTTTTCTTAATTTTTCCTCGTTGAGTGCAGGACCAAGGCTCTACCTTTATTCCTAAGAAAAGAAAACCACCTATAATAATATGCGTCTGTTTGGTTATCAGTTAAAAATAGTAATTAAAAAAAAATATATCCGAAATCTTGTTCCTGCGCAAAATTAGAATTTTTTTGCAAAAATGGTAACTAGGTGACACAAGGGATGGGTTTACTAGGTAAGACGGTAAGAGAATCGTCAGACAACAACAACAAAATAAAAATAAATTTGACATGAAAATATCATCCGGTTATTTAATTATTAAGATGCATTTAAAAATAGTGTCGCCATCTGTAGAATATTTTGCGAACTTCAAAAACAAGAGGTTGCAGTTTCAAAAACTAGAAAACTTTCAAAACTTTCAAAAACTAGTTAAAAACTTGGGGTGTGCATCAGCATACGACTTTCAATTAACGCTCAATAAAATAAAATATCTAAAGATAATTATATACTATCCAAGGTAATTTCAATAACTTTAAAACCTAAAAAGTTTGCCGCTACGCTTTGTCACGTATAATTTTCTCAAAAACCTTATTATGACGTCCGATAGGTACTGGAAACTCGTGTAGCAAATTTACCAACTCGTGTCTGTAACTCTTTTAGTTCGAGATGTAGAGTAGTTTCAGACAGACAGTCTGACCAATGTTCGAAACATAGAGGTAGGAAGGAGGTGTAGAGAGGTCCAGTAGTTGAGAGAAATTGAAGCAGGGCTGTCAGGTTTTTCGAGCGCATCATCGAGGTATCCCAAGATGCACCGCTCTAGCCTGCTTCATTTGTGCGCTACTGCGCATATACAAGGACCTCTCTATTCTCCTTCCTACCTCTATAGTTCGAAAGCCTCTTTAATAAAATCTGCATCCTCCAAAACGTGTAGACGCTCAAAATCTCCATTACGAATTTTCGACCCCGTCGCAATACGTTCATTACCTTGCATTTCATATATTACGTAATTAAAAGTAACAACTTTTTTGATGGGTAGGCTAAATTTAATTTATTATTATGTTTCATTAAATAGGATAAAATTACTTACGCTGTAACAGAAAATCTATAGCGTTGATCCTCGTTGAAAGTTGATTTTTACTTAGGATGAAACGAGGGGATCTCCATTTATATAGGGTATATCAGTTGCGAAGTAAGGCTTCCGAAGTTTCCGCCTAATTTCCGTAGAAGCCTATGAGACTCGTTATTGGAATACTGTGAAGTGAGGTTAAGGGAAATAATATAACTGATTTAGTTAAGGAGAATGAGTCATGAGACCGATTGACCATGGGTCTCCAAACCAAAGAGTCTCTGTGCTAATCCAATAGAAAAAAATTCCGGCTGTATTGAAAATTTGTACTAACTTTTTTTTTATAAGATAAATGTAGCTGACTTATAGGTCTCTATAATCTCACTTTTTGAAATTGGTTCGAATATTTTTTTGTAAAATTATTTATTGAAAATTAAAAAATAAATATTAAATATAATATGTAAATAGGGAAATTAAATACAACATAGTAGCCATTTTTTCCTAAAACATGTTAATAAAGGCGCGTTCACATACGCAGAGAAATTGCCGGCATCGGCTCTTTGGCAATTAAATAAAAATAACGCTTTTCTATTAAAATTTACAATGCTTGCAAAAAAGCTTAGGATTTGGACCCAAAATTTCATTCTTTATAATTAAAATGATACTCAATAATTTTAATGAATTTTATTTTTGTTCTTTTTCTTTTTTTTTTAGTTTAAAGATTTTTTCAGTTTTAATTAAAAATTCTGAAAATAAAGGATAAATAATTGAAAATAATCTTAATAAATAAAATCGTACCCCCAGTTTCATACCTTCTAATCAAATTTACCTTATTTTGTAAACTTTTTATATTTTAATTGAGTATTGAGTATATTTAATTGAGTGAAATTGCATATCAAACGTATGCAGAAATTATTCTTGATTGCAGGGCTAATTTATTATTCAATCAAATTTGCAAGTTCTTTCCTAAAATTAAGATGTGTTGCTACCCCCCCCCCCCCCTCCCTCATCTGGCATTTCTAGGCTCTACAATTCCTTCTATTGATAGTAACAATCATGTTACCTAACCTAGTGTTTCTTGTTACAATCACAATAATTCCTGCTGATCATGAACTCATTATCTGACTTTTTTGTAAAAGCAAAAAAACTTCCCTATTACAAATTATCACGGAACTCATATTAAGGAATATATGTCTATAAAAAAGCTAACTAATTATTTCTTTTATTAAATTCGAACTTTTTATCAGAATTTAAAAATTCTGAATGATTTATAAAGTGTGCATACTGCAGTACTTGAGGTATTGCTTATGCTACCATACCACAGTTTCTGAGTTTGAATGGCGAATGGTAAAGGTTCACACAGTACCTTTCATCACTTCAGAGATAAAAGGAGGACCAAATTTACTCGGGAACTAAACAATGGAGTTCGATTAACTGTCTGGAATCATTTGTGCAGCCCAATGCTCCTGGACTGAAGTGGGAACATGAATCTTATATTGCAACTCCAGACATGTATCAAGGACATATGTGTGTGTGTTGTCTGTTGTGTCTGTTTTACTTGACGAAGGTTTATAAGCGGGTCTCTGACCAAGCACACAAACCTGAATATATATGTCTACCAACCAACCAACCAATCAAGGACATACTGCGCAGCACTTCCACTAAGACCCATCAGCATGCCTTCAGATACAGCCTTATTTATTAGAATGGGCACACATTTTACAAAATACCAATTATAAATGATTAAAAAATTTCTTACCAACTGTTCATAACAGTAAACTGTTTACTGTATAACAAAATATCAATTTAGCGTTAGGTTAGGTTGAATTATCGTCACACTAGAGCTAACGTGGGTTATACTATTAGAGAGAGTTGAATTAATGACATGCTAGAGCTACACAGGGCTATTGGCATCATAACTTAGAACCACCGTCAAGTGACAGCAACGAAAGTGAGTCAGCATTTTAAGAAAGCATTTTATTAAATCACTTGTTGCACAGATCGGGATTTCAACTAAGAACTTAAACTCAACAAAATGTACAACCCCTGGCAAAAAGTATCCGATCACCGAAAGCAGTGCCTACGATACGTTCACATCAGTCGTCATTTTTTTACAATTTTAATATTTTTTCAAACCTTAGAGGTTTTTTTTGTGAAATATGACTAAATTTGTCAAGGAATATTAAATATAAACAGAATATATAAAATTATAGTTAACACTTTTCACGAAAAAATACATTGAATCGTGAAGGAAAAAAGTTTCCGATCATCCTTTTGTGGGGAAAAAAATATTCAATCGCTAGCGAATGCAACGTATTTTAAGTGATATATGCAATTTTTTTTGGTCGGCGCGTGCGTACAAGATCTAAGTAAACAGTATAAAAGGTTGAATCGTTGTTTCACAGTTAAAACTAGTTTCGAATAAGCAGAAGTATGGATCGAAAGAAAGAATTGTCTTAAGAGCTAAAACTTTTAATTGTTAAACGCTTAAAAAGCGGAATATCTCAAAGAAAGGTTGCTCACACTTTTGCCTGTGCCCAAGTACTGTTTGCGATTTTTGGAAAAAATATCGCTCTACTAATGATGTCAAAAATCTTCCTCGAAGCGGTGGCCCACGCGCAACATTAAGTAGGTAAGACAAAAAATCGGTTGATCTTGCCAAATCTATGAGAAGTTGTGCGTTGAAACAACTTAATACCGAGTGATAGAAATATCGGGTAAAGGTATGTGCACGTACAGTGCGAAACCGTTTAAACGCAAAAGGATTTCACTTCTGCAAAGCCAAAACGAAACCATATATGGCAAAAAACCATAACAAAAGTCGTCTACAATGGTGCAAGAAACATAAAAGCTGGTCTTCTGATGATTGTAAGAAGGTTATTTTTAGTTACGAATCTCGTATCTGCCTAGAAACTGGAGATGATGTTGGAATCTGTGTGGAGGAGAGCTGATGAAAGGTTCAAAAAGATTGCCTCAAAACTAAAACTAAATATCAGCGTTAATTTTATGGTGTGGAGTTGTATGACTTCCGAAAGAGTCGGTAAAATGTGTATAGTGTCGTGAACAATTAATTCTGAAGTGTATATTGACATTTTAGAACATTTTTTGATTCCTACCATCAGGAAAGGTTGGACGACTCCTCCTATTTCATTTTTCAAGATGATAACGCATCATGTCATCGAAGTAAACTGGTCAAGAATTTCTTAAATCGAAATGGAAATTCTCCAATAAAGACTATTGATTGGTCTGCAAATAGTCCGGATCTCAATCTAATCGAAAATGTTTGGAATGTTTTGAAAAGAAAGATTGATGAGAGAAGACTAACAAATATGGAAGAACTACGGCTAGCCATCAAGGAAAGCTGGGGTGAACTTCCATCAAATTTATGCCACGAGTTGGTCGCATCCATGCCTCGGCGCTTAAAAGCAGTAATCAAGGCAAAAGGAGGACCCACAAAATATTAAACTGACTTGATCGAATACTTTTTTCCCCAAAAAGGGATGATCGGAAACTTTTTTCCTTTACGATTCAATGTATTTTCTCGTGAAAACTGTAAACTATAATGTTATTTTCTGTTTATATTTAATATTCTTAGACTAATTTAGTCATATTTCACAAAAAACCCTCAAAGGTTTGAAAAAAATATAAATTTTTTTCTAAAATGACGGCTGATATGAACGTATCGTAGGCATGCTTTCGGTGATCGGATACTTTTTGCCAGGGGTTGTAGAAGCTTTTTCAGGAATACAATATTTTTGTAGTACTGTAAATAAGCATCATTCAAATTACAAGATTCTGCGCTATACTTTTTCATATACATTGACTGTATCAAACTTTGGTTTGGAATGCGACTGTTTGTTATCCTCATTGTAAAAATAATTTTTAAGAAACAACCATATTTGAATTTTTAGGGCTGTTTTGATCTCATACAGACAATTTAAAGGGTTTTTGGAGCAAACTATTTTCAAATGTAGAGGATTTAAAGGAGCATAAGAAACTCTGCATATACCTACCTAATAAAGGTAAATATATTGTTGTGATATATATTCTGTCTGGAAATAGTATCACATCAGCAGGTACCCTTTGACACCAATTACTAGCTAAAGGGGGATTTTAAAGAGTAAATTGTTGATTCAGTTTACAACTCTTAAAATGTACAAACAAAATACATTTAAATGCTATTTTTCCTTTGAACACAATTAAAACTTTTAAATATAAAAATTCACACAACAAATCAATTTTAAAAAATCAACTTTAATGAACAATGAATGTGTATCTTATACAATTTTCCCAATATGTTTTTTTTATGCACTGAGAATAAAAGAACAGGTGCACACGGAAATAAACTGATAAACATGAACTCAAATTACATAATACAATGAAATGCAATAAGCCAGGTATCACATCATATCATTAGCAACATCGCGATGACTTAAAACACAGTATTAAAAACCAAGAAAAAATGATAGGAAAAGACAATGTAGAGTTGTACTATATATACAGTTGAACTATGTACATGGAGTATTCGGCAGAAAACAAACTTCTCTCCTGATAAATAATAGTAGTAATATGAGGTGCATAGAGGCAGTATGAGATAAAAAAAATTTAAAATTCTGTTAACACATAATTTTTTTAATTTTTGTTGTGAAAACATGAAAATTTAAGGACTTTTTTTAAATGCCAACTATGCAAGATATAAAATTTGAAAAAAGACTGGTACATTTATGTTAATAAAGGTTCAGTGTTACTAACTTTTAACCTAATAAAAACATGTTTACAGATGAATGAATTAAAAAAAATAAGAAGCACTTTACTGTAACTAAAAAAAAGTATTAAAAGGTAATTTAAGTATAAAAGTATTTTAAAAACCCTGTTAACAGACGCCTGTAAAATCAGCTTATTTTACTAATTTACAATTGCTGTATTCCTTCTTGTAGATAAACTTTAGTTCACTCCAAAGCACCTTGAATGTTCTAATAGTTCTGTCCAGTCTGTACCTTGAAAATATGAACATTGAAACTGTCATTTTTTGAATTTTCATCTATTATCCCTGCTGTGAGTTCTCAGATGAAGATTGGTTTAAACGAGAAGCAATGGCGGCTTCCTGCTCCTTTCGCAGCTCCAGAATGAGCGCTTTGAGTTGTTGTCTCTTAGCTGTCATAGTTTCTTGAGGGAACCAGCAAGAGTGGTCCTTCTCTAGATCACAAAAGGGAATGGGGTTCTGAAAAAATTTATAAATTATATATTACATATACTTTGTTTATAGTAAATGTAGGCCTCAAGAGAAGAGCTCAGATTCATTATAATCTGAGCGGCAAAATTGATAGTGAGAGCCCCCTAGATGTAGCCACAAAAAATGGCTCTCAGTTCTAGGGAACATGCCGAGTCTGCAAAAGGCCCGATTTGCCAAAAAAGAGCCCTTGCGTTGTTTCCCGTAAAATGTGCGACTACTGGTTAGTATAACCATTCGATGTTGTCAAATGGGAAGCTTGTGACCTTTAAACATAGATTTTTAATAATTTAACAAAACATTAGGCAGTATTGTTTTTAAATGTCAGACACCAATACATAAACTCATACCAATACATGCAAACAATCAATTTAACACAAGTAAATTTGCCTCATTTATTCAAATGAAGAGCTCATTATTTCAATATCAAATACTGAAATAAGGAAAAATGCAGACAAGTGTGCTTCTATTTATAACAGTTATTTTATTAATTTTATAAGAGTAAGGCTTTAATTAAACAATTAAATATTTTCAAATATATAAATAAACAATAAATGCACCAATTGTTGGCAATTCTACATCAACCTTTTAACTAAAATTATGGATCTTCAGCACATAAAATGAACAACGAATTGTTAATTTTTTTTTTTTTTAATTATTACACTTGTAGGAAGCATTGTATGTAGGAGAAAATTTTAAAATGGACAGCTACAAAAACTAGAAAAAATATATACAATTTACAATATCAAATTAGAAACAATTTATTGCAAAATGCTGGATTTTATATTACATTAACTTTTTTTACATAAAAAATAATATACAAAAGCTTATACCAACAATGGTAATAAAAAGTTAAAAACCGTAGAATTGTATTCTTATAGTGTCTCTAAGTTATTTAATGCATAAATAAGACAAGATAATAAAAATGAAGTACAGTAGAGCTTCGATTATCCAGTCTAAATGGGACCGTAGGTAGGTTGGATAATCGAAAATTCCGGATAATAGAGAATTTCCATTAAATAGTAAAACTTATATGGGAAAAGAGGGCGTCTAAAGTCCGCAAACCGTATACCAACGTCTGAAATCCACGCTGGTTTTGCAGTTGCAAACATTATATTTTAGTGTATAATTATCTCTAAAACTGAGACTTCCAAGCAAAAAGAAAGTGCTAAAACATTTTTAATTTCTATTCTTACTTGTTTAAATAACTGAGCGGAGTTTTTTGAAAAGGGCTTTTTATAGTAGATATTACCTGGAGTCTCACGATTTTAGAAGATTCAGTTTTCCGAAAATATAGGATTGTCAGAAATTTGCTTTTACTTTTTTGAGTTACGATCTAAGTTTTTGCTACTTTAAAATCACCGCAGTTTCCCGATTTCTTAAACGCCGGAAATTCCCGGTTTCAGAATTGCCAGATAATTCCGATTTAAGAATCGCCGGATAATTCCGATTTAAGAATCATCCAAGATTCTCGATTTATTGACTCACTGTAGATTTCTTAGTAATGGTTTCTTTTGACAAGAATTTAAGAATGGACTTTGCTATTCCAATGGATTTCCAAGAATGTGTGACCTTGTTGGAGAATTTTTTTGATATTGACTTAGGGCGGTCGGTTAACAGAGAGTTCCGGATAAAAGAGGGACGAATAATCGAGGTTCTACTGTATATATTTTTAGTTGTTTTATAGCTTAATTGCTATGTTAGACAATCCTAACCATTTAAAGAGTTTGATTTAAGTTAAAAGAATGTCGCACTAGAACTACATTTGAGATATCTACATGATTAGCACATTCTGTCTTCAATAGATATGTAAAAAAATATTACACTGGAATTTTGAAATGTCAATTTATATCATATTTACAACAATTTTGGATAAGTAAAGAGGGAACTTACCTTGAAAAAGCTCTCTACAAATTGTAGCAAGTAGATGCCACAATCATACGTGTTGGGTTGCTGGGGGCACTGCATATCAAATTCTGGCATCGTAATTTTGTTGAACACCTTTTTGGTACCTTTTTTACGTTCCCATTCCAATTCTAGATATCTATTAAAAGCAAAATAGAATTTACAAAGACATGAGGGTTATAATAAAGTTAACACTAAATTAGAGTTTTTATTCTAAGACAAGATAAAGCACTAAGGAGAGAAGATATTTCAGTTTATTTTTCATTTATATATTTCATTTATTTTCAAAAAATAAAGTTTACGAAACTGCATCAAGGTTCATACATTAATCATGTGACGCGATTTTGACGATTGTTTTACACCTCCTGGTGATATTTCGTGCAATTTGGCATATGATAAATGTGATCTCTATAATCCTAATTTTTGAAATTGGTTTGAATATTTTTTGAAAAATTATTTATTGAAAAATTATTTATTGAAAATTAAAAAAAATATTCGAACCAATATCAAAACGTGGGATTATAGATACCTGTAAGTCATCTACATTATTTATACATACAATAAAAAAAATTGCAAAAATGTTCAATACAGCCCGAGAAATGTGGATTGGAATTTTTTTTGCCCATTGGAGGCACTTTTGTTTGGAGACCCACGATCAATCAGGCTCATTCGCCCTAACGAATGAGAACATAAATTTACAAGGAAAAACGTAGTTTGAGATCACTTCTGTAGGACCTAATAAATGTTATACAAACTTCATATAAAAGTTGATGAAAGTGTGATAAAATTTTACATTGTATGTTGACCATATGTGAAAATCTATATAGGATTTATGAAACCAATACCAAATTACTAACGTGTTTATAACACCCCAGTATATTGAAACTTTAGTCAGGACAGAATAATTTCGAAACAAATTTTACCAATGATGTTGGCTTAATAAATTAAAATTATTAAATCAGTTTATTTTAAATAATTGTTGAAGTGCATGATTTAATACATAATTATTACTCACTCTTGTAAATTTGTAAAAAAAAATTCTTTTTCGAAATAATTCTTGTACGAATCATAAATGCAAATGCAGGGCCTATAACAAAAAAATATATATAACACTGCAAAATTTACAGTTTTTAAATTTTACTGATAATACATTAATTTTAATTAAGCAATGTTATTTACTAATAATTACAAATTTTTAAACACGTGCAGAACACACTACTAACATAGATAAAACAGTAGTTATAAAAGTTTACATTTCATTGTTAATAAATAATGAGAATACTGGTCATTTAGTTTCACCAGACATTACTAGATATTAGATTGTTATTCAAAAAGATACTCAGATATCTTATATACAAACACTATAGTTGACCAATTAATTAAAATCAAACACTGTTAAACCAAAATAGAATTTCCAATATACAAGCCTACACACAGAATAGCTAAAAATACAATGTTACTAATCATTTATATTAAATTATATTTCTATAACATAAATGAGTATTAATATTTTTTTACAAAGGTCTCATTTAAAATATTGACAATTTTAAACCTTTTTTAAGCCGCACAGACACTAAAATAATATAAGAGCTAAAATAATGTAAATACTTTTTTGGATCAATTAAATCTTATTTTTATAAAAGTATTGTGATATTCTTTGGCATTAATTTTAAAATATGACCCAATAAATTTTATTAAAATTGGACAATTTTCAATTAATGGAATTAAGGAATTTTTTATGACTTTAATTATCTTTTACCCCGAAACAAGAATTTAGACTCTTTTAGGGCTTGTTAGAACTCCAATTTAAAAAAATAAAATCAAACAATGCTGAATGTTGGGTTAAGAATTTTGTTACATACCTTTCGTTCCTCTGTTCCTCAACTTCACAGAAACCACTGTTCATCTGACTTTGATCTAAAAAATAAAGCATTTTACCATTACACAGCAAAATCTCTGCCTCATAATACATAACCTGTCCATAGCAATATTGCATAACCAACTAAGTTGCAAGTTTGAATGCATTACCTTATCTGCCATAACACATTTTTACCATGGGTGCAGAATATGTCTGATCTGGTGAAATTTCATGTGGTCTGGATCTTTCGACCTGGTGAAATTTTGTGGGGAAAACAGACAATTGATTTTGATTTTAAATATGTATTACCCTGACCAGCTGTTTGTTTTATGTTTTATGTGGCCGGTCCTTATTTTGTAAACATGGATGCAGTGTGTATATGCAAAATGTTCTATGCTAGGTAATACAGAATTTATGTAAGACAATAACATATCGTTAAATTTTGGGGAAATTTTCATATGGATTGGGGTAAATGTTGGAAGTAAAAATATTTTCAACTCCTGTTTTTTTCATTACATGTTTTGTTGTATGAACTTAAAATTCAAAAATACCCTAAGAACCCTTTTTGCACATGTTTACTTAAATTGCTTGCTTAATGTTTTTTATTGAAATAAATTCACTCAAATTATAGTACATGACACAGTTAAATGTTTCATAGTATAAATAATTGCCAGAAACACTTTTGGGCAAGTCAGAGCAACATCAAACAAAACCAATTTATGAAAAGAACCATTTTCATTCTCAAGGAGTAATTCAATTATAGTTTTTAACTTTTAATAATCTTTACTTAAGAATAAAAAAATGCACACAAGTAGGAAAAATAAGAGTGGTGAACTCCATTTAATTAGAGTTAAACAATCTATTTAATAATTGGTCTATTAATCTCCATTTAATTGGAGTTTTGTGATACAATGGCCAGAATTGCATAAGGCTGTGCCAGGAAGTTAATGAGAAAATTTTCTGTCATTTTTTTACAATCTGTATAGCAGAAGTAGTTGATTCATAAAATAGGCATTAAGTTTTTGGATTAACACAAGAACAGTTTATAGATTGATTTAGAACAATTGCGTTGCTTACCATCGCCGTTCCTTTTAATATCCATGGCTGTGTGTTCTTGTTCCTTTGGCTCACTGGGAGCGTCTGGCACTCGACTTGGATGGCAGATAACTGCCAAAAACCAATGGCTCTCGTGGTAGATGGGAACGATGATGAAGTCTTTTGAGAAGAGGTCAATATTTCTGGTCCATTTTTTTACACGATCATAACGTTCACTGGAAAAGTTAAATTCATAATCTTTGGACCAATGAGCAAAAAATTCATAGTTTATAAGTTATTTTTCTTCCTCTCAGAAATCTAGGTCTAAATGGGAAGGACCTAGATTTCTGGGAGCCATACCTTCACATCGTCAATAATAGAGATCATATAGTAAATGACATGGCCAACACTCCTTATTTTCCAGTGTCTGGACCACAATTGAAGAGCTTAGTGGAAGAACGTGCTAAGTGACAAAAAGGTGAAAACGAGATAATGAGCTTCAAAGTTTTTAGTTTGCAACTTTTCTTTCATTCACAAAATCATAGTTTTTTCTGTATGATAATTTAGTTTGGTTCTTCAAAATGCTTGGTGGCTTTTGGCTTAGCCGTACTTTACGTAATAACACGTCATTTACAAAACGCGCTTGACGCCTCCTGCACTTGGCACGTTCTTCCCCCGAAGTGCTTCAGATTTTTTCAGTCGTTTAGTGGAAGAACGTGCTAAGTGACATTTTTTAGGTATATTTGATACATACGAGTTTCATAATTTCTATACTAACATTCCGATTTTCAAAATTCTTTTTTTGTTTGAAAGATAGGACTTCACAGATTTTTTTTTTATACTTTTTATTTGTTTGCCTGTACGTCCATAATTTTGTCTGTCCGTCCGTATCCCTTTCAATTTCTGATCTAAACTGTCTGATTTTAAAAATTCTGTTTTGGTTCGAAATTAAAAAAATTAGAAGACTACAATGTATAGTGTTCGGCCACCTGCCTGTACGTCTGTTTTTCTGTCCGTACGTCCGTCTATCCCCCCTCCCCCCAACTTCCTTTCTATCCGTCCAATTTTTAAAGTTATTACTTTCAATTATCTAATATCAAATATAAGGTAATGAAACTATTGCGATGGAGGTCAAAAATCCAAAATAAAGATTTTGTGCCTTCTACACGTTTTGGAGGGTGCTGATTACAAAAAACTGTTTTTTTTTCATTGATTCGTCTGTTTGTCTGAAACTACTTTACAGTTCGAACTAAAAGAGCTACAGACTTCAAATTTAGTACACGGGTTCCTAGTACCTGTTGGAAGTCATAATTGCGCATGCGCAATTAGCAGCTGCTATAAACTTTTTTGGGTTTTAAAAGTAGTGCTGAAAAACGAAAATAGATACAGACTTAAAATTTGATACACTTGCTCCCAGTACTAGTCGGACGACAAAATAAAGTTTTCAACAATATTTTGCATGTGCAAAGAGTAGCTGCCATAGAACTTTTTAGGTTTGAAATTAATTGAAAATACTTTATCATAACTTTTAAACGAGCGTATTGATATATTAATCGGTAATTGAAAGTCGTATAGTGTTACTCAACCCTAATTATTTTAGTGTATGATATCAGACACCTATCTTATATACTTTTTGTTTCGTCCGTCTGTCCCTACTATAAGGATTTCTTTGAGTAATTTAAGTTAAAAGAAAGTAGGTTATATTAGTTATTTTAGAACTTCTTGCTTAATGTTAGATGAGTAAGTTTTTAATTGAAAATATTTTTAAAAAAATACCATTATCACTGAAATTATAAACTAATTACTTTGAAGAATAATAAGACAAATCTCAACTTAGTAAAAAGTATACAAAAAGATAGTAAAAGAAACACAAATGCAAGTGAATAAAATAAATATTAAATTTAAAAGATTTATAAAAAAAGATAATAATGTAAGATGTAATTTTTCGCAAAATAAATTTTTAAATAGTTTTTGGATAGGAATAATTGATTGTAAAAACATTGATATAAAAAAAAGTAAAAATAAGATGTCTGACAAAATATAAATCCTGAGGTTATTTATGTTTTTATTTCCCCTTTTCAATTAAGGATTTAATCAATTTTAAGAAAGCTTCTTTAATTTACAGCATTTCTACAACAAACTTAGCATGATCGTTTAAACAATTTATTTTTACAATCGTGATACAAAGCACTTTTTTAAAGTCATCTATATTTTAATAAATATTAAGAATTTATAAATATAAAAGAGATAGAGTATAAAACGTTATATTGAGTTATTATAACAATTATACTAGTTTTACATAACATAGCAATATCTTGATTAAATTTGTACTTACCGTATAAGCTGCTATTCGCACTTTCAAGCCAAATTACAGCTTTCCGCTTATTTCTTAATTCCATTTTAATAATTTTAGGAGTTTAGGACATTGCACAAAATGCGATCGTCAGCTTTAGAGATCAAACGAAAAATTGCTTTAAACGATTTTTGCACCGCTAGTTCGTTTTTTTTTTAACAAACCAGATGCTTTGATGTATGTTCGGGGTGTAATGTTGTTTTAACGCTAACATGCGATGTGTCCAAAGGGCAGGTGCAACTTTCTTTTAATAATACCATCTGTTCAATGCTAAATAGACTATGTTTATTAGAATAAAAAACACAAGACTTTAAAAGCAAACGATATTTTATAAAATATTAAAACCTTTAGCTCCGATTGAATTCTAAAATAAAAGTGCATTTTCTACTATTTTCCTAAATGCACTCAAAGCCTGGTTATACGCTATATGAATTATAATTCATTGGTTATATTTAATAATTAAAGTTAATTTGAAAAAATTAATGAAATTTTTAAATTCTTTTTGATTAAAACTACAAAAAAACCAAGTGTTTTGCGATTAATGCGACATAAATAAAGCGAAAGTCTGACAATTTTCTTCAACTTTGTCACTTAGCACGTTCTTCCACTGAACGATCGTCTGAATCGGGACGATTTCGGAGGAAGAACATGCTAAGGGTCCTTGGCACGTTCTTCCAATGAAAAATTGACGAAAACGCGTGCACCTACCAACTTCGTTCACGAAAAATCTACGAAATCGAATGTTTTCTAAAAAATTGAAAGCTGTTATGTTTAAAGGAAGTAATAACATAATCATTAACACAAAAATCTCAATTTTTTCAAAAATGTCACTTAGCACGTTCTTCCACTCAGCTCTTTAATTAGGGTAACGAGTACAGTGATTGGCCCCCTCATTCATTATTAAAAATAATAAGAGCCTAAATAATTAAAGCCCAAAATGTTGTTGCCAACATGACAAACGTTAATGGCGGGAATTTTAAAAACATTTGTCACACCTATTTTGGGCTTTAACATCTTATTATTTTCAATAATGAATGAGGGGCCAATCACTGTGAGGGGGGCCAATCACTGTACTCGTTACCCTATTATGTTGTGTGTGCTTTTTTTAGTTTGACAACATTGGTTTTAAATTCTTTTTGTTCTTAGAGTGGTGTGTTAGCACTTTCTGTTCTTTCATCATTTTTATTCACTGGCGTCTTTGTGTGTCCCGAAACAGCTGTATATATTTCTTAAGAATTTAAAAATTTTCATTTGTGTTTTATATATTGCTTTTTAATCGGTTATTAATAACACAAAGGTTTTTGTACCTTTTATAGTTATTTATCTGTTTCTAAATAGATTTCACAATAGTTCACTATCATTGTCTAGTTTATATATTCCAAGTTTCACGACATAATATTGTGTAATTAAACACAGAAAGTTTTATACTCTAACATATTTGTGAAAGTATAAACTACCTACATTTTATTTTGTACAGCTTTTGAATTAGAATGCACACTGATAAAATAATAATATTGGATACAGGATATTATTTTATCTTTTAATACAAGGTTAAGAGGGTCTACATTTTTTTACTTTAATTTACGTGCACTTTTAAGACTTCCGACTTTCCTACATTAAATGGAACACTGGGGTTGGCAACACTTACATTTTAGTAACTGGGATATTTGGTTTAGTTTTCTGGGTAAGACGACTGTAGAAATAAGAACTAAAGATTTGAGTTCTTTTTTGGTCAGAATCCGTTAACTCTGTATCAAAAAAATACCTGAAATTAAATTTAGAGAAATATAAATACAAGTACATAATATAAAAAAAAAATTCTGGAATGTCTATTAAAGTACAGTCACACTCATTTACAACGACAATTCATTCATAAAGCCCTAAATGTCTGGTAACTTGAATTGCTCATACAACTTAAAGTTATAATATTTTGCTTGTAACAACAATTTATAATTAACTCTTTGGTTGTAAGGTAACATTAAAAATATATGTTTTATTTTACATTATTCATTACCCATAATATTCAATCCTTCTTATAATGTTACTAGTTCATAACATAATGAACATCGTGATCACTTGAATGACGCTATATCCCCGGGTTATACTGTATGTAAAATTGTAACTCTCTAGTATATTCATACTAGATAGTTAAAATTTGCATTTCAATCCCATATAGGGCAAAGTTCATTCAATGGTTTGATAAAATAAGAATCAAGCTAAATTAAAAAAAAACATACGTGTTTCTGCATGAGGTTAACCACTTATATGGGGGGATATAAGTTGGTTAACCTAAAGGACCGTGTCCGGATTTGGAAACTTTTCGCAAATATCGCCAAGTCAAAATGACAACAACCCCGGCACTTGCCGAGATGGTTGCCATCTTGAAATGACCAAAAATATTACCCATTTTTATAATTGCCGACTGAACACAATAAAAATGTATTATCAGGGTGTTTTGAACCTTGGACCTTTAAAAAAAGGGACTCAGAGACCTAAAGTTTAAAAAAAAGGTACCTAAGGGACCACTTAAAAAAATAATTGACAAGTGCTTAAGACATGTTGGAAATGAGAAAATTGTTAATTAAGTCAAAAACCTGAGTTTTTTTAAACAAGACAAAGGGCTGGGGAGCCCAGTCGGTTAGGCGCTCGCCTAGCATGCGAAAGGTCCCAGGTTCGGGTCCGGGCATCGCCAAAATAACTGCAGACCTATAAACGGCCCGTGCAGCTAAAATTTCCGACGCATAATACCCCGTATAGAGGGAGTGCACGTTAAATATGTTCCAAAGTCCCAACGCTGCGTACGATGTCGCCCTTAAAGGTTGCGTTGGGTGCCTACTCAGGTGTCGGCTCGTCACTTGACTGTGGTTCTAAAATATGACGCCCGTCGCCAATAGCCCTCGTGTAGCTCTAGTGCGACGATAATTCAAAACTAAAAATAAAATTAAACCAGACTAAATGAAACCCAAGAACAACAGAAGACAGTGTAAGAACATTATTAGAGAATCAAACTATTTCTACTTGCATGGTAACTTATTGTCATGTTAAAGATGAGCAACTTATAAGATAGTATACTAACAAGTTTTTCAGCATGAATACAAGGTTAGGAGATGAAACCGCTTTTGCCTTAGCTCTTGGTGAATCAGTCATTAGGAGCGGACCATTTTTCAGGATTAAACTCTAAGTCTAAAAATCACATAATAAAAAATACTTTTGAATGTTCTTCAGCAAAATAAAAGTACATGTACAATGATGAGTGTATCTATATTTTCAAGTAAAAATTATCACTTTAATCTTTTTGAAGTTTTCTAAAATAAGAAGTAATATCAGATGATTTTTTTTTCAATATTTTTGGCAATTGAAGAAACTTTTCTTGATGTGTCTGCTTCAGAAGACCTTAATTTTTTGACCTGATGCAGCATTCCTTGAGCAAGAGTCATCTCTCCAAAATTCTTTCGTTTTATGGCACTCTCCAACCTCTTTGTGGCTTCGTCCAACAACTTGTCTGCTACTTTCTTTGCTTTTAATTCTTCCTTCTTTTTAGTTATCAGACTTGAACTTAGATTTTTTTAAATCGCTAGCTGCCTCACCTTTAGCCTTAAATTTCTCCTTCTCTTCTGTTTCTTTTTGTTTTCTTTCCTTATTCTGCTTTTAGTTTAGTTTGAATTATCGTCGCACTACAGCTACACGAGGGCTATTGGCGAGGGGCGTCATATTTTAGAACCATAGTTAGGTGACGAGCCGACACCTGAGTAGGCACCCAGCGCAACCGCTTATTATGCATTTCAGTATCCAGATAGTTTCTGTAGCTTTGATGGGCATTGGAGGCCATCAAAAGCAATTCCTTTGTTAAAGGTACAAGTAAAGGTTTACCACCAAAGTTTTTTCAATCCGGATATCATTTAGCCTGGTATTTAATCCCCTAAAAATAGAACTTACTTTTCTCATCGACGACGAAGATCAATTTAAAAACACATACTTTGTAATTAGAAAACGTATAAAACGCCTGGTCTGCTGAAGGGCGAACTTGAAGAATGAACTTGACTTTGAATACAAAAAACTGGAGCACACCATTCCACAAAACAAATGCCCAAAAGACATCACTCTTTTCCGTGCAATGATGTTCCACGAATATTCCCAATCCCCATTTCCGAGCGAAGAACAAAGAATATCGATACGAAGAAAAAAAATGTCGCACACTAGTCACATGGTAATATTTTTTTTAAAAAAAAGGGACTTAAGGTACCAAAGGTGAAAAAAAGGGACTAAAAGGGACCTGAAATAAAAAAAAAAGGGGATTTTCAGAGGACTAAGGGACCAACGCTAAACGCCCTGGGAATCGCTTTAAAAAGGTGAAAACGGAAAATATAAATATAAATTTTATGCGCAAAACATATATCGATACGGCAGAAAAACTGAATATATTTTTTTGAGAAAAGCACTACGAAATTTGTGGAGGATTGACAATTTCAGAAATGGCTGTAAAAAGGCTGAAAATGAAAAATACCCATAAACATTATGTGCAAAACATTGTTCGATAAAACAGAATATACTTTTTTGACTAAAAACACTACAAAATTAGTAGATTGCAAAGGATTGAAATTTGACATATTTGGTTGTAATCATATTTGGCACAACATCGCCTAAAAGGGCATATTTGGCGATTGTACCAAAATTTTGTCACCGCGTTTCCATAAAAAAGGATTTGGCGGGGTTATCAGATTTGGCGAAAAATTGCCAGGCACCTTCCTTTGGGTTAACCTAAAAGTTTGTGATACAGAGCTTTTGTTGACAAAAAATAGGGAGAGAAGATAAGATATTGGAAAACGTATAAAACGCCTGGTCTGCTGAAGGGCGAACTTGAAGAATGAACTTGACTTTGAATACAAAAAACTGAAACACACCATTCCACAAAACAAATGCCCAAAAGACATCACTCTTTTCCGTGCAATGATGTTCCACGAATATTCCCAATCCCCATTTCCGAGCGAAGAACAAAGAATATCGATACGAAGAAAAAAAGTGTCGCACACTAGTCACATGGTACTATTTTTTTAAAAAAAAAGGGACTTAAGGTACCAAAGGTATGACAATTTCAGGAATGGCTGTAAAAAGGCTGAAAATGAAAAATACCCATAAACAGCGTTATACCCATAAACAGCATACCCATAAACAACATTATGTGCAAAACATTGTTCGATAAAACAGAATATACTTTTTTGACTAAAAACACTACAAAATTAGTAGATTGCAAAGGATTGAAATTTGACATATTTGGTTGTAATCATATTTGGCACAACATCGCCCAAAAGGGCATATTTGGCGATTGTACCAAAATTTTGTCACCGCGTTTCCATAAAAAAGGATTTGGCGGGGTTATCAGATTTAGCGAAAAAATGCCAGGCACCTTCCTTTGGGTTAACCTAAAAGTTTGTGATCCAGAGCTTTTGTTGACAAAAAATAGGGAGAGAATAAGAGATTTTCATTTTCAATAGGCCGCAGGCTATTTTGGCTAAAAAAAAAATTTAGTTTATAAATTTGCATTTGCTAGAATTTTTTTTAATGCTCTTTGGATAAAAGTAACACAAAACACAATAACATTAGTTCATAAAATTGAGAACGAAATTGTGGAAAATTCTGCTTATTATATTTAGTATTTTAATTATTTTGTTATCACCTCCAGAGTTAGTGAACATTGCTACAAAAATTTGAACTTATTAAGAGAAGATAACAAAACATAAAAAAAACTTTTATACATAATAATAAAATACATTTAAATAGGAATTTTATATGATTATTTATTTTATTATTATTTATTTTATTATTATATTTTATTGTCTGGTCAAACATACATTCAAAAGAAGTTTTAGTTATGCTACTTACTTAAGATAAAAATCGATGATGGCGTCGTTTAAAAACTTTCCCTCGTTCAGGCATTTGAAATCTGCATACGTTATGTTCATTCGGCCAATCGAAGGTGGTGCCGGGTAGGTTAATAATCTGAAGAAGCAAAAACCAATTTCAGACTCTTTCAGGGTTTGTTAGAACCCCAATTTAAAAAAATAAAATCAAACAATGCTGAATGTTGGGTTAAGTATTTTGTTACATACATTTCGTTCTTCTGATCCTTAACTTCACATGAACCACTTTTTGGATTGTTCATCTGACTTTGAGCTAAAAAAATAAAGCATTTTACCATTACACAGCAAAATCTCTGCCTCATAATATATAACATGTTCATAGCAATATTGCATCCCCCAACTAAGTTCCAAGTTTGAATGCATTAGCTAATCTGCCATAAACCATTTTTACCATGGGTGCAGAATATGTCTGATCTGGTGAAATTTCATGTGGTCTGGATTTTTCGACCTGGTGAAATTTGTGGGAAAACATACAATTGATTTCAAATATGAATTATCCTGGCCAGCTGTTTTTTTGTAAGTTTTATGTGGCCGGTCCTTATTTTGTGAACGCGGATGCAGTGTGTATATGCAAAATTTTCTATGCTAGGTAATACAGAATTTATGTAAGACAATAACATATCGTTAAATTTTGGGGAAATTTTCATATGGATTGGGGTAAATGTTGGAAGTAAAAATATTTTCAACTCCTGGTTTTTTCATTATATGTTTCATTGCATGAACTTAAAATTCAGAAAATACCCTAAGAACCCTTGTTGCACATGTTTACATAAATTGATTGCTTAATGTTTATTATTGAAATAAATTCACTTAAATTATAGAACATGACACAGTTAATTGTTTTATAGAATAAATGATTGCCAGAAACACATTTGGGCAGGTCAGAGCAGCATCAAACGAAATCAATTTATGAAAAGAACAGTTTTCATTCTCAAGCACTAATAAAATTATAGTTTCTTATGTTTTAATAATCTTTACTTAAGAATAAAAAAGGCACTCAAGTAGGAAAAAAGAGAGTGTTAAACTACATTTAATTAGAGTTAAACAATCCATTTAATTTGTCTATTAATCTCCATTTGTGATACAATAGCCAGAATTGCATAAGGCTGTGCCAGGAAGTTAATGAGAAAATTTACTGTCATTTTTTTTACAATCTGTATAGCAGAAGTAGATGATTTATAAAAAAGGCATTAAGTTTTTGGATTAACACAAGAACAGTATATAGATTAATTTAGATCAATTGTGCTGCTTACCTTCGCTGTTCCTTGTAATATCCTCGTCAGTGTGCTGTTGTTCCATTGGCTCGCTGGGAGCGTCTGGCACTCGACTAGGATGGCAGATAAGCAAAAATTAATTTTTTTATAAAATTTGAAACTATAAAGAAAAGATTTTGTTTTGAATATTATTATAGCATAAATGTTACATGGTCTGACACACTATTTATATAAAATACCCATACATTTTATGTGCAAAACATTGTTCGATAATACAGAAAATATACTTTTATTTACTAACATCACTACAAAATTAGTAGATTGCAAAGGATTGATATTTGATATATTTGGTTGTAATCATATTTGGCACAACATCGCCCAAAAAGCGATATTTGGCGATTGTGCCAAAATTTTGTCACCGGGGTGCCATAAAAAGGATTTGGCGGGGTTATCAGACTTGGCGAAAAATTGCCAGGCACGTTCCTTTGGGTTAACCTAAAAGTTTGTGATCCGGAGCTTTTGTTTGGCAAAAAATAGGGGGAGAAGAAGAATTTAGTTTATAAATTTGTATTTGCTAGAATTTTTTTTAATGCTATTTGGATAAAAATAACACAAAACACAATAACATTAGTTCATAAAATTGAGAACGAAATTGTGGAAAATTCTTCTTATTATATTTAGTATTTTAATTATTTTGTAATCACCTGCAGAGTTAGTGAACATTGCTACAAAAATTTTAACTTATAAAGAGAAGATTACAACAAAACATAAAAAAAAACTTTATACATAATTAATAATAAAATACATTTAAATAGGAATTTCATACGACAAATCTGCTTGTTTACTAACAAATCTGAGACCAACAAACAGGTTGTTGATGGGTAGGGAAAACCCCTTTATTGTCTGGTCAAACATACATTCAAAAGAAGTTTTAGTTATGCTACTTACTTAAGATAAAAATTGGTGCTGGCGTCGTTTAAAAACATTCCCTCGTTCAGGCGTTTGAAATCTGCATACGTTATGTTCATGCGGCCAGTCGAAGGTGGTGCCGGGTAGGTTAATAATCTGAAGACGCAAAAACCGAATTAAGACTCTTTCAGGGTTTGTTAGAACCCCAATTTAAAAAAATAAAATCAAACAATGCTGAATGTTGGGTTAAGAATTTTGTTACATACATTTCGTTCTTCTGTACCTCAACTTCACATGAACCACTTTTTGGATTGTTCATCTGACTTTGAGCTAAAAAATAAAGCATTTTACCATTACACAGCAAAATCTCTGCCTTATAATATATAACCTGTTCATAGCAATATTGCATCCCACAACTAAGTTGCAAGTTTGAATGCATTAGCTAATCTGCCATAAAACATTTTTACCATGGGTGCAGAATATGTCTGATCTGGTGAAATTTCATGTGGTCTGGATCTTTCGAACTGGTGAAATTTGTGGGAAAACATACAATTGATTTTAAATATGAATTTCCCTGACCAGCTGTTCTTTTTGTAAGTTTTATGTGGCCGGTCCTTATTTTGTGAACGCGGATTCAGTGTGTATATGCAAAATGTTCTATGCTAGGTAATACAGAATTTATATAAGACAATAACATATCGTTAAATTTTGGGGAAATTTTCATATGGATTGGGGTAAATGTTGTAAGTAAAAATATTTTCAACTCCTGGTTTTTTCATGATATGTTTCATTGCATGAACTTAAAATTCAGAAAATACCCTAAGAACCCTTGTTGCACATGTTTACATAAATTGATTGCTTAATGTTTATCTCTCTATATTAAAAAAAATAAGCTCTTTTAAAGTGTCAGCAGCCATAACATGATGAAATATTGATGTTAGACATCCAAATTTTTTTGGGGAAGGTGTGTCTTCCTTATGCCTCGACCTAAATTTTTTGGTTATTCAAATTTCCAATTAGTTTTTTAATTAAAAATAAAAATTAATTTTTCTCTATGTTAAAGTATAGGATTTGAAAGTGTCAGCAGCCATAACATGATGAAATATTGATGTCAGAAACCCAAATTTTTTTGGGAAGGTGTGTCTCCCTTATGCCTCGATGCCCACTTATTTGTTTTTCAAATTTCCAATAAGTTTTTTAATTAAAAATTACAATAAGTCAGCCACAAAAAAAAACTTATTCATTTTCTGCAAAACGGCCACAGAAAATCATCAGAAATGTGTTATTTTGTTACGTTCTTTTTAAAGAACAGTTGCTCTCTTTTCTGTTCTTTTAAAAAGAACAGTTCTTTAACTTGTTCTTTTTACATTAGTTTTGTGGTTATATATAGAAAAGTTTTACAGATTTTTTTCAAATGATTTGGCCTTAAAATATATTATAGCAAGATAAAAGGTTTATAGATTAAAATTACGTAAAAAAAGATAGTAAAAAATTATGACAAAACTATTTTAAATAAACATTTAACATAACAATTACTCTGAAAAATTTTATTAGGTTAATTCTGCTAAACTGGAATAAAATGTTAAAATTTTTTTTTATAAAAAGAACAAAAAGTTTTTTTATTTTCGGAACAGGTTACAACTATCACGTAATTTTATCTTTTTCGTGCAGCTGGCCGAAAAGATCGAGTTGTTCTTTAATCTTTTTTTTCTTCAGCTGGCAGATGGCTCTCTTTTTTTTATTTAATCTCTTGGTTTTTTTTATAGTTTTTATTATTCGTTCGCAGCAAAACCGAGGTAAAAGAGTTTATTTTATTTTTTTATTTATCCTAAAAAATGTATTCTTATGCGAATAAAATAAAATTCGTACACTCGAATATGCGACAACATATTCCTTTTTGTTTTTTTAGAAAGTTTTTGAAGATGTTTTAATTATGGAAGTGGAAGTATCAAGATATGAACATGTTAATTACTTTGCAAATTTAGAAAGAAACGCTTGTTAAACATTGTTTTATGATTTGTTGTATAGCCAACATATTAAGCGAAATTTTTTTTTAGCTTCCACACTACGTTTATAACGTAAAAAGTGGAAGGTATTATAATCGTTCAATTCGTCTGTCTGTCACCCACTTTCACAGAACGAACCGCAAGTCCCACAAACGAGTGGGATACATCGTTTTAAAGCAAAAATCAGGCTAGGTTACATCCCAAATTTCATTAAAATATTTATTTATGTGATATGATTCAGTTTGGATTGTTGTAATATCACAATAGAGTGAGATGAGAGTAATAATGAGTGAGAGTGATAATGAGTAAACATTAATTTGCGAAAGAAGATTAAGGAAAATAGTTAATTTTGGCGTTTAAAAGTTTGAATTAGAAATAAATTATAAGCTGAAGGCCCTGTTTGGGCAAATTTCTTACTGAGGTGTATAAATAGTGCGTTTTTTGTTGAGCACAAATATTGTGTGGAAGCGGTTTAAGTGACAGTTTCTGTAATAAACCTACTTTTTAGTTTTATTTTCGTTGTGAGATGCGTTTTTGCAAGGATCTCCCTACGTGTTACGTTTCACCATTTTTTGTTTACGTAAATGATAGTGTTTTTGTCTTTATGTATCTGTCCATGGTCTACTCAACTTTAAGGTCACAGACGCTCTATAGACGTCATGCAATCAAACCGGTCCGAAATGTAAGCAATTTCAAAGGAAAAGTACGAAACCTATTTGCGCACGGCCAATTATATATACTTATCTGGTTGCGAACAGGTTTCGTTTCTCTCTTTCGGAACAGCCAACAACCTGAAAAAAATTAATTTGGCGAGCGATAGCGAGCAGGGGCGTAGCCCCCCGCATGCCGCGAAGCGCCCAATGGGATTATTACTTAAAAAAAGTCATACAACTTAAAAATTTTGAGTGAGCCATTGGGTTTTTAAAAAGAACCTAAGAGTAAAAACAGGCAAGGTTAATTCTGCGAAATTAACGGGGGTTGGCGAAAAATTACTGAAAACAGTAATACAATATTAATATATTTTTTTAAAGTAATATAACATAGCGGCCGCGAAGCGGTCCAATGGAATTGCGCAGCAATTCCCGTGGGTTTGCGAGCGATAGCGAGCAGAGGAAGAATCCAAGAATGCAAGCTTGCGACCCAATGAGATTGCGCAGAAATATCCAAGGGTGCGAGCTTGCGGCTGAATGTAACTATATTACCAAGGATTGACATAATTTTGTCATAGATACAGATCTGGATGGCAAAATATGCATAGGCCTGTGCAAAATTGGGTTATAAAAGTTACGTTCACCAGCAAACTGGCCGCGAAGCGGATTATGGGAAACCGGGGGTTGGTAAGCCATAGCGAGCAGGGGTGAAGCCCCCTGCCGCCCGCGAAGCGGCCAATGGAATTGCGCCGGGGGTTGGCGAGCGATAGCGAGCAGGGGGAGGAGCCCCCTAGTTATTGAAATAAATTCACTTAAATTATAGTACATGACACAGTTAAATGTTTTATAGAGTAAATGATTGCCAGAAACACATTTGGGCAGGTCAGAGCAGCATCAAACGAAATCAATTTATGAAAAGAACAGTTTTCATTCTCAAGCACTAATTCAATTATAGTTTCTTATGTTTTAATAATCTTTACTTAAGAATAAAAAAGGCACTCAAGTAGGAAAAAATGAGAGTGTTAAACTCCGTTTAGTTAGAGTTAAACAATCCATTTAATTCGTCTATTAATCTCCACTTGTGATACAATAGCCAGTATTGCATAAGGCTGTGCCAGGAAGTTAATGAGAAAATTTACTGTCATTTTTTTACAATCTGTATAGCAGAAGTAGATGATTTATAAAAAAGGCATTAAGTTTTTGGATTAACACAAGAACAGTGCTGCTTACCTTCGCAGTTCCTTGTAATATCCTCGCCAGTGTGCTGTTGTTCCATTGGCTCGCTGGGAGCGTCTGGCACTCGACTAGGATGGCAGATAAGCAAAAATTATTTTTTATAAAATTTGAAACTATAAAGAAAAGATTTTGTTTTGAATATTATTATAGCATACATGTTACATGGTCTGACATACTATTTATATAAAATACCCATAAATTTTATGTAAAAAACATTGTTCGATAAAACAGAAAAAATACTTTTTTTGACTAAAATCACTACAAAATTAGTAGATTGCAAAGGATTGAAATTTGACATATTTGGTTGTAATCATATTTGGTACAACATCGCCCTAAAAGCGATATTTGGCGATTGTGCCAAAATTTTGTCACCGGATTGCCATAAAAGGATTTGGCGGGGTTATCAGACTTGGCGAAAAATTGCCAGGCACGTTCCTTTGGGTTAACCTAAAAGTTTGTGATCCAGAGCTTTTGTTTGGCAAAAAATAGGGGGAGAAGAAGAATTTAGTTTATAAATTTGTATTTGCTAGAATTTTTTTTAATGCTATTTGGATAAAAGTAACACAAAACACAATAACATTAGTTCATAAAATTGAGAACGAAATTGTGGAAAATTCTTCTTATTATATTTAGTATTTTAATTATTTTGTAATCACCTGCAGAGTTAGTGAACATTGCTACAAAAATTTTAACTTATAAAGAGAAGATTACAGCAAAACATAAAAAAAAAACTTTATACATAATTAATACTAAAATACATTTAAATAGGAATTTCATACGACAAATCTGCTTGTTTACTAACAAATCTGAGACCAACAAACAGGTTGTTGATGGGTAGGGGAAACCCCTTTATTGTCTGGTCAAACATACATTCAAAAGAAGTTTTAGTTATGCTACTTACTTAAGACAAAAATCGGTGCTGGCGTCGTTTAAAAACATTCCCTCGTTCAGGCGTTTGAAATCTGCATACGTTATGTTCATGCGGCCAGTCGAAGGTGGTGCAGGGTAGGTTAATAATCTGAAGAAGCAAAAACCGAATTAAGACTCTTTCAGGGTTTGTTAGAACCCCAATTTAAAAAAATAAAATCAAACAATGCTGAATGTTGGGTTAAGAATTTTGTTACATACATTTCGTTCTTCTGTACCACAACTTCACATGAACCACTTTTTGGATTGTTCATCTGACTTTGAGCTAAAAAATAAAGCATTTTACCATTACACAGCAAAATCTCTGCCTCATAATACATAACCTGTCCATAGCAATATTGCATAACCAACTAAGTTGCAAGTTTGAATGCATTAGCTAATCTGCCATAACGCATTTTTACCATGGGTGCAGAATATGTCTGATCTGGTGAAATTTCATGTGGTCTGGATATTTCGACCTGGTGAAATTTGTGGGAAAACATACAATTGATTTTAAATATGAATTACCCTGACCAGCTGTTCTTTTTTAAAGTTTTATGTGGCCGGTCCTTATTTTGTGAACGCGGATGCAGTGTGTATATGCAAAATGTTCTATGCTAGGTAATACAGAATTTATGTAAGACAATAACATATCGTTAAATTTTGGGGAAATTTTCATATGGATTGGGGTAAATGTTGGAAGTACTTCTGGTTTCTTCATGATATGTTTCATTTCACGAACTTAAAATTCAGAAAATACCCTAAGAACTCTTGTTGCACATTTTATTTAAATTGATTGCTTAATGTTTATTATTGAAATAAATTCACTTAAACACAGTTAAATGTTTTATAGAATAAATAATTGCTAGAAACACATTTGGGCAGGTCAGAGCAGCATCAAACGAAATAAATTTATGAAAAGAACAGTTTTCATTCTCAAGCACTAATTCAATTATAGTTTTTTATGTTTTAATAATCTTTACTTAAGAATAAAAAAAGGCACACAAGTAGGAAAAAAATGAGTGTTAAACTCCATTTAATTATAGTTAAATAATCCATTTAATTTGTCTATTAATCTCCATTTAATTGGTGTTTTGTGATACAATAGCCAGAATTGCATAAGGCTGTGCCCAGGCGCGCACCCACGGGGGGGGGGCTAAGGGGGCTATAGCCCCTCCCTCAAGAAGAAAATTACATTCTGTTTTTAAATACGCCAATAGTGGACACATCGCATACTGAATACTGGTTTGCGGGAGTTACATTTCACTACATCTACGAAATAAATAGCTGCATTGCTGCATTCTTATTCCTAAGAAATGCACTAAAAAATAAATAAAACATATTTCATATATTCCAAACTCCGCAAAGGAACATTTCTCGCGCGCGCTTGTTTTGTTTGTTTGTGGTGGCGGGTGGGAGAAACCGATTTTCCCCTTCCACAACCCAACTGCGTGCAGCCACAGCAAGCCTCGCCCACTCGCCTTCTGAGGTCTGTGTCAGTCTTTGGCTCATGTTCTTTGTTCGCGTAAAGTAATTTGTTATGAGTTTAATTATTAACGTAATTAACGTATTCATCCCCTGGATTGAAAGTTTTATTTCCTGCATCGAAGAACGTCTCTTAAAGCACAAGAACATTTTGAAAGGATTTCACTGCTTGCTTTATTCTTATCCAGAGAATAGTTAAGAAAGTAAAGAGTTGAAAGAGGCGTTTTTGAAGTTGATTGAAGTTTATGAAGATTTGAAAAACAACAAGTTAAACGTGTTGATGGCAGAAATGGAACTTTGGCAAGCTTTCCTCCAACGAAACAAAAGGCACACCACGTCAATGCAATTGATTTTCTAAATATTTGTGATAAAACAATCTTTCCAAGCATCCATATCTTACTTAAGATTTTCATAACTATTACTGTATCGACCAGCACAGTAGAGAGCTCCTTTTACACTTTTCGGAGAATCAAGACACGATTAAGAAACGCGATGTCTGAGAGTAGGCTAAATGGCTTAGCCAATCTTAATATCCACAGGGAAATTCAAGTTGACACAGACAGTGTATTATCCACACTGACGAAGACCCAAAGAAGGCTCAATTTTGTTTTGTAAGACAGCTGATATAAAAAGATTTTGTCAAAATAAAACCTAAAATCTTATTTTATCTGCTGGGTACTTTATCATTCATTTCTATAGTCCCCACTCAAAACTTGCATTCAAAGAGCTAAAATAAACTTAAAGTAATGCCTTAAAATACCGGTTATTCTAAGGAATTTTTAAAAAAGTTTTGCGTTGGTTGGCCCACGGACCCCGGTCAGCCCCCCCCCCCCCCCCATAATTATTTTCTAAGTGCGCCACTGGCTGTGCCAGGAAGTTAATGAGAAAATTTACTGTCATTTTTTTTTTACAATATGTATAGCAAAAGTAGATGATTTATAAAAAAAGCATTAAGTTTTTGGATTAACACAAGAACAGTATATATAGATTGATTTAGATCAATTGTGCTGCTTACCTTCGCTGTTCCTCGTAATATCCTCGGCAGTGTGCTGTTGTTCCATTGGCTCGCTGGGAGCGTCTGGCACTCGACTAGGATGGCAGATAAGCAAAAATTAATTTTTATAACATTTGAAACTATAAAGAAAAGATTTTGTTTTGAATATTATTATAGCATAAATGTTACATGGTCTGACATACTATTTATATAAAATACCCATACATTTTATGTGCAAAACATTGTTCGATAAAACAGAAAATATACTTTTTTTGACTAAAATCACTACAAAATTAGTAGATTGCAAAGGATTGAAATTTGACATATTTGGTTGTAATCATATTCAGCACAACATCGCCCAAAAAGCGATATTTGGCGATTGTGCCAAAATTTTGTAACCGGGTTGTCATAAAAAGATTTGGCGGGGTTATCAGCCTTGGCGAAAAATTGCGAAGCACGTTCTTTTGGGTTAACCTAAAAGTTTGTGATCCAGAGATTTTGTTTGGCAAAAAATAGGGGGAGAAGAAGAATTTAGTTTATAAATTTGCATTTGCTAGAATTTTTTTTAATGCTATTTGGATAAAAGTAACACAAAACACAATAACATTAGTTCATAAAATTGAGAACGAAATTGTGGAAAATTCTTCTTATTATATTTAGTATTTTAATTATTTTGTAATCACCTGCAGAGTTAGTGAACAGTGCTACAAAAATTTTAACTTATAAAGAGAAGATTACAACAAAACATAAAATAACTTTTATACATAATTAATAATAAAATACATTTAAATAGGAATTTCATACGACAAATCTGCTTGTTTACTAACAAATCTGAGACCAACAAACAGGTTGTTGATGGGTAGGGAAAACCCCTTTATTGTCTGGTCAAACATACATTCAAAAGAAGTTTTAGTTATGTTACTTACTTAAGATAAAAATTGGTGCTGGCGTCGTTTAAAAACATTCCCTCATTCAGGCGTTTGAAATCTGCATACGTTATGTTCATGTGGCCAGTCGAAGGTGGTGCAGGGTAGGTTAATAATCTGAAGAAGCAAAAACCGAATTAAGACTCTTTCAGGGTTTGTTAGAACCCCAATTTAAAAAAATAAAATAAAACAATGCTGAATGTTGGGTTAAGAATTTTGTTACATACATTTCGTTCTTCTGTTCCTCAACTTCACTTGAACCACTTTTTGGATTGTTTATCTGACTTTGAGCTAAAAAATAAAGCATTTTACCACTACACAGCAAAATCTCTGCCTTATAATATATAACCTGTTCATAGCAATATTGCATTCCCCAACTAAGTTGCAAGTTTGAATGCATTAGCTAATCTGCCATAACGCATTTTTGCCATGGGTGCAGAATATGTCTGATCTGGTGAAATTTCATGTGGTCTGGATCTTTCGACCTGGTGAAATTTGTGGGAAAACATACAATTGATTTTAAATATGAATTACCCTGACCAGCTGTTTCTTTTTGTAAGTTTTATGTGGCCGGTCCTTATTTTGTGAACGCGGATGCAGTGTGTGTATATGCAAAATGTTCTATGCTAGGTAATACAGAATTTATGTAAGACAATAACATATCGTTAAATTTTGGGGAAATTTTCATATGGATTGGGGTAAATGTTGGAAGTAAAGCATATTTTCAACTTCTGGTTTTTTCATTATATGTTTCATTGCAATGAACTTAAAATTCAGAAAATACCCTAATAACCCTTGTTGCACATGTTTACATAAATTGATTGCTTAATGTTTATTATTGAAATAAATTCACTTAAATTATAGTACATGACACAGTTAAATGTTTTATAGAATAAATAACTGCCAGAAACACGTTTGGGCAAGTTAGAGCAGCATCAAACGAAATCAATTTATGAAAAGAACAGTTTTCATTCTCAAGCACTAATTCAATTATAGTTTTTTTTATGTGTTAATGATCTTTACTTAAGAATAAAAAAAGGCACACAAGTAGGAAAAAATGAGTGTTGAACTCCATTTAATTAGAGTTAAACAATCCATTTAATTGGTCTATTAATCTCCATTTAATTGGAGTTTTGTGATACTGTTGTAACCGTCACTGTTGCCTCCCACTTCCTTTTTGGAATCCAGTTTTGGCAACACACTTTGTAACTAGCGACCCACCGATCAAGTTGGCCGGGTAACGGCAACTAAATAAAGTCCCTCCTTTAAACCCTCAAAAAGCTAAACATTAAGTGGCGACGAGTAATCGATTCGAACCCAGTCATCGGTAAAGAATAAATGGCGACGGAGGCACCAAAGCAACCAAGATGCAACGCGACCGGCGCACCGCTAGGCCTAACTGCGTAGTCGAAGACGGACACACGCGGTGACTATCTCTGAGAAGAAATGGCCACGTTTGGCACAATAAACAGCTACGATCCAGGAACGGAATCTTGGGCCCAGTACACAGAGCGCCTTGAGCAGTTTTTCATCGCAAAGCCGATCGCCAGCGCGCGATATTCCTGACCGTAGTTGGCCCGTCAACCTACGGCCTGCTAAAGAACCTCCTTTCGCCGGTACTTCCGACGGCGCGGACTCTGGAGCAGCTGATAGCGGTACTCAATCAGCACTTTGATCCGGCTCCGTCAGAGATCGTGGAGATTTTACCACTTTTAGTTGTGAAAGATGGGTCAGTCAGCCTGGCAGGGAGAAACTTGATAGACATCCTCGGATTAATATCCGCTTACAAGGAAAGACTTCCTCATTCTGCTAACCACTCAAGAGCTGACAGTCCACCCAGAGCTACGCTTAGCTCTCTGCTAAATAAGCATGAAGAACTCTTTTCTCCAGGGTTAGGTCTGATGAAGGACATTCAAGTGAAACTCACCCCACAAGCATCAATTCTGCCAAAATTCTTCAAAGCAAGAAGTGTACCTTATGCGGTAAGGGACAAAGTTGATCAAGAAATTGACAGGCTTCTAAATGACAACATCATTGAAGTGGTCAAGACGTCTTAATGGGCAGCTCCAGTGGTTCCCGTTCTTAAGCGGGATGGCTCAATACGGTCTTTGTGGTGATTTCAAGTTGACGGCTAATAAAGCAACTGAATTGGAGCAATACCCATTGCCTCGTATTGAAGATTTATTTGCGCAGTTGGCGAATGGAAAATCCTTCTCAAAACTGGACTTGCACGACGCATACTGCCAGATGGAAGTAGCTGAAGAATCTAGAAAATTCTTAGTCATCAACACACAGAAAGGCCTGTTCAGATACACAAGATTGCCATTTGGTGTAGCCTCGGCTCCTGCCATTTTTCAACGAGAAATCGACAAAATCTTGCAAGGACAGTCTGGAGCCTCCTGCTATTTAGACGACTTGTTGGTGACAGGCGAAAGCGAAGAATCCCGTCTGAAGAACCTGGGTGATGTCTTATCAAGACTACGAGAAGCTGGTGTGAAGTTACACCCAAATAAGTGCGAGTTCATGAAGCACTCTGTTGAGTATCTGGGACACCGAATAGATAAAGAAGGTTTACATCCAGTGACATCCAAGTTAGACGCCATCGAAAAAGCACCCTCTCCAAAGAACGTTGAAGAGCTTCGATCATTCATCGGTCTTCTTACATACTATTCCAAATTCTTACCAAACATGGCAACCTTTTTGGCACCCCTCTACAAGCTGCTAGAGAAGAATAGAAAGTGGGAATGGAAAGAAGATGAAGAAAGTGACACATACTCAAAAAGGAGGAGGACGGATTTGTTAGAACATCGTTTAATGAGTTCAGAATACAGAATGAATACGAATACCAGGTAGAATTAAATGTATATAGAGAACATGGAGTTAAGTTTAGTTGTCACAAAATTACTGGTGTTTAAACTATTGTTCTTATTGTCTTTTTACAACTGACGTCGTTCGTGCAAGTGTTCAGATCATAACACTCCTTCCCATCAACCTTTCGGTTTCCGCGGTCGTAAGTTGTAGGAGTGTCTAGGTAGTTCATTAGCTAAGTCCGGAAGATGAGTGATGGTTCTCTTAGGCTCCTCACTGGAACTTTGCACTTCAGGACCGGACTGTTGCTCTGAAGGATGAATCGGATCTGGAGGACTTGTCGAAGAAGGTGGTTCATCCGAAACAGGATTTTCCAAAGTTGTTGGAACTGGTGGTTCGCCATTCCTCCTTACCATCTGATCCACATGGCATCGCTTGATCTGTCCATCTTCGGTACGAGCCTGGTAGGAGACAGGACCGGTGGCTTCTATCACCGTCGCGGGAATCCAACGTGGGCCGGGATTGTAGTTTCTCAGCAAGACGGAGTCATTCTCTAGAAAGTGTCGTGGGCCACGATCTTCACAAACCTGGCGATAGACCATCTCCTGCTTAGCTCTCCGTTCTTCTATTAGATCCGGATGGAGACTATCCAATATCGTGCGAACCCTCCTCCCCATCAACAGCTCTGCAGGACTGGTTCCCGTAGTTGTGGTTGGCGTGCAGTGCTGCTGAAGAAGAAAATTTGCCAATCGTTTCTTCCAAGATCCTTGAATTATCTGACGCAGGGAGTCTTTAACTGTTTGGACAGTTCTTTCTGCTTGGCCAATGGCAGCTGGTCGTCTAGGAGCGATCAGAACCTGGCGAATGGCGTTTCGTTCGAGGAAAGACTTGAACTCTGAAGAGGTGAACTGAGGGCCATTGTCGGAGACTACTACCTCTGGAAGACCATGAGTAGCGAAGATTTCTCGAAGAGCATCAATGGTCGCACTAGCCGTCGTAGAAGGCATTCGTATCACTTCCACCCATTTGGAGAAAGAATCGACGAGTATGAAGAAGTCTTGACCCTGGAATGGTCCCGCAAAGTCGATGTGTAGACGGGACCAAGGACGACTCGTGATTTCCCAAGGGTGCACAGGGGCTCGTGGAGGCAAGTGACGAGCCGCTTCACAGTCTGTGCAGTTCATGACAAAGGAGTCGATGTCAAGGTCCATGCCTGGCTACCATACGTAGGATCTGGCAAGCATTTTCATTCTCTCGATTCCAGGATGACCAAGGTGTAAAGCCTTTAGGACACGGAACCACCTTCCCGATGCTGGAATTATCACCCTATTTCCCCAAAGCAAACAGTTCCTGTGAACTGATAGCTCGTTCTTTTTAGAAAAATATGTTTGGAATTCTGAATCGGGTGGTTTCACGGGCCAACCCTTCAAAACGAAATTTAGTATTCTAGAGAGTATTTGGTCACGCAATGTCATTTTTGCAATTTCTGCAGCATAAAGTGGCGGGTCCTCTAGTTCCTCAGTAAAGAGAACTTCAAGAGGAGACGGAACCTCAAAATCTTGACTTTTCATGGGTGCCTACTTAACGCGTCGGCATTTTGAATCTTTTTCCCTGGTTTGTGAATAATCGAATAGTCGTACGCGTTTAAAAGTAAACACCACCTCAGCATTCTAGGGGACATTATCTCTTTGGTAGGTTTAGTATTGCTGAAAATTCCTAAAATCGGTTGGTGGTCCGTAATAATGGTGAATTTATGACCGAATAGGAAATAATGGAATTTCTTTACTCCAAACACAATTCCCAACGCTTCCTTATCTATCTGTGCGTAATTTCGTTCTGCAGACGTTAAAGTACGAGAAGCAAACGCAATTGGTGATTCTTTCCCATTAGGAAGAATATGACTCAAAACGCTTGTGCTAAATCTATTTTTGCATAGAATCCCCCTCCTTTTAAGTTTGAAATCAAATGATTCACAGCAGGAACGGGGTAGGGGTGGTCAGCCATAACCTTATTCAACGTCACTTTATAATCTCCACATAGCCTTACTTCCCCTGACGGTTTAATGACAGGGACTACAGGCGTGGTCCACTTAGGATCTGCAATTGGCTCTATCACCCCTTCCTTAAGCGACTTATCTAAAGCATTTTCAATTTTAGGTTTCATGGCGAGCGGAACGTTCCTTGATTTGAATCGAATTGGGGGACACTCTGGATTCAACGGCAAAGAAATTGGTTTTCCCAAATAAGAACCCAGTCCCTCACTAAATACATCACGATACTTGTAAAGTAAATCGTTGATGCTGTCAGATTTGGTCTCGTTTATTCCACCTAAATAAATTCCCAAACCTTCAAACCAAGAATATCCCAGAATATTGGTGCAACACCCCTTTGAAACTAATAATTCTAGATTCGTTTTACGGTCTTTAAATATCACCTGAACTTCGCAAAACCCCGCAAGTGGAATTTTGTTCCCCTGAAAATCCCGCAATTCTACACGAGTTTCACGAATCTCCGTTTTTCATCCTGAAACACATATTGAAAAGTGCTCGTAGAAATTATCGAATAATAAGAGCCCGAATCAATCTCTAAACTTAAATTTTTTCCTTCTATTTGTACCTCGATTTTCTGCTTAAAAGAAGAACTCTGTAAAGAATTAACGTATTCGTCTGGTACCCGATATCATTTGTATTGTACGAGACGAATTCGAATTCTTTTTCCGACACACTTTTTGAATATGACCTTTACCCTTGCAAAAATGACATATTGCGTTACGAATTTGCATTCTGCACGAACATGATTTGACCCGCAACTAAAACAAACTTTGCCATTCTCAATTTTAGAATTTTGCTGTTTACCCTTCACGGGTTTTTTATGCTTTAAAAAATCCACTGACTGCTGCGAATTTCTAATAAACGAATTTTCCGAACGCATCACCGCGACTGAGCAGCAGCAGATTCAGCGGCCAAAGCCATTGAAACAGCCATGTCAAGGGTTAACGTTGACTCGGAGAGTAAACGTCTTTGAACTTCTTCGTCATTTATACCGCACACAATTTGATTTCTTATCCCATTTGATAAAGTACTCTCGAAGTTACACCCGTCAGCTAATTTCCTAAGTTCAGCAACATACGTATTAAACGGTTCATTCCTTTCTTGTACTCGTTTATGAAATTTGAATCGTTTTAAAATTTCATTCGATTTAAGGGAAAAATGAGTTTTAAGTTTCTCTATTATAGTCTCATACGTAACGTCACTAAGTTTATTCGGAACAACCAGATTACGAATAACACTAAGTGTTTTCATACCACACACTGCTAACAGCGTAGCGCGTTTTTTAGAATCATCACGAACGTTGTTTGCTTCCAAATAAAATCCTAGCTGTTCTAAATACAACTCAATATTTTGCGGTTTAGAAACATCGAACTCGGAAATAGTTCCGACGGAACCAAAATATTGCACCGTAGTTGCCTGCTCTGCCATTTTAAAACAGTTTTAAAATTGACAATATAGAATTCTAAATCGAACTACTTAAAAGCAATTAAATACAGAAAAGTAACTAATACTAAAAAAAACCTTACGTGTGACAAAACCCCATTCCAGCAATCGGGAATACGAACACAGTGTCTAGGTGTCCTTCTGTCAGCAGAAACTTGGCTAACACGCTAGTCGTTGAAGTCGCCTTTAGTAGTCATCTTGACTCGAAGAAACATAGTATAATTAAACTGTAGCTGCTTTTTTACTATAAGTGGGTGAACCGCCTCGTCGCCAGTGACACATACTCAAAAAGGAGGAGGACGGATTTGTTAGAACATCGCTTAATGAGTTCAGAATACAGAATGAATACGAATACCAGGTAGAATTAAATGTATATAGAGAACATGGAGTTAAGTTTAGTTGTCACAAAATTACTGGTGTTTTAACTATTGTTCTTGTTGTCTTTTTACAACTGACGTCGTTCGTGCAAGTGTTCAGATCATAACAGAAAGAGCATTCCAGGAAAGCCAAACGCACCATAGGAAGCTCCTCTCTGCTGGTGCACTTTGACAACAACAAAGAAGTGGAGTTAGCATGTGATGCAAGTCCCTACGGATTAGGTGCTGTCATTTCTCACAAAACGGCTGAAGGGGATCGCCCAATTGCTTTTGCATCACGTTCTTTAACAAAAACTGAAAATAACTATAGCCATCTGGAGAAAGAAGCGTTGGCACTGGTGTTTGTTGTCACACGCTTTAGAAACTACCTTCTGGGGAGGTCATTCACATTGCTAACAGATCATAGACCGCTACCGAGTATACTCTCCGAAAACAAGCCGGTGCCACCAGTAGCTGCAGCTCGCATCCAGCGCTGGGCGCTAACGCTCTCTGCATATGCTTACAAGATTCAATTCCGCAAGGGTAGTTCAAACGGAAATGCAGACGCTTGCAGTCGCCTTCCTTTGCAGACAAGAGGTGAAGACCCCCCTGTGCCAGTGGAGTCTATTTTCCTTCTCAGTCAACTGGATGATTCCCCTGTCACGGCATACATGTTAAAAGAAGAGGTGGAGAAAGATCCTATGCTTACTCAACTGAAGTCCTATATCCAGAATGGTTGGCCAAGTCAAGTCCCACCGAATTTTCAACCTTTCAGGAAAGTGAAAGATGACTTGTTTCTGCAGAACGGACTAATTTTTAGAAGCGCTAGAGTTTTTGTTCCCGAAAAGTTCCGTGAATTCATCTAAGACGAGCTGCATACAGGTCATCAAGGTATTTCAGCCATAAAAGCACTCGCACGATCCTACGCATGGTGGCCAGGCATCGATAGTCAGTTGGAATCCAAAGTTAGAAGTTGTATTCCCTGTCAGGAAAATTCTGCCGCACCTGCTTCCAAACAAGCCTCATGGCCAGTTCCAGAAGTAGCTTGGGAGCGGATTCATGTGGACCATGCAGGGCCAGTGGATGGTCATACGCTCTTCATCATTGTGGTCGCTCAGTCAAAATGGCTCGAGGTTTTTCCAGTTCCAAGCACTTCCTCTTCAGCTTCCATTGCAGTGCTGCGAGACATGTTTGCTCGTTTTGGTGTACCTAAAAGCCTGGTGAGCGATAACGGGACAGCATTCTCCAGTGAAGAATTTCGAAGGTTTATGTCAAGAAATGGCATCACCCACATCAGAACTGCTCCTTACCATCCCAACTCCAATGGAATTGCAGAACGGGCAGTTCGCACAACAAAGTCAGCGTTAAAGAAGATAACAGAAGGTCCTTTTGCCCAACGTCTGGCAAGATTCCTCTTTTCCTACAGGCGCACACCTTCAGCAGCCACGAGCAGATCCCCTGCTGAAAACATGTTTGGTCGGCCGATGCGCAGCAGTTTAGATCTACTGCAGGAAACAGGAAACTCGACAAAGAAGCAAGGGCCTTGTTATACGTCAGTATACGCAGAAGGAGAATTGGTCTGGGCTAGAAATTTTGGCCGCGGCTCTAAGTGGGTTTTGTGGTCTTTGTGTTTATACTTCATGTTTTAATGGTTTTTTTTTTATGAAAGAAGAAAGTGTTGTAACCGTCACTGTTGCCTCCCACTTCCTAACGTTGTAACTAGCGACCCACCGATCAAGTTGGCCGGGTAAAGGCAACTAAATAAAGTCCCTCATTTAAACCCTCAAAAAGCTAAGATGTCAACTTACATTAGATACAATAGCCATAATTGCATAAGGCTGTGCCAGGAAGTTAATGAAAAAATTTACTGTCATTTTTTTACAATCTGTATAGCAGAAGTATGTGATTTATAAAAAAGGCATTAAGTTTTTGGATTAACACAAGAACAGTGCTGCTTACCTTCGCTGATCCTTGTAATATCCTCGCCAGTGTGATGTTGTTCCATTGGCTCGCTGGGAGCGTCTGGCACTCGACTAGGGTGGCAGATAAGCAAAAATTAATTTTTATAAAATTAATTTGAAACTATAAAAAACAGATTTTGTTTTGAATATTATTATAGCATAAATGTTACATGGTCTGACATACTATTTTATACTAAAATGACGCAATATTTTAAGACAAAAAGTAAATGAATAAGACAAGCTGTTACTTTGTATATAATTTTCTATCAATTAAAGGAAAAGCTTCTACATAATTCATATGAAAAATCTAAGAAAGTGTATGATTATTATTAAAGGAAGAAATGTTACTCACTAAGCTAAGCATAAAGCAAGTTTATAATAAAATGCTTTTGATTTTACAAATGAAAAAGTGATTTTTAAGGAAAATAGCTACTTTTCAATTTTGCCTTATGCCGCACTTGTCAATATTATCTAGTATAATCTTTCACATTATAATATCTTAACAAAATAACAACTTTTAATGGGACTACCATCTAATACCTGTACAGTCAAACCTGGTTAATTGGAGAATGAAAAAGACTGGTGAGATCAAACCCAATCTTTAAAAGAAACATTTTTCTAATCCTTAAAATTTAGCGTTAGTTAAGCCAAACAAATTATAATAGTTTTTTTTGTCAAGACAGTGGCCCAAAAGCATACAATGCTGTTTATAACAGAATTCGTAAACAACTTTGAAGAATTTACTTACACAGCAAAAGAATCAGGTAACTTCTCCAATACCTGTAAATAAAAATAGAAGATTACAATGCACATACTAAGAACTGGAATTTAGTTGCAAGTAGTGGTTTGTCAAGGAATCGTTCAGAGGATCCATTCATTGAAAATTAATATTTTGTAAAAAAGTTCGAAGATTGGTTAGGTTTGTGAAATTTAAAAAAAAAAAAACATAGATAATAAAAACTAAGTATAAATGGATTATTTATTTTTGGGACAGACAGTAGACCCGTAACTTTCGATTAAGAGAACATCAAGTGCGAAATTAGTTTTAAGCAAAATTAATGCTTATAAATTAAATATTAGATATTATTACTGAAACCTAAATTTCTAAATGACAAACTATGTCAAAGTAGTTTTGAATATATTTATTCAAAATTACTTGAATTGATATTTTTTTCAGAAACTCTATAAGTCCACAAAATAAAGCTTGTGAGAAATTTTTAAAAAATGTCTCAACAGCAACCTTACATCGAAAATAATTGTATTAGTCAATACAATTCTTATAAAAAAATAATTAGCCCCGTATATTTCTTTTTCGCACATATATATATATATATATATATATATATATATATATATATATATATATATATATATATAATATATATATATATATATATATATATATATTATATATATAATATATATATACTATATATATATATATATATATATATATATATATATATATAATATATATATAATATATATATATATATATATATATATTATATATATATATATATATTATATATATATATATATATATATATATATATATATATATATATATATTATATATACACAAAGGAAGTCTTTTAAGAATGAAAAGGACAGTTGGCTTTGCTGTCACAGAAAGTTTTTTTTTTGTGAAGACGCTTCTACTTAACAGAGACTAATAGTTTGTTCCACACTCAACCTTCGTAACCAAAAGGGAAGGGGTGGACTCGTCCGTTCTGTATTTTTTTTCACTCCTATTTTTTCCACTTCTCCGATTCTCTCTAGTGTTGATAGTCTTACTCTGTCTCATTCTAGAAATGACTATCACAAAAGACGAACAGTTTTTCTTAGAGGAAAAGCTGACTATAATAATGGATGTTGATAAAGGCTTAAAAAAAATTAGATGTGGCAAAAAAATATATAATCTCTTATCATCAAAATTTTTGAAGGACTGAAAAACATTTAAGCGCAATCACAGTCGTCGGTGATCAGGCTAAGTAGGAAAGGAACAGTTTGGAAAGGAAGGAACAAGAGGATAGATTTGCAAAGGAACATAGACTGCACAGTTTGAAGATGTGGGCACAGACGTCTTCAAACTATTTATTAATACTTAGTTATATTATTTAGTACTTATCTATTGAAAATATAAATCTTCAATTGTGTATAACTTGTATATTAATGAAATTTTGCATAATTTATTGACGTTTGCAGCATTTTAAATGTAACAAAATGTAATTTTTTGTGCAATTTTGTTTTTACGAACAATCCACTATAATGAAGTTTCCACGTCCCTTCCTGGATGGTGATTATCAGTGGTAAATTATGAATTATTTTAGCAGTGATTTCATAAATATTGAACCTATCTTTTTTATGTAAACACATAGTAGCAAAAAAAAAATCCTAAATGAAAGAAGAAAAAAATATTCTATAAGAACTTTACCTGGTTATGTGTAGAGTTCACTAAAATTCCGTTTGCAGTTTTCTGATCTATTTCAATAATTTCATTATAACATTTTTTGCAAGGAAATTTGCTTCGAATGAACCTCATTTGGTCTTCTGTCATGCATTGGATTATAAAAGTTAATGTTAAATGAGTTTTATCATCTGAAAAAGAAAATTATCATTCAATTTAGTTTAATTAATATTTTAGTTTAATTTAAATGAATTCTAATTAAAGAAATGAATTTTTTAGTTCTTTTATTAGAAAATATCAATTATAAAATTTAATTAAACTTAAAAATCAAATATTTTACAGATTTATAAAAAAAAATACCTTTGGTTGAAGGATCAGAATTTAGAGTTCCGTTTTCAATCATGTGTAGAGCATTTCTTAGTAATTCACCAAACTCTTGAGTAATGTCAATGAACATAACAAGCAAGCCCCTTCCGAAGTGGACATACATTTTGAGTATATCTGCACTTCCTAATTTAATACGTACTTGCTTGCTCGCTATAAAGAAAGATTTATGTGGTAAAAAAGAAAAGCAAATTAAGTTTTTAAAAAATTTCGATTCAGTTTGACCTCTTAAAATTCAGTTATTTGACGACTGTGATAAATGTTTTATTGTCATAGATTACAAGATGTGTATACAGTTTGAATATAGAATGAAATAGTAAATTATTAAATAAATTGCAATGGAGAAATAGGTGCGATACAAATGTGTATATTTTTAAGGGAATATATGTTAGCGATTAGATTTTTTTAAATTAAATACTAATATAAAATATTTAAAAATATTAAAGGAGTTAAAAATTCCAGGAAAATAAAACTGTAAAAAAATTAAAGGACTCTAGAGGAAAATCGGCTACTTAGCAGGGTTTGCGGGCTTACAATTTTTTAAAAAAAATAGGTTTATTAATTTAAAAGGTAAGCACACAGAATAACAAATGTCTAAAATTACATATTTCTTCTTATACAATAGACTTTTACTAGAAAAGGATTGCAATTGTTACAAAATTTAAAAGAGAAACTAAAAGGGTTTTATTTAGTCTTTTTAAGGTTTTATCTAAAATAGCAGCCTAGTTTAGTTAAAAAAAGAGAACTATTTTTAAAAAAATCAAACAAATAACTTTCAAATTCAAAATAAATAAAATATTTGGTTACATCTTTGACGTATTAGTGGTACTACCATCTTACTGTATTAGTAAAGTAGGCTGCTAGTATTTGTAAAGAGTTTCTGAATTTTTATGACCAGATACAAAAGTGTTTTGTTTTGCTGAAAAATTATGTTTTTGATGGGATTTTATGAATTAAAAATGTGGTGGAAAGTTTCTTTCATATTTTGAAAGGCAGAACAAACTTGGCAAAGCTAGAATCAAAAACAGAAGTCAAGCATACACAATTCAAATTGAACACCTGATCTTTTCCACGAAGTTCATACAGAGAGTGTGTTCATTTCAGTTAAATTTGTAAACATAAAAAATAAACAACAAAATAGTAACCAATTTACTTGGAATTGAAAAGGCAAAAAAGCTGGTTAAATATCATCGCTTCTTAAATCAAGGTAAAACTTTGTAATCAATCAAGTAATTTGTCTTTTTATTTTAAAAAAACTTATCATGCAAGTTCTCACTTTATTTCGTATTAGTAAGATCCTAAAAAATAGCTTAAATCAAGGCTGGAAGTTGATTTTTTCATTAAAATTCATTTTAATAAAATTATATTTTCAAAAAATTATTAATTTGGAATAAGTTTTCCTCTTGACTGAAATTGTTCTCTTTTTAAAATAAAATGAAACCAAACAGTGATATAATGAGATTAAATTAAAAAATAAGCAATAGAATCCAATAAAAAAACACCAAAAAAGCTGCATAAAACACAAAATAACCTACCCTGGTTGGCAGTTATTTAAAACAATGCTACGTAAGCTAAAAGATACTTGAAAAAAAAAATACATTTAAAAAATAAGAATTTTCTGAGCACAGTATGGAAACATATGCAAAATTTTAATTCTTTAAAAAAAAAAAATTGCATGCTCATTCACACTTACGATCTGATTGCAGCGGGGCATCAAATGTAAGATTATGCACGTTCAGGATGACATCAACATAAGGTTTATTCGGTTGAGGAACGACTGTATAGGAACCTATTTTAATACTGCTACATTGTAAGGGGCCTAGGGCTGCAGTTCCGTCCCCTTCTTCAGACTCCTCAGATCCGCTTTCTTCCATTGCCCTCTTTTTAAACTCCATTTCTTTCTTGGATTCGTCCTCTTTGATGCTCGGATTGATGTCGGTCCCTGATAACACAATAAAAAAAATTATTACAATGACAAATATCACATTTTTAGCGGATACTGAGATAGTAAATCAGACATTCATAATTTAATGAAGCACAATTAAAATTAACTTAATTTACAATCGATGGCCCGTAAATAATTCTGCCACATTTGTGACAGAAACTGGCAAAAACTCAGAAAACATTTGCACATTGCTGTTGTCTACAATAAAGGTTTTATATGGTTCTAAACCTAAACAATTTCTCAATCTGTTATGCATAAGGGGGAAATTTGAGAAGATCATTGTGCTTGTAGAAGAACACAGTTATTGCCTTCCAGGAACGAAAAAGATTTGTGAAACTTTCAACTATAGCACAGATTTCAAAACTGCAACACCATGTACAAGTTAGGGTAGTTGATACTCGACTCTAATAAGGCTAATATTTATACTACAGCAATACCAGCAATGATCAATCAATCGCTTTGCTTCAGAAATTACTGTCCTGATATTTAAAAAAAAATTTGTCAGATTTAATTATTAGGAAGAAAAAATTTTATTTTCAAACTGAAAATTTGCCGGCCAATGGGCCCCAGGGGCCCGTTAAGACAACACATAAAATTATAATTGAAATTATCAAGGACAATTAAAAAGCACATTGCAAATTAAACCCAGAAAAAAGGGGAACAAAACAGAAAATAACAAAATTAATTTATATTAATTAATATATTAGGTTTGCTACTTTCACCAGTTTTTACCAGTTAAGAGCATTTCTGCCAGCAAAAAGACAGTCACAATATTAAAAATTAAAGACTAAAATGAAAAATTCTAATAAAAAAATTATATAAATTTATCCTACATAAATTGTTCATGACTATGGTCTTAATTTGTCTTGCATCTTGTTTATTTAGATAAACAGAAAGCTCATTTTCACGTGGAAATTTTCTTGTCAATTGCTATTAATGGGTTAATATTACACTTTTGGAAATAAGGAGTTGGTAATTATTTTCAAGGACTAAAAACTGGAAATGCAGTTATAAGGCAGTACTCAGACATTTCCATGGTAGCTACACAAGAAAGACGATGACATCTGACCAGACACTCAGTTAAACCCAATTGCATCATTGTTTTAGAAGAGCATAATGTATTTGAAATGCATCAGATATTCACCCACATGACTAAAAAAATTTGTTTAATTTTGCCAAAATGCTTTTTAAACTTAAGTTTTGGTTAGGTGTAATATAGAATAAAAAATTATTTAAAAACTTATATTATCAAGGTTATGTATTTAACTTAATCTTTGACCAAGTGATTTAAACCTGATGAAAAAGAAAAATTGAGCCCTAGAATATAATCAAAGGAAAATATTCAGATTTGGTAAAAATTAAATTTTGAAATTTTAGTAAAACATGACATTAAAATAAATTAAGTATTCTCTATAATAAATATGATTGCTCTTTCTCTCTTAGAGAATTAAACAACTCAAAATACATTCTCAGATTTACTTATAATAAACTAGCACATTTTAATGGCTAATTTTATTCCATGTTTGAGTTTTTTTTTACCTTGATTACACTTTTGAATACGTTGCTCAAAACAATTAGGGGAGCACTTTGCATACTTTTGTTTACCCTTTCAGTCCCAACTTCTTATTTTTTTATTATAAAAATCTAAAATTTGTGAAATAGATTCTTTATGCATCCAGAATGAAATGGTAAAAACGGGGGGGGGGGGATTAAATTTTTTGACTAAAATATGAGGGGGGGGGGATTGGAATTATAACTTTTGAATAAATTATAACACTATTTTTTTCAAAACTTTAGTTGTAAAAAAAAGGTAAAATCAATTTTTAAACATATAAGAATGCAAGCGTGAAGAATTTAGGGTCAATTTATTTCATATAATTTTTTTTGGGAGTGAATTATATTTTCCACTGTTTTTCATATTTTCATTTAATTGAAACAAACATTTAATTCTTCAAAAAACACGATTTTTCCATCTAACGATAAATAAGTGTAAGCTAAGCTTATTGAGAAAAAATCAGAAACTGATGATACCAAATGGAATCATTGGGGGTGAAAGGGTTTAAAGCATGCGTTCCCTTAATTGTTTTGAGCAGTATATTATACAAATATTAACATACTTTTGCCAATTTGCTTGATCCTGCACCTCGACTATTCTAGTCTATATTTGGCTTCAATTTTTGTTTATAGCTAAAGTTGGTTCGGATAAGAAGTGTGTTTTTTAAAAAAAAACATACATTCTGTGTTCTATGTATTAAACAAAATTATATAGTCTATATTTGGCTTCAATTCTTGTTTATAGTTAAAGTTGGTTCGGATAAAAAGTGTATTTTTCAACAAAAAAAAAAGCCAAGCATTCTGTGTTCAATGTATTAAACAAAATTATTACTGTTTGTCCAAATACAACTACTGTTAAATAAAAGAGTTCCTACTGGTTTTAGAACATACTTTCATGAGTTTTTAAATATATATATTTTCCAGAAGTAAAAAATCCATACCATGTCCTAAGAAAAAATTAAAACTTTTTTCCTTATCAGAAGTCACTGATTGTTGCAGAAATAAAATGATATTGTACATAACTTAATATACCACCTTGTAAATTTCTTAGAAAATTTTACAAAAATTGATGAAAAATTTGTTGCAAATTTTAGTTTTGCGTTGCCATTCTGTAAAACAAAAATATTTATAATTTTAATATATATTTCAGAATAACCAAACGCATTTCCAAGATTTTTTTAAATATCCTACAAAATTAAATAGATTTTCAGCATCCATGCTTACTGCATGGATAAATCAACAAAGAATCTTGTCTTCAACTAAAAAAAAATCAAAATCTATAAGAGTTTTGTTAAGAAAAATAACATAAACTACTACTTTAACTTTTGTTTTTTAGTAACTTCAACTTCCATTTTTTTTAGCTTGCTTCTGTTTTTGATTTGTCGTTGTAGTGTGGACTTTTTGCTCTCGTTTTTCAATAAATAACTTTGCTAATTGCTTTCACCACGCAAGTTTGTTGTTTGAACTTAAAAACAATAGGTTATGGGCTTATCCCGTTTCTATTGCGCGAAATTGTTTATTTGAACGCATAAACATTCGAACACGTGAAGATACGTAGAACACGTGCTAGATCGTGGTGAAAGGCAAATAGGACTTTGAAATTGACTTTTTCAATTATAGTAATGGATTTCAAAACGCATATTGAAAAACTAGAAGGTGTGAGAAACTGGACGAAGTGGAAGCGCCAGGTAGGATTGTTGTTGCGGCATCATGATGTTCTCGATATCGTTAACGGCAAAACGATATTGCCCACAGGAGAACAAGTCACTTCTGAAGAAGTAAAAACCTTCAAGAAGAGTGATGCACTTGCTCAACTGATCCTAGCTGGCTCAACTGATCCTAGCTGGATGACTCAAATTGTGAGTTGACGGCCACATGCACTACTGCCGAGGAAATATTGCAGAAGCTGTGTTCGATCTACGAACAGAGTTCCGGTCAAAGGGTAGATCGTTTGATGGAGAACTTTTTCAGCAGCGAGAAAGATCCCAGTGAAGATATTGCAACTCACATTGCAAGATTGCAGAGGAACTTTTGTGAGCTTAATGATGAACTGAAAAATCTTTCTCAAACCGAGCTGCCGGATCTGCTTTTGATGAGCAGAATCATGTCAACGCTTCCGAAGGAATATTTCGAGTTCAAGAGTGTGTGGGAGTCCATTGCCGTGGCAGATCGAACAGTCAACAAACTTACCGAAAGGTTGCGACTCATCGAAATGAGGCTTCCAGGTAAAGCGAAATCAGAGAATGCTGCTTTTGTAGCAAAGACACAGAAGTCAACACAGCCCCCCAAGGGTGTGAAGCAAGAAAGAAGGTGCTTCAAGTGCAACCAGCTTGGGCACATAGCCAAGCATTGCGGAAAGGAATGCAGTGAAGTCTTCAGATGGCCCAGTATCAAAGCACACAAGGGAAGGAAATGCTTTCATGTGCAGTATCCCAGGTGTCGCAGAAGAAGACGTGTGGCTGGCAGATTCTGGTGCGTCTGCTCATATGACCAGACATAAAGAGTATTTTTCGAGTTTCGAATCCTTTACACCACCGAAAGAAGTCCAGGTTGGCAACAATAGCACCATTTTGGCGTATGGACAAGGTGTCATTGACGTTAAAATGAAAATCGGTGGACAGTGGATAAAGAACTACCTTACAAATGTTTGGTACGTTCCAGAGGTTGGAAGAAATTTTTTTCTATTAGTGAAACCATTAGTAAAGGATACAAATTCGAAGCTGACATGAAAGGCTGCTGGTTTACAAGACATGAGAAAGTGCAACTTGTTGGAAAACCTACAACCAAAGGCCTGTATGCATTGAAATGTGTGTCATCGTTCCAGAAGTGGCAGCTGAAATTTATGTTGCATCTAGTGAAGAAAGTGCACAGGTGTGGCATGAAAGACTTTGCCATCAAAACAAGAGCATGTTCAGAAGACTCTGAAAAAGTTTGGTGTAAGTTGAACATCACAGATGAATTGTGTGCAGGATGTCTGTATGGAAAGCATTCTCGTTCGAGCTTTGGCACCAGACAGAATCGACCAACAGTTGCTGGAGGTCTAATACATGCTGATGTCTGCGGGCCGATGCAAGAAAGTTCAATTGGTGGAGCCAGATACTTTTTGTGCTTCAAGGACGACTACTCCAAATTCCGAAGAGTTTTCTTTCTAGAGCACAAGAATGAAGTGTCTAACTACCTTCAAGTTTTCCTGAAGGAATTTAGCAATGCAGGCATCACCGTCAAGGAGCTGCTAACTGATGGTGGTACAGAGTTCAAAAATTCAGAAGTGCAGAAGATCCTGGAAAGTTGGGGTATTACACACCGTGTTTCGATGCCCTATTCTCCTGAACAGAATGGATATGCTGAGAGAGAAAATAGAACCATCGTAGAATGTTCTAGAAGTTTGATACACTCTAAAGAATTACCTCCAAGGACTGGGCCTACTACAGTAGAAGGAAAAGCACCTGTTGAACTGTGGTTTGGAAAAGAGATTACAGCTATTGACCACTTGAGAATATTTGGAACAGACTGCTTTGTCCATGTACCGAAGCAAAGAAGAAAGAAATGGGACAAAAAGAGCACAGAAGGACTTTTTGTTGGCTATTGTGGCGATAAGGATGGTTATCGTGTGTGGATCCCCAGTCAGAATAAAGTTATTCTGAGCAGAGATGTCGTCTTTCGAAAAGAACAACCACTAGAGAAGATAGTGCTGTTATCTGTTCAGCAAGTGACCAATAATGGAAGCAGTCATGAAGGTACCAGTGTTTCCACCGATGTACTGCAAGATGCTGACGAAACAGAGGAAGAAGAATCCCCTGAATCAGTGGTTTCCAAGCCTCAAGAGGAGGATGAAACAGAGGAAGATGAATCCAGTGAACCAGTGGTTTCCAAGCGTAAGGTAAAGCTACCTGAATATCTGAAGGACTTTGTTCTACTAGCTGCATGTGATGTTCCAGACTCCTACCATTCAGCCATGTCATCAGATGATGCTGAAAATTGGAGGTGTGCAATGGATGAAGAAATGGCTTCTTTGGCTGAAAATCAAGTGTGGCGTCTAGTGGATTTGCCTCCTGGAAAGAAGCTTATATCCAATCGTTGGGTATTAAGAATAAAAACGAAAGCTGATGGCAGTGTGGATAGATACAAGGCACGGCTTGTGGCCAGAGGCTATTCTCAAAAACATGGTATTGACTACGATGAAACTTATAGCCCTGTAGCTAGATTTGACACGGTCAGAACTGTTTTAAGCGTTGCTGCATCTGAAAACTTAATCTTCAGCAGTTGATGTGAGACTGCTTTCCTTTATGGCGACCTGCAAGAGGAAGTATACATGAAACAACCTGATGGTTACAGTGATGGATCTCAGCGTGTGTGCAAGCTGCATCGAAGTCTCTATGGCTTGAAGCAAGCACCTAGGTGCTGGAACAATCGTTTTGTGCACTTTGTACAAAAACAAGAGATGGTCTGCAGCACAGCTGACCCCTGTCTTTTCTACAGAATAAAGAATAACAAGAAACTCATTATAGCTTTATATGTAGATGATGGTCTTGTAGCTGGGACTGACAACAGTGAAATTCATGAGTTTGTCGAGGAGTTGAAAGCTGAATTTCGAATAACTGTGGGATCTTTAGAATGTTTTCTTGGTATGCACATTGCTAAGTTAGATAATGGTTCCATCTTTGTTAGTCAAAGTAGCTATGTGCGTAAAATTCTTGAAAAATTCAACATGGCTGATGTGAATCCTGTTGCTACTCCTAGTGAAAGGTCTGATGCGTGAAAGGTCTGATGCAAGTGATACACCTCTGAGTGAAAGGGTACCTTATCGAGAGGCTGTGGGTAGCCTAATGTATCTTGCTACAGCAACCCGACCTGATATTGCATATTCAGTAAGTGTAGTCTCCGAGAACTTGGAATCTCCACTTCATCATCACTGTTAAGCAGTGAAAAGAGTGTTTAGATACCTGAAAGGCACTACAAATCATGGACTGCTGTATAAAAGTGATGCTCAATCTTATGAGCTTGAGGCATACAGCGACGCAGACTATGCTGGTGATCAGAAGACCCGCCGTTCCCGCTCAGGCATTGTATGCAGATATGATGGGGCAGCGATTTCCTGGAGCAGTCAGAAGCAGAAGAGTGTAGTTCTCTCCACAACTGAGGCTGAGTATATTGCAGCAAGTGAGGCAACTAAGGAAGTCATTTGGTTGAAACGGCTGTTTGGAGAAATTGTCCATATGAACTACACACCGACCCTGCATGTCGACAATGCTAATGCTGTCAAACTGGTGAAAACTCCAGAATTCCATAAACGGTCAAAACACATCGAATGTGCGGTTTCATTTCATTCGTGAAAAGTTCCGGGAGAATGTGCTGAACGTTGAACACATTTATGGACAGAAACAAATTGCTGACATTCTAACGAAGCCCCTGTTTTTGAGACTCTTCGAATTATGTTAGGAATTTATGTATAATTATTTTAAAAGTAATGTTTGTTAATGTAGTATTTTTTGAGAGGAAGTGTTAAGAAAAATAACATAAACTACTACTTTAACTTTTGTTTTTTAGTAACTTCAACTTCCATTTTTTTAGCTTGCTTCTGTTTTTGATTTGTCGTTGTAGTGTGGACTATTTGCTCTCGTTTTTCAATAAATAACTTTGCTAATTGCTTTCACCACGCAAGTTTGTTGTTTGAACTTAAAAACAATAAGTTTAGCTTTGAAATTTATGTACTTATTTGGAGCTACACTCTATAAGTTGGCTATAATGAATTATTAAATATCAATATTGCTTTCCGCAATACTATTATTTAAAAAAAAACTATTTTAACATTAGAATGCTATCTGTGGAATTTCTTTCGAGCCAAGATCCCTTGTATAAAAAACAATTTTAAAATTGTTAGTACTTTTAATTACTAAGGTCCACATACATACTTTACAAAAAAATATATATTTTTAAAGATTAGTCTCACCAATATATGAAGAACAATATTGATCTTCACAATAATTTTTTTTTTAAAGTTCAGTTTTTATAAATTAATCCCAAATTTAAACAGAATCATTTATTTCAGTTGAATGAGTTAAAGATGAATGGTAATTAGCAAAATACTGATTTTTGAAATAAAAGGTTGATTTCCACTTTTTTAAAAAAAATTTTTACTGCTGTGTCAACCAGGTTTTATTTTTGGACCATCATACAAAATTTGGGTAATCTTTATGGACTAGCAAATTTTCTTTGCTCTACCTTTGTAAAAAGCATGCAGATAAATAATATATCTAATTTACATAGACTTTATTATGCATTTTAAATGTGTTATATGTTTAACTTGTTTAGTTGCTGTGTCAGATCTAAATACTATTTTTTGTATAAAATATGTAAACAAAAAACCCTTTCCTTCCTACTTCTAATTTTATGATACCCCATAGTTATTTCAAACAGCCCATAAATGACAAAACTGTGGACTATAAAGGGTAATTCAGACAGAGGGAATGTGTATCAGTGTTTTATTTCGTTATTTAAACTGCAGAAATAAAACCTAAGTGACCCAATATACTATTTGAGTTCATAACAATCATAACTTCTTTATTGGTATTTCAATTTACTCCAATATAAACCAATAATTCGTAATTAGCCAATATTTCGTAAATTGTTGTACTAAAACGATCTTGCAGAACAAAACTGTCAAAACTAACGCGTGTGTTAGGGATGAAAAACCGAAACGGAATCTTGCCCTCCGTTTTGACTAAAAACCGGTTTCTGATAAGGCCAGTCTATACCGGAAACCGTTTTTTTTGGGGAAAATCGACTAAAAACTGGAAACTAAAACATCTTTTATAAACTTCGGTTTTCACATTTCCATTCAAGTTTTCCTCTTTTCATGTTCTGTGTTGTTCCATTGGTCTTTTAGATACGCTCTAAAAACTGTTTAAAAAAACCCAGAAAAACCGTTTTTTTTTTGTCATTAAAACACCGGTTTATAGAAAACCGATTTTTAAAGATGGGTAGAACCGTTCCGGTTTTATCGGCGTTTTAAAAAAAAAGGTGTTTTTCTAAAAAACCGCCATGTGTGTTATATAACGTGTTTGGCGACATAGGAGAATGAATAACAGAACAACGAGTCATCGCCTAAACTGGTGTTAGAAAACCGGTTTCTTCTCTCGCGTTTCGCACGTCGGACTTGTGATCTACCGTTAGTAAAAGAATCGAAGTTTTGGACTTTCGAATATTTTAAAAAAGAGCTTTCCTTCATTTAAATACATGAAAGGTGGTATTTTAACTAAGGAGCGCTTGAAAGATTAATCATTGGCATTTTGGTTCAAGCGGGGGAAATGTTAATCATTTTGTTTTTAAGCATTCATCTAAGTTTTTTTTTAATTATAAATGTAATAAGTGATCCAATAAACACTTTACAACGCACATTTGGGATAATTAATACAAAAAAATGCAATTTTAGTACCATGTGTAAATTTAAAGATTAACATGTTTACAAAAAGTTTTACATTATTTTCAATTTGCGTTATTCATACTTTTTTATTATGAAACATGGAAAAACTTTTAACGAATAATAAGATAATTTTTTTTTAAAGTTTACAAAAAAGCTTATTTCTAGTTTGATGAACCAATGAAGACAATGATAATTGGTTGGGCTGACTCTATACAAAATTTACTAGTATCGCCATTATAAAAATTTGAATATCAAATTCCACACACTTTGACGCCTCATTTTAATTTTCATATATTCCAGTTTGTACATAATTCTATTAAATAATTTTTATACATTTTATAATTACTATACTCTTTTCCATTATTCTATTACTATAACCATAATCCTATAAGACTATCCTTATGTTCGCAAAAAACTATTTAGAAAACTATGTATTAACGTGTCAAAAACACCCTTAATTACTGAATGTAAAGATAAACGGCCCGTGCAGCCAAAAATGTCCGACGAATAATACCCCGTGTAGAGGGAGTGCACGTTAAAATACGCTCCAAAGTCCCAACGCTGTGTACGATGTCGCTCTTAACGGTTGCGTTAGGTGCCTACTCAGGTGTCGGCTCGTCACTTGACTGTGGTTCTAAAATACGACGCCCGTCGCCAATAGCCCTCGTGTAGCTCTAGTGCGACGGTAATTCAAACTAAACTAAACTGAATGTAAAGGATGAAACTTTCAACGTTTTCAATTTTTGATCAAGTTAAGTAATTTTTATTGTATGTATTTACTAGAATTTTTATGCTTACACTATACGAGTTTACTATATTTAAAAAACAAAGCAATGTGTGTTTAAGTTTAAAAAATAATATAAAAAGAAATACTGTTAATTGTTAAAAAAAAACTACTGAAAAAAAACCCATTAATCTTTATTTTTCTTTCACTTACTATTTCTTTAATTTATCATAAAAATGTAACGTATTAGTTAATGTGCTAAAAAGATGGCGTTACTGAAGCAGCAATATTTAGCAAGTTCCTAAATTCTTGTAAATATCACATGACCCTTCCAAAGAATCGATCCAGTACGGTGAAAAGATTCGATCAAGAGTAGTAGAATCGATTCTTTAGTTTGCTTACATTTCAGTCGAGTCTGCTTTTTTTTGGCAATTTTCGCTTGCCCGCGATAACGCACTAATCTTCGAACAAGGTTTGGCGAAATAATTCAACAGGACCCTTATCGGAAATCTAGCCCGTCTTCTAAAGTTCATAACTTCTTTTGTATTTCAATTAACTCTTTAACTTACCTATATTTTTAAATTGTTGTACTATGACAACATAGTATAGAAAAAAGAACAATGGCTGCCACAACAACACAACTAACGCGTTACATAACGTTGCTGGATTCTTGCTACGGAAGTAGGCCGTAAATGTTTCCCCGACAAACCAAAAATGCGAAATTCTGAGCTCCCTTTTCTCGAAAGTGAAAATGAATCTACATTTTGAACTTCCGTCAAGCACAAAAGGTTATTTTTCAGCATATATATCGCTTTATTTTGTAAACAAACCAAGATTTACCTTAACGTGCATTCGTTTAAAAATTGCGGTATATTTATGATCCAGTGGTGGCGCTAGGAATTGCCCGACGGGGAGGCTGACGTACCCCGACGGAGGGGCTAAGGTACTACATAAAATTAAGGCTTTTTTTACATATTCATTTATGAACTAGTCCAAAGATAAACAACAATCAACCCTAAACACTGTGCACATTTATTATTAATAACCAAACAAAACAATCCTTCAAAAAAAATTAATAAATTAAATACTTTTTGTTCAATTGTAAAAAAAAATCTATTTCAAAGTCGACTTTAAAAATCTAAACACGCTACTATACACATTTCTTTTTTTTTTAAACTTGATACGAATCCTCCAAAAATTCTACAAAATAAACAGGAGAATGCCTTGCCAAATTAGTTTTTTAGGGGTGCACAGTGCAAGGGGTAAAAATATGGATAAAACTCTGAAATCCTTCCAATGGGCTAAAAATATCGAATTAAATATTTTATATGATTTTAGAATATGAAGTCCTATTTTTCCTTATTTAAACTAAATTAAGCTAAAACGACCATATTTGTTTTATGTTCTAAGTATTCAGTATGTGTTTGTTAATTCTGCTGATTCTCTACAAAAATTTTCAAGTATTGGACGACAAAATCGAGAGGTAATGCTGGTCGAGGATTCTTGCAGATTATATATCCTATATTTTTTGCATCATTATCTCCAAAATACAGTTATAGTGGTACACATGAAATGAAAAATATATTAGAAACTGAAGAATTAATGAATTGGAATCTCTGTTTATATTGGCTTTGACCGGAGCTTCCATTTCATCCCCATTTCGAAAAAAGTTTCAAACTTTTTAATTATTCATACAGTTAGTTCAAATTATTCAGTTTACAGTATATTATTATTTGAGCGTTGAATGGTCTATAAGAGCTTGAACACCTTCTTCTACTTGAACACCTTACACTCTTCGGATTTATGTGAGCCGAGTTTCCTTTGCTTTTGTATGACTTTTTGCAAAGCCAAAGGAAATGTACTTTTTGAGTAAGTTCTGATAATGTGATATTGATATAGGTGCCGAGAAAATTGAGCATCAATTAGAAAAGACGAGGGTCCATAAGCTGAGACTGTTTTCAAGAGTTTCACATATTGCTTTTTCTCTTCATAAAAAGATTTGCGGTATTTGGATGCTCTGAACGGGGAACTAAAAGTCATATCTTTTATGATTTTAGAAGCTGATCTGTCATTTCTACTAGCCCTCAAACTCATTTGTGCTGCATAAACTAAGGCTACTGGAGTGGCTTTTGATCGTAAATGTTCAGTTTTCCTTTGTTTTGACTTTTCGCTAATTTCGAGAAAATCGGATGAGGGTCGTCCTAAAATTTTGTTTCCAAAAAATTACACAAGAATTTCCTCACGTACATTTAACCACTTATGTTTACAAAGAAAATGTTGCTTTACTTTATGTACGGCTGTTCATATCATTGTAAATGTTTTTCAAACTGAATTTGAATTTTTTTTGATTTCAAGGAAAAATTAATTCGGGAAACTTGTCATTTTTTACTCCAAGTTCCAAAAATTGCAATTTATTATTGAAGGATAATTTTGGAAGCAACCTCGAAAATATTTCGTAGAATTACCCCCCCCCCCTCCCTTTTATCGATATGATTTACTTGTGGGAACCCAAATTGGAAAACTTTTTCCAGAAAGTTGCAGAGAGTTTACGAAACGTTATCTTTTTATCGAGTACAATGCCCTTAACACTGAGTTTGGCTGTAATACCCCAACATAAGGTTATTGTTAAAATATGGCATTATTTTGAATAACTTATAAAAGTCATTAAACTAATAGTGTTATTTCAATGTTTAGAAAAAAAAGAGCCATGTAGAACTGAACTCATTACTCGCACATTTGGCAAATGAAAATGTAAAAAATTGTGATTTACACCTTTTGTATTTTTAACAGAACGTGCTAAAACGTGCAAGATTTGAAAAGTTTCGAAAACAACAGTTTAAGGGGTTTCAAACTACGTAGCTGTTTTTAAAATTTAACACAAAAATATCATTAAACGAGGAAGTTATTCTTTTTAATTAAAAAAATGTACATTAAAATTCTTCCAAAAATTCTATAGAATTAAAATTAAACATACCACTAGTAATTTGTTCCATTATATTCTCTAATATCTTACAAAAACGTAAGCAACATTTCGCGAGAAAACTTCGCACTGGAAATGAACTCTACTGCGAAGGTCAACTCTGCACCCCAGGAAGTCATAAATTTGTCGGGGGAGGTGATATCTGATACGGGTTATGTTTTACCAACCGAAATATTTCCGACATCATAAGTTAGTTTTACCCCGACGAAATTCAAAAATTCCCCGATGGAGGGGCTAGCCTTGCCCGACAGGGGGACTTGAGCCCCCCTAGACCCCCCGCTGCCGCCGCCCCTGGATCGTTCGCATATTAAGCCCATTTCACACCTGCACAACTACTTGCAATTCCGTTGCAACCATAGAGTTATAATAAGTGAACTAGAGGGCGAAAAACAAGAACGAACCGATGCTTCACACTGGGAGTCACGTGATCGGGGGATTTCGAAGAGAAAACAGAAAGTTTTTTTCTTTAGCTCACAGCGGGAAAACGTCGTCTGCTCACGCGGAATGTACTAAAAATGGTACACTATTGTTCTGCATATGGCTGAAAAGGAAAATTTACTAAAGAAGAACTTTTTACATTTCATGGGGAAGATTTTTATAAACTTTCCTTATTGAAATAGAAATAACTTAATAAATAAAATCAAAAAGTATATTGCTAATCATGGTTTTTAAAACAACATTCGATACATTATGTCATTTAATACGATTTATTCTTATCAATTGCATGTAAAAATAAAAATGCATGTTTTGTTTAATAATCGGCAACAATAGAAAGTCTTTTAAACATGTATTTTTTTGCTTTTCATGACTTTTACTTTTCGGAAATCGCTTGGCGGTCTATTGGCCATTGGCGTTATTTTGGAAATCGAAACTAATAATAATTTTGGAAATAAGTATGTTTTGTACTCAGTTTAAATTGCAGTTTTTACAATGTTTCATTATATTTCTTGCATTTATTTTTTTATGAAATTAAATTTTTGAGATAAGAATTTATGGACTAATTATATATTAGCTTCCACACTACGTTTATAACGAAAAAAGTGTAAGGTTTTATAATCGTTCAGTTCGTCTGTCCGTCACCCACTTTCACAAAACGAACCGCAAGTCACACTAACAAGTGGGATACATCATTTTGAAGAAAAAAATCAGGCTAGGCAACATTCCAAATTTCATTAAAAAAATTAAATTTGAAGTTTATTTAAAATTTAAATAATTAAAATTTTAATCTACATTGAAATAACATGCAAATTCCATTTTTATTCAATACTTTCACTGTTGCCATTTCGTCAAACGTACGAGAAACTTTATTTAAAATAAAAATCAAACTCTTGAAAAAATATTTATTATTGTAATATTATTCAATTTGGATTGATGTCACATCTCATTAGAGTACTTTTGCTGGTTTATTATTTACTAATTACTAATTAGTTATTTTTATTAGTTAATTTTACTAATTAGTTATTCTTCGAACTGCAAATTAATTTAACAAACGATAAATATTATTAATTGAATTTTTTGCGAAAGAAAGTTAATGAAAATGGGAAATTATGGCGACTAAAAGTTGGTTATTATCAAAACTACTGAGAATGTTCATTTTTCGCATGAAAATTGTGTCCTTTTTTAATTTTTAAAATTATGTGAAGTTAAATGATATGATAATAGTTTCGCTTCCATTTTTGCAGCAAAAAAAAACAATCATTCTTAATACAAATACAAATACAAAAATTGTCGACCAACAACAGGCCAGAGGCCCATCAAGGTTGGTCCAAAATAAATCTAATACATTACCAGTTTCCAATGTCCGTCAAGTTTCTTCTTAAAATCTTCTACTATCTTCGAATGCACTACATAATCTGGTAAAGCATTCCACTCATTGACAACTCTATTGTAAAAATAATGTTTTCTTACCTCCCTTCTAAAACTTCTTTTAACACAACTTCTTCTAGTTTTGGCGTTCAAAAGTTTAAATTAGAACTTGTTAAAGGCCCTGTTTGGCGAATTTCTAAGGTATATAAATAGTGTGCTTCCTGGTGAGCACAAATAATGTGTGGAAGCGGTTTAAGTGACAGATTCTGTTTATTTATTTTGATCTATTTAATTTGGTAGTTTCGATGTACAAAATCAGTATTTAAATGCTATTAATTAAATTTAAAAGCTATTTAAGTAACACAATATTTATTCATTTTATCTTATTTTCAACAATAAAATTATAATGAGTATATAGGACATTTATTTTTCACAGTTGACTAACGCGCTACAAGTTACTAAGCCACGTTCGCTTTTGGAGATCGGGGGTTCGAATCGTCAAAAACTCACTTTTTAATAGTTTTAGCGCTAAACTTTATTAATTTTTCGCGGTAAAACCTTATTTTACATTAAAATCATTTATTTCCTCACCGGTAGATGGCACTACGAGCGTACGTTAAAATTTTACTTCCTTTCCCTACCGATAGATGGGCCATCTCCATGTACGTCATAGGTCGGGCACGTCATAGGCATTATCGGTGGTTGATCTGCACCTCGCACTCAAACGCGTCGATTTCTCACTCATGAATATCTTTTGCCAGAGATTAAGGGTTCGAATCGTCAAAAACTCACTTTTTAATATTTTTCGCGCTAAAATTTATTTTTCGCGGTAAAACCTTATTTTACATTAAAATCATTTATTTTCTCACCGATAGATAGCGCCACGAACTTTATATTTATACTTCATTTCCCTACCGATAGATGGCACCGATGGATTTCTTAAAACTAAACAACTACGGCACATAAATCTGTTCTAAGACGTCACATAAACCTACCCTATTTATCATCAGCACTAAAACAACTCAACTGTCAGCACCCATACAACTCAACTCTGCTCTACTAACGTCAAGTTCCACTGATAAGAATCATTTCCTTTTCTAATCTCGCGGTGGGGTGGGAGGGTGAGGCGGGATATCCCCTTCATCCCGCTTACCGTTGCTGAACTCTCATTTCTTACCTACCAATGGGCCTCATGTCATAGAACTGCAGTCAAGTGATGAGGCCAACACCCGAGCTGGACCTGCATCCAACACATCGATATAAATTTTTAAGAATCTGAAATCTATACTAACAATCAGAGCATCGGCGCGAAGCGCCCTTTCTCTCATCGAAGTGCCGTAAAGGCGATAACTTTGACTATGAATGAACTTAGGCTCGAAGGCCCGCGTTCTAAGGCTCGATAAGGTTGAATAGAGCCAACATCTTGTCGGCCTTGGTAGTTGCTGCGGAATGAGCCGCTGCCTTCTTGATGAACGTGGGGATGACCCCGAAGACGTCTGCAATGGTGTCTCTCACGGACGTGAGGGCCTCCCAAAGTGACGCAGGATCTTCTGCAGTCTGGAGGCGGGGCTTGGGGTGCTGCCACCTGGCGGCACGCTCGGGAAGCTCCCTTTTGGGGAGCTTTGGTCGCTCCGGGCAGGTCACGGAGGAGCTAAGGTGGGGGCCACCGCAGTTGGCACAGCAGTGGGCGTTGGAGTCAGCTCGGGTGGGGCAGGTACGGGAATCGTGGCCGAGGCCGCAGTACCGACATCTAGCACCCATGTGGCATTGGCTACTAACGTGCCCGTGGTTTTGGCAGTTGTAGCACTGTGGAATGCGGGGGACCTTCCTGTATGGTTCGAAGTTAACCTTCTTACCCAGGAGGCTGCATTGGTTGAAAATCTCTCTAAAGTTTCCAGTCCGGACAACTAGAAAATGGAACATCGGTAGAGGGGCTTTGGTACGAGCCCTGGTCATTTGGGCTACTCTTTCAGTGATGTAACCCTCCGCGGCAAGCGCGGCAGTGATGGTTGCTGGATCGGTGTCGCGGGGCAAGCCCTTGACAACCGTTTTGAGGATGGGGCGTTTGCGATGTGAGTGGCGAAAGAATCCTGCCTTAGCATCGGCAAGTATGGCCAGGATCTTATTTTCCTCATCTGGGGTTCGTGGATAAATCTTAACGAACTTGTGATAAGGTTTACAGCCTATATCACCTCCCACTGCATCGCGAACGCGGAGGCAGATTGCATCGCCGATATCTCCTCCGAGGAAAAGAATCGGGTCTGGTCTGCGTGCCGCCTGGAATTGGGCATCAGGGGTCTTGAAATCAACCGCCTCCGGGAATTGGGCATCCGGATTAAGCTTGATTTTGTCAACCGCCTCCGGGAATTGGGCATCCGGATTGAGCTTGATCTTAATATCAACCGCTTCCGGGAATTGGGCATCCGGATTAAGCTTGATATTGTCAACGCCTCCGGGAATTGGGCTTCCGATTTAGCTAGACCTTCTTGGCCGTCGGGACATCCATGCTTCCCTCCGGGAATGGGGCATCCGGGGTTACAGTCCCTGCCGCCGGGAATTGGGCATCCGACGACAGCTCCATGGACTCGGCCAAGGCTTGAAACTGGTTGGAGGTGGGGATATTAGCCACAACTTGCGGTACAACATCCGTCTCCATAGGAACTCTCTTCCGTTCTCGTTCATCAATCTCTCTTATAACCAATTCAAACTCCTCCTGCATCTGCTTCCTATAAGCTTCGAGTGCACCAGGCTGGCTTAGCCGGTAGCGAAATTGTTCCTCCGTCTCTTCCATCTCGACTCGATAATGTGATGTATTTTTAAGAAATTACAATGATATGTCAAAAATGGAAGAAATTAATAAAAGTAGTGGTAAATTTTGATGAAATTATTTCAATTTAGAAATTATTGACGAAAATGGAATATATATAAATGAAGTTTCATTAAAAAAAAAAAAGATAAGAATTTTACATGACCACTCAAGTTTTCTTTTTTATTGTCACAATACGTTGAAAAAAAAAGCATACAGGCTAGATGTTTGGGTCAAAAATGTCAATTTTCCGTTTTTCTTTTATTTTTAATTTGCATATCTATAGCTTTAACTTAAGACCAAGATTATCGATTTATGTTTAGTAGTTTTCTTTTTATAAGCATTGTTTTTAGAAACTCTGTATATCAGCGCTTACATCTTAATTTTCTTTTGCGTTTCCTGAAATATAAGGTTTTTCAACAGTAAGGAATATTTTTCTCAAGAACTATAAAAGATAAACATATTTTGTTTTATTATTTATTCCCCTTTAATAGCTTTTGATTTAAACTGAGGAATTTTAAATATCTCTGCTCAAAAAAGTTATATAGCTTAAAATCGGATTTTTTGGGGATTTTTTAATACATATTTAAAAAAAATTACTGTTAAAATATTTTTTATATTGTGAAATATCCTCAGTTTAAATCAAAGAGCTATATGTAAGGAACAAACTATAAAAAAATTCATAATGATATCTCATATAGTTTTTATACATTTTAATACATAACATTTTAAAGGAAATGCCAAAGATTTTCTTTTTAAAAAGCTGCTTAAACATGGACTCGTATTAGGGATCGTTCTTCCTAATGAGAAATTAATCTTTGAATGCTAAAAAAAAATATGTATATCGTATTGTGCCTAAAAGTATGATTACATTTATTGTTTTACAGTCTATTAAATGAAGTATTAAATCATGAAATAAAAAACAATCTACAAATATAATTTTTAATTTAAAATAATAATCTTTATTAAAATAGTTATTTAAAATAATAACCTAAAAAAACTTTATTGTTGTAAAAAATAAATTTATAAAACCAACACATAATAAATGATAAAAAGTAATTTTAAATAAAGTAATTAAAAGGATTTTAATTTTAAATTACTTGGTTTAAAGTAATATATAAATCTTCTTCGTGTTTTCAAAAAACTATTTATAAAACAATGTATTAATGTGTCAAAACACACAACCCCAATTACTGAATGTAAAGTATGAATATACTTTATAGCAATGTTTTTAATTGCTTATTTACTTAAGTAAATTTTAATTGTACGTGTGTACTAAAGTTTCCAAGATTTTTATGTACACTGTGAGTTTACTATATTAAAAAAAAACGAAGTTTTTAAAACAATAATATAAAAAGAAAGACTGCTAATTGTTAAAAAAACTAAGCAAATAACTATTAATCTTTATTATTTCTTATTCTTTCATTTACTATTTCTTAAATTTATAATAAAAATGTTAACTTATTAGTTAATAATATGCTTAAGAGATGGCGTTAATGAAGCAGTAAGTTCCTTTCTTTTAAATATCACATAACTCTTCCAAAGAATCGATCCCCATACGTTAAAAACGATTCGGCCAAGAGTGTAGAATCGATTCTTTAATTTGTTTACATTTCAGTCGAGTCTGCTTAATGCGGCTGCGGCAACCCTCGCTTGTCAATAAATAAGCGTGCCAATCTTGGCAAACAAGATTTAGCGAAATAAGTCAACAGAACCCGTATCCCACATCGGAAACCTAGCCTGAAATAAAAATATTCCCAACTGAAAGTTACTAACTAACCAGAAAATAACTTTGACCCACGTTGTTTTGTTCCCAGTGCAAAGATAAACCGTTCAAAAGCGTATTATTTCTTTATATATATATTTTTTTTACATAGAATAGATAGAAATAATAATAAATTTAATAAACCTTCCACAAACATATTTTATTATAATGTCGAAAAGGGCAGAAGCTCTAAAAACCCTTGCGTATTTAAAACAAGAAGAGGCTTACATTGCAAATTTAAGAAATTTTCTGTCAGATCAGATATTTAAATTGCAAGTAAGTGACATGTATTTTTTAAATTTTTCTCTATATTTTTGAGGAACAGCTAAGATATTCTCAGAATGCTATTTGGCGAATTTTGGCGTTAGTGAAAAAGTAAACCCAGGGTTGCTATGGTTGGTAGATGAAAATTTTGTTACAAAAAAAATCATATTTGTTCCGGTAAGCCACGATCACGTCCTGGTCACCAAATGTAGCTGCCTTGGCAACCCATAGTCCACCAAAGTTTTATATGTTATCGTGTTAATATCATGCTTTGAAAGGTCAGTAATGTTTTAATGGGCTACAATTAAAATGTTGTACATTATATATCGTCGGTCAAATGACAAAACCACGAATGTGCAGATTCTAGGGATTTGCGGTTTTTGAGAAATAAAACCGCTTCTCAGTTCAATCGGTTCTTTTTCCCCCCTCCGGTTTTAACCGAGACCAGTTAAAAGTAACTAAAAACCGTCCCATTGAAAAACCGGTTCTAGTTGCTTGGTTGGTTGAATGATTCCGGCTGTCTATTTAGGTTTGAATTAGAGCACTAGAGCTACAAAAGGGCTATGGAGGATGGCCGTCATAATTTAGAATTACAAACATGTGACAAGTCGACAGATGAGTGCAGGTGTCACCCAATGCATCTTTTAATGGCGACATCGTACACAGCGTCAGGACTTTGGAGCATTAAGTGTACTAACTGTACTGTAACGTGTACTAAGATGTACTAAGGCTTTGGCGACGGGAATCGTAATATAGAACGCTAATCTGTAACGAACCGATACGGATTTCTCTAATAAAAAAATATATCGAATCTAGGATTTACGAATAGGGGAGAGAAGGGTAATTGCGCCCACTTAAGGAAACGTGACTGCTACATGCATAATACGACACCTAAATTATTTTTTATTACTATTTGTAACTGAACAAATATAAAACAATGCCATATCGTTAAACATGAAAACAATAACAATTGTGTGCTATTGTGTTGTTATTCAAAGCTTTTATACAACATATTTCACAACTGATTAAAGTAATTTTACAATTTGCAATAGTCACAAATATAGTTTTCTGCTTTATCCTCTCCACAGCAATCTTTGTGGCTCCACTTAAAACAGGATTTGCACCTATACCATAGTTCGTTGTCCTTTGCGAACTCCCCGCAAACATTACATATGTCATTGGTTTCATTTTTAATAATACCTTCGCCAGGTAAATAGTCCATTTCATCATCATCACATATCATGGATTCCTCGATGGTTTCCTTATCTGTACTGGTTAGATCTTTCTTGGAAGGTTTTTTACTTTTCTTGGTCTGGACTTTATTTCGGCTTTTGACTCCTGTTGTTTCACCAAATAAGGCCTTTTTCACCCTTATATTTTTCTTTGGCTTCTTTGCCAGTAGATTGTACGTATTTGCAGCTTTCATCGTATTTAAAGAAGAGGCTGTCTTGGATTCCTTGAGACGGTGTCGTTCCTCTTTCTTTTCAAGCATAATTTTCATGGGTGTTCCTGTAAGGATGGCAGGTTTTTGTTTGGCTTAAAAAAAGTTAATACAACGATAAAACAGTTTTGATTAGTTGTAATTCGACTCTTCCAACAGTGGAGGGTAATGCCGCTCACATGGAGGGGAATGCCGCCCATCTGAGTGTCATTACCAGATCGCGCCATATTTTATTTTGAGCGATCAAATTAGGCATACAATGTATCCAATGAAATAAACTTAGTTACATTAGATAACAAGATTACTATGCTTCGTAACTATACAATGATCATACTGTTAATAGAAATTAAAGTTTACTTACCTCGAAATAAGCTTCAGAAGTTTGTTTAATGAAAATACACGATAAATTATTCACGGACGAAATATTATGTGCTTTTGCTTTGCCAGTCACTTTATCACACTGAACATTGCAAGTGCTTTCTGCTACGTGGCAGTACTGTCCAATTACTGCCCAGTTTGTCACAACTGAGCTGAGTGCAATTGCCCTCTGAGCGCTATTACCCATCTCTCCCCTACTTCCTGAAAAACATAAAAATCGCAAAAAAACGCCTTATCAGAAGGAATAATTTATATTGGGACGTCATTTTACATTTATAAACAATGAAATAAAAATAAAAGTTACGCCTGTTTTTTAATAAAAAAAATTGCACTTCTTGTGCCCCGTTCTAAAAAATTTTGTTGCCGCGTAATGTGTCATATGAATAGCACTACCGGTAGCATAGTTCTTGAAGGGCATTATCCACAGCGAGAGTGTTAATAAATAATTAACCCATATCATACAAATTCATTATGATATATTTTATGACGCCATAATCCATAGATTTATCTAATTGCATTAAATTTTTCCTTTAGTTTAGGGGCGTCGGTTCGACACTTGACTGTGGTTCTTAATTACGATTCCCGTGGCCAACTGCAGTCGTGTAGCTCTGGTGCAACGGTAATGCAAACTAACAATAACCTTTAGTTTAGTCGGTTAAAAAGCTATTCAAACCGGTTCTTCTGTTTTAACCGGTTCAGCTAAAGAAATATTTTTGCCCATTTAACCGAAGCCAAAAACCGGTTTAACTGTTTCCGGTTTTCCGTCCCTATGCACATTTGTATTTTTGCACATTCATGGTTTTGTCATTTTACCGACGATATGTTACGGTGAAATTGCGCCGTTGATTGTGGCAACTCTTCAATCCATCAAGCAGTTGATTATATTGTTTCAAGTTGAGATGCACTTAAAAAAACAGGAGCAATTTAACAAAGAAGACTGCATGCAAATTACGCTTCTCGCCAATTTTATGCTCAATGCCTGAACATGAAATGGTTTAATTCTGTGGGATACTTTAAAAAAAATGTAGATCAAATGTCATTATCTCTCAAAATGTGTATAAAAATTATGAGTTGTCCCAACATCTCTACTTAGTATCAAACTATCTGCAACAATTCAACTGTGCAACATTGTTTTATGAAATTAAAATCCAAACCGATTGCCTCGTTACTTGGTCGTGGTTTAAAAACGTTTGTTAAAAGACAATTTTTCCTAACGTTAATAACATCAAACTATGTTTGTTTGTTCCTCAAGTGTTGTCTTTGCCATCTAAACCTTTATTCAAATTTTAGTGTGTTCCTTAACATCGATAATATACCGTAACACACCATCATCTCATAAAAAAAACAAGATTACAATAGGTACACAATTCTAACGATACCAACTATCTCAATAGCAAGTTAGTTAACATTAATTTGCAACATGCTTGACATAAACTTTGAGTTCAACTGGAATGTTTACCAAATAAAGCAAGTTTTCGTTATTTGGGTACAAAAAAGAAGTAGCCAAATCGAGACTGGCCATAATATCCTAGCAGTACCATATTTTACATTGTTAAAGACGTTCCTCATAATCATAATTTGGATGCATTTATTGATAATTTATTATTACTAATTTTTTTTTAAAATTCCTTCTTTGCAAAGTACACACACTATATGACAACTTGAGTTAGTATTCTTCTCCTGCAAAATTCACGTTCATTTGTGTTTAAATTAGATAACTCGAATCTTTTTTCAAGACCTTAATGGTTTTTTTTCTTAAGATTGACGAGATGAAATTAAGTGCTCTACTTCGACAGAAAAAGTTGGAGTTACAAAGACAACAATTGAAGAAAGCAAATGTAAATAGTCATGAAGAAACACTCCCTTGTACCTTGTTACCACAACCAATGGTACATGCACAGGTTTGACCATCTTTTAATTGTTATTAATTTAGTAACAACTTTTAGCTAAAAAAATCTTTTAAATAACTGCTGACCTGTTAATTATCTGTTTTGCTTAATTATATATCTAGTTAAGAAGACAAGAAAGATTTTCTTAGCATTTGTTTTCTAGAGCTTTTACAATAACTTCACAGTTAAATATTTATTAATGATAAAAATACTGATAAATAAATTTAGATTTATTCAAATGTGCTAAATTATATCTTAGATTTCCCCTACATGAAATAGTTTTGCTTGCAATTGTCTCCAACTGGTTATCCCACATAGCCACTATTGTCTACAAGATATCTATTGTTAATCTACGTGATCCATTAGCCGTTCGAGATGTCTATTGGACATCTATGGCATATCTGTCCACAAAATCTATTCTTTGGATATATATTGGATATCTCTGTGTAGACTAATTTAGACATAGACATTTAGGACATCTAATAGATAAGCATCAACTCTTATTTGTTAGACATCGATATTCTGGATATCTAATAGATGCGCACGTCGTTATATTTTTCGACTTACCAAAATTATATTTCTATTAGATGTCTAAATCAAGGACTTCGAAGATATTGGTTTTTGTGTTAGATACTTCGTAAAAAGATGGATTTTCGAGAGCTTCGCAATGAATTTTCTCATCTTTTCTTTACATGCGCATGTCCACATTTATCTACTACACGTCTATAAATGTCGTATGATGTCTATAAATTTCATATAACCTGTAGAATTCAACTTATATCCACTAGTAGTCCATTTTAACTAAACTGAATCTATGAGGTCTATAAAAATTATAAAATCGATTACTAATTGACGTCATATCTAAAGTACGTATTTATATCTATTAGTCGTCTACTGCAACCAATAAACGTCATTGAGATCATTGTTGGCTCTGGTTTCAACTTCTTATGGATATTCGGCTATGAATACCAAATTATTAAAATCTGATGAATGATCTTTAAAAGAAGTAATATTGATTAAAAAAAAAAGTTCATCATCTGCCAAATATTTGCCTTTCCAGTTTTACGCGTTAAAATATACATATTACTTAAGAATATGTCTTTAACATTAAAAAATATATGTATATAGTTATGCTATATATTTTTTAATTTCGGATTTAAATTAGTAAACTTTTTATGCCTGTTTCTAAAAAAGATTAGGGCAAGAAACAAGAAAGTTTGCTGAAAAATAGAGAAGGGCATTATATGATATGCCGAAGATTGATAACTATTATTTTAATTACTAATAGTTGAAAAAAAAATTACTTTTACTTTATTTTAATACAGATGGCAGCACTGACAGCCCATTAGGGTAAAAAAAACAAGTACACTGCTTAAGCGCCTAAACCTGAGAAAAAGCGCCAACTGTTATGGCAACCTTGTAACCTTGCCCGTGCTAAGATAGTGGTTGATTGATGAGGGAGAGGATAGGACCCTCTGAAAGGGTCGAGGGGAGGGGGGAAGAAGGGGGGTTAACGTGAACCACCCCATGGTTTAAATAAAAGAAGCTATAGACGGTCGACAGAAAGTGTCAAACATTGTGTGATTCGGACTTCAGAATGGATCCGCGTGCGTCGTATTTTGGCCCTTGGCATCGCTATCTTTATGAAGATGAATTATCATCGGAAGAAAGTTCAGAGGATGAAATGTAAAAAAAAAACATAGAGCATAATATTTTGGTTTGGCAACATTTAAAGTCAAATGACGAAAAGTTACGACAATATTTTCGTTTGAAGCCCAGCCTCTTTAAATATGAGCTTGTGTATATCAAACAAGATATATATTTTAAATTAAATACTTGAAACGATGTATACATGAATAAATGAAATTAATAATAAATTTCTTCGATATGTACTTGTATTGCAGCTAGCATACTTGAACTTGTCTATACAATAAAACTATCATTCAAAATTCTTTTAACTTTGAATATGAATATTGTTATAACTAGACAATGTTATTAAGCTCCAAAATAAATGTTCCAATTAAATGAAATAAAATTTAAAAAAAATAAAGCTTAACTTGTTGATGAATTAAATTCCGCAGTTAAAAAATATAGCACAAAGGGGTTTTTATCTCTAGAAGATACAAAACAGAGTTAAAATAAAACATATATTACAACATTTTAGCCGAAATCCGATTTATATCCATTTTCGTTTCTTTAATTAATGATTTTTTGTAATTAAAATGATCTTTTTTTGAATGATCTTGTTGTTCCTTACAAAATCAATGAAGATCTCATCCTCCTCCATTGAAAAAATGAATTTTCGGGTTCCGCATTTGACATCCTGACCACTTTTGTTACCCACAAAGCAAAAAAACAACCAAAAATCACCGCCGTTCAGCAACAGACGGCTGATAAAAACGTTGGAGCCACCGTTCCCCGAAGCACTCCAGGCGACAGACTATAGCGGAGGTGAACGATAGACGGACAACGCTCCCTAGGAAACCCAACCGGCTTGTTTGTATTGTACTCACTTTCATTCATGGGCTCAGAGCTTTAAGCAGGCAAAGATTAAAAAGAAAACTTATTTCGTCAAAGGAATACGACAGTGGGATCAGTTCCACTTCAACTGGAGCCTGATTTCCGGCAGGACAAACGGGCACGTAGCCTGAGCCCTCACTTCCAGGGGCCTTACAAATTTGCTTTAAAAAATATAATATTGTGGGGAAAATGTGCCAAAATTCGTTGCCACAAAAAAAATCAATTGAATTAAGTGCAATTAATTTTTTCAAAGGCAAAACCCTATAATTATTCACTGAAAAAAAAATTCTTACAAAAAACCATAATTGTATGGTAATGGTATTTCTAGTAATAAAACCAGAATACCAGGTACTTAAACCATTCAATTAGTAACCTTACTATTCGTTTTGGTAACGGATTACTAGAATTTCTGGTATCTAAAATTATAGCTCTTTTTACCCGTACGTTTGGTAAGATTACAACTATGAAAAGTAAGTTTACCACCACAAATGGTTTTCCTACCTTACGCTTTGTTTTTATACGAGAAGCATGGTTAAAAAACCAAATTAATTTCCAGAAAGCATCGGTCTTTTTACCATATGCTTGGTGATCGGATCATGTTGAGCGCAATGATACCTACCAAATACCACGGTATTAGCTGAAATTTTGACTACCAATATATGTGTGGTAAATGTCACTCATCAAACATGGCGGTGTTGTGTTGCAGTCATTTGTAGCAACTCGAAAGAAGTCATATAAGCAAACTAAACTAATTATACTAGTAGTATATATTGCATTTTATTGAAAGTAGTATGAAAATGGAGCTCCGCGCGACATTTCCCGATGGATCCGGTACATTTCTTGCGAAATGAAATTTAAAATTTATAATAGAAATACATTGATTACGCATGGAGTTTACGTAATCTTATTTGGTAATATTAACTTTGTACACAGCAATAATACTATTGTATACGGTAATAAAACCACTATATACGGTAATAAAACCACTACATATGGTAGTAAAACCACTACATAAAGTAATAAAACCAAATGCGCTACCAAACATCATGGTAATGAAACCATATTTTTCTAGTAATTTTACCATAAAGTCACTACCAAACAGATACTGGTAGATAAACCACATTTTTTGGTGTTCCATATGAGCCAGAAAATACGATTAAATATACCAGATTCTGGTAGTTGGACTAGAATTTCTTTTCAGTGTTATTTTCTTTGTTATTTTTAAATATTCCGTAATATCCATGCGAATAAATCTTAGTATTTAAAATATAATGACATGACAAGATGATAGGTCTCTGATGTTGTATCTAATGGGCATTAAAATGAATACTTTAACATTTTGGTAGGCCAATTTTCCTCATAAGTTACAATCGATGTAGGTATGTTGCCATTGCAAACCATTTGGGGCTAAACCGTACACTTCTGTGCGATTTAGCCCCAATCTGTGCCTCGCTTCAATATATTAAAATAACCTTAAATTCTATCACTTAACCAATCATCGCTAACAACCAAAAGAGAGCTTAAGATAAATAGTTTATCATGATCTTACAGTTACTAGCATACAAGAAAAGATTCTTCACTTACCTTTTATTTAGAACTGGATGAAAATTTTAAGAAAATGAGTAAAACCAGGTTTTTTTACTGAGGCACTGATACTCATACGCATAGCTAAACGATATCTATATTGTAAACTTGCGCGATCTGCCGATATACTATAACACTTGACGGGATAGTCTAGCTCAAAACCTAGGTCAAAAAATGGGTGTACGGTTTAGCCCCACTCTCCCCTAATAGCAAGCTTATTTAAATTTTCGGAGGTCGTTAAAAATATTAGCAGAAACTGACCGACCCATTTATATCTAAACTGTATCCAAAAATTAAACAACTGCCAAATATCAATCTCGCGCCGAAGGAAAATCGAATCGTAATAATATATCTTAATCTAATTGATATTTTTGTAAATTTGTCATATATAAAGCCATCAAGAAACTTAGTAGGGTTTTTTTGCTAATACTCTAAAATATTAAAGTGTAATCTGTAGTGACGAAACACTATATATAGGAGTATTAAATTAGTAATGACGTTTTCTTGGAAGAAATAAGTTAAACGACATAAAAAACAAAAAAACATATAATTTCCAACCAAATACAATTTAATTGCAATAGCAATTATTTAAAAAAGCACTTCGCCCATTAATGGATAAGTATTCATAAATATATTTTTATTTGTTAACAAAAAAAAAATAATCACTTTAAGTAAATCTGGCGAAGCATAAAAAATCAAATAAAGGTTTTAATAAATATATAAAAATATTTTTTAAATAATATTCAAAAACCCCAATCTTACCAATTAACACACGTGCTTATACATACTTAATTTCAATTTGTTAATCTCAAGTCCAGAAAGCTTACAACGGTTCTTGTAAAGTCTATGAAAGCGGTCTTTAAACAAATCACACCTTTCCAGCGAAAAAACGCTGAAAATTGAGGAATAACTTCCCCCTTCCATTCTGCTTATTTTAACACCTCAGATACAGAGTCACACATTAATCGTGTAGATTAATAACTTTTTTTTATCAAAAATACAATTACAAATACAGTTGGCTTTATTCAGGTGTATGTCATGAAGTACTTAATTTCAGCTTTTATTCATGTCCTTTTTTTGATCGATTCTCCGACTGGCACTCTGTTTCAACGTAACTTTTATTGTGTGGTTATTGCACACGTGGTAGATGCACACGATGGTACTTCCACATATAGGGAGGGGCTTGTGAGGGGAGAGAGAGAGACTCCTTTAAAAAAGTGTGTTCCGGCATTTAAATTTTGTAACTGTATACAGAGTTAAAACTAAACAATATAGTTTTTGCCTTAAATAAAAAAAATTCAAAACCGTCTTTACATACAACAGCAAAACGGAATGATTCGCAAACCATGTTACGCAAAAACCCCTCTTGTCAGGAATTTTTTATCTGTGAATCTCACATGAGTGGAAAGCCCACGCTGCCCTTTGATTCTCCAATCGAGGCTCGAGAATAAATTTATCTTCATGTAACATATCTGTTGCCACTCAAGATCTGAATCTTGTCTATTAAAAATAGTTGTTTTTTATAATATCGTGTAAAAAAACTTTAAAAAAAATAATCGTTGCAAAAATAATGCTTTTAACAAGCTTTGCAAGCATTTAACGAAATCGTGTTAATAAGTTACTTTTACGCATTAATGCGACAAAGTAAATACTAGCAATTAATTAGTGGAAAATTCCATTTGAACGTGATACTTTATTAGGCGGTTTTCTGATTAGTGGGAATGTCTTAGTTTGTACAATAATCTTCATTTGGAGTTTAATTTCTTATGCCAATCAAAAAAATACTTCTTAATTTGAATGTGAATTTATTACAACTTAAGAAATTATTTTTAACAATTTTATTAACTCGTACAAAAAAAGCATTACTTTTCGCACTAAATGCATAAATGTTATACTACTAGTTCAAAAAGTAAGGATTTGTTTAACGAGTTGAATAAATTTTTTTGTGAGTGTGATAGCGATTAATTCGCGAGTTGAAAAAAAAACATATAAAAAAGAATAAAAAGAATTTCGTAAAGAAAGTCAGGCATCATCTGAACAAATTAAACTGTACTGTATCTCTACATAAAATAGAATACAGTAATTTGATTTTCCGACACGTTGATTATTTTAGCACATATGAGCATGTTAAAATAGGAAAATAGCAATTGTAGTTTAATAAAATATTCTTACATAAATAGAGCAATAATGATACCTATTCACAAAAACTGTCCTTAAAAGTTTAAATGGGGCCCATTGAAATTTTAAAAGAAAAAAAAATAGTTATTTTGGCAACTTTTGAAATAAGTTTATTTTCAAATAATTTATCGCGTAAAGATCCGACATAGGAAATCCAGACGACTAGATAATGTCTTGACTAATCTAATCACTTCCTTGACCCCCTGCGATGCGTCTTGGACCGCGGCCATCTGAACCCTCGGGGAAGCAGTCCCAAGAAGTTCTCCCCGTAATAAGAGATAGAGGGGGGTCTAAGAGATGTGTTTGCTGTGAGGTGTTTTAATCTTCTTTCAACAAGTATTTATTCGGGAGCGAATAAAGCCAAATGATAAACATTCTTTTATCATAAGGATAGCATACCATAATGAACGATTTTATTGCACAAACTTTCCATATAATTTCATTAAAGAAATAATACTCTAGGAAATCTATAGAAACGGTTGACTTTTTTACATTACTGCACTCTTATCAGCTTATTATATAGTCCGTCATCAATATAAACTCTCCATCGGCAACCTGCGGCCCTTTTACAATTTTGTGTGGCTCTTCGCTCTTTTCAAAAACCCAAAACTATAAATAAAAATATTTGAAAAATAAAAGCCTTACAATTTTAATAAAAAAACTTTCCCGTGGATTTATTTTGCTAATGGATAATTATGTATTGTAATACAAACTTAGTGGTAGTTAAATCACGTAAATAAGCAGTTATCGCAATGAGAGATAAATGAAAGAGAATGAAGGGATTTATAGCTCATGATTTGCAAAATTTTCTAAGCTTATTTCAATAATGCGAAACCTGTTTAATATTCAAATAATGTTTTAATTACGTTGTTATCACTTTTTTGACATCTTTCGAATGATGAATTCAGTTCTAAATTTAATTATTTTCCCCAAATGTGTAGTTATCTAGTAATAAGGATCTTATTCTCGAAGTATTTGTGGTGCAATCGATATGTTTTACTAAAACAACAAATATGTTATTTTCGTTGAAAACTTGAATTTGAAACCTATGTTTATTGTTTCTTTGCAATCTATGCATTTAAAACTTTTCTAATGCAGTTTCGTTTAAGCGGGGCGATGCATGTAACCGCCTGAATGTTGACCATGTTTCAGAGTCAAAGTTTATGTAAAAAGGAAGGAAATTAATGAATGGTTTTGAAATTCATTATGTTTATTCATTATATATTAAAATACAAGAATCAAATTATTTTTGTTTTTATTTTTCAAAATGGCCACCGTAGTAACTAATCTCCTGAGACCCTCAAAGCAAAATGCATCAATCTGCGGGATTTTTAGCTTCTCCATCGGAAATCCAAATTTATTGGCAAGCCTCAGAATAAAAGAGGTTCGATTTTTACCGGGTTTTTTTCCAGTAGGTTTTTTTTTGTAAAAAAAAGTATTTTTTTAAAACAAATTTTGGCATTTTTGAATTTTAACTAGAATCTAATACAATAGAGAATACGCATACCACATTTCATACGAATCCAGCCATTATTGTCAACCAATTAAAAAAAAGTAGTTTTGAGATAAACGCGTTTTAAGTTTTGACAGGCAGAAAATGACTTTGAGACTAAGGTCTGACATAAAACTTTTTGTGCGCTCGTAGCACTAGTTTTTGTTCTAAGTTCTGCATTAGTTCACCATACAATATAATAGACCCCAAGTGTCAGAAATTTGAAAAGCCGGTAGATATGCAACTTTTACTCCAAATTTTTTCAGTGAAGTGTAAAAGTATAACAGTTTATGCAAAGGGAGATGGTATAGCGAGCATCCGTAACTGTCCATATCTAGATTTATAGGTGGACAATACCTTCTCTTTTCTAACATGCGAAAGAGAATTTAAAACCCAACAAGTATAATTATAACAGTGGTTGTCGCCTAGAAGAGTTTCCACTTCTACACACGATATATAAACCTTAAAAATAAAAATAAATGAAATCACCAAACACTGCAATTTGGTTTTTGATTTAAACATTTAATCGCCATAAATGGCTATTTTTATTTACTTTCTTTCGCAAAATAAATTGATATTCTTTATTGTTCGCTGAATTAATTTGCAGTTCAAAGAAGAAAAATATGTAGTGCAACTAGCTTTATAAATCCGGAGTAGAGTGGGTTACCTTAATAAACGGGGACTTGTATATATGTATATTATGAAAAACTTTTACTTTAGGCCAATCGATCTAACTACTAACTGGATCTGTTCCATCAGGATATTATGAGCACACCACCCCAACCCTGCTCACTGCTGATGTCAGCATTATTTTGTTTTACTTGAATGTCCGACTGAATTTCGGATTTTATTTTTATTAAGTAACTCTACATTTGTACATAAATATTCATAGATATTTCCATATATTTTCTTCTTAGAAGATGCCTTCAGTACAAAAGCAATAAGCTCCTAAAATTTGGAATGTGTACCTCAAATAGTTTCGGCTGAGTGTTGATACGCGATTCAGTCAGGACTTATTTCTTTATTGATATAGATTGGCTTGTTTGATGTGACGAATTTCCTTCTAGCTTTCATTCCTGCATTTCCTTCGATCGGTGCTCTGCTCCTATGTGACATTGATTCCCTAATCGTGGCTCGAAAAAATTATTTTCATCCAGTATTTCGGTTGACACTGAACGCCTGAAACATGCCCATTAAAACATGCCCCATGATCTAAAAATAGAAGCGAAACTTAACATCATTCATTACATTCCCTGGAACTAACCAACAAATGATAGGGAGACTAAAATATTTATGCAAAAAAAATCTTTTTCTACCGCTTTCTTAATCCACTTATTATGACCCATCAAAATAAATATTGTGTTATATACTATGACGTTATACATTATCTAAACTGGAATTATGTCACAAATAAATATTTTTTTAATAAAAAACTTACATTTTAAATTTCTTGTTCGTTTGACGAAATGGCAACAGAGGACATATTGTATAAAAATGGTTTTTTTTCTTGTAATCTCCTTAAATGGAGGTTAAATATTTAGTTTTAAATTTTTAAATATACTTCTAATTTTAAGTATTTTTAAATGGAATTTGGGATATAGCCTTGTCGGATTTTTTTTTGCCTCAATATGACGTAACCCATTTACCTGGAAACTTGTGATTCGTTCTTTCGTTCTATGAATTTAGGTGACGGACAGATAAACAGACCGAACAATTATAATACGTTCCACTTTTGAAGTTATAAACGTAGTGTGGAAGCAAAAATCAAAACACTTCCCTCCCTACCACAATTTTTATATAATGGCCTCTTCAAATTCCAAACAAACGTTAAATTACCGTTATCCTGATTAATAAAATATTAAATTAAATTACTACTATTATAATTTTAAGATCATTTGAACGTTTTTTTAAAGAATATTCACAAAAATATCTATATTTTGTTGATATTTCCCTAATTTTCATGACTTTGCGGGACTGTAACAGAAAAACGGACATTTTTTCGCGGGATAGTGAGACATAAAGCAGGAATGTGTCACCAAAAACGGGACGTCTGATCCAAATATTCTTATCACGTGATATCTCTCTCCTTTCCCAACTCTTTCCATAATAAAACACATTCAGCAAGAGAGAAATTGCTCCTTAGAAATGTGATTAACATCAGTATTCATTAGCTACTGAAAGTTATAGAAAAATTTTCATATCCTCTTCTTTTGAAGCAAAAATTTTATTTGAGATATCAGCCTATATCTCAGATCTGTGGTTTTTACAAACTTTAGCGGGAACTGACAAATTTTTAATATTTTTATCATATTACTCAAAATTTGCAAATTTTTCGCAACTAACTTATTATTTTAGTTTAGTTCAGATAAATTGGTCATGTAACTGCTGCCTAAACACAAACCATACAGGCCAAATATCTGCCTTTGTAATTCCGGCCCCGGTAATACCCCCAGTAATTCCCCATGTCCCTTGGAGATAAAGGGGAGGGGGGTTTTCTTGGAAGAAGGCTCAGGGCCAGGCCATTGGCAAAAAAGGGCGGGGTAGACGCGGTAGTTTTATGTAAGGTAGTGATTACCAGATTTTGAAATATATCTCTTTCTAACGATCGCCAAATTGTCAAAAATCGCAGCGCTCTCTAGCGTATGATAATCAAAATAAAAACATCATTTGAAAATATTTGATTGTAGTTAAGACATTTTTAAAAGTAGTTAGTGATTCTCTATTTCATTCGTTTCATTTGTTTTAAATTTTCTAATTAGGTATCCAACTATTTTGGAGAAGAAATCGTACTTTATTTTTATTATGTAACTGCAAAAAAAGTTACTTCGAACATATATAAACAAATGTTCGAAAAATTTAAACTAAAAACTTAAAATAAAATATAATAACTAATAAATAAAATTAAAAACGATACAAAGGTATAGATAAGTTTGAATATTTAGATTCATTCCTAATTTGATTAGTTCCGTGTATTTTTCGTCAAGATGTTGTTTCATAATATTAAAAAAGTGGACAAAAAAACCCCAAAAATCGATAGCCTTTAACTAAGAATTTTTTTTAATATATAGTCAAATCTGAAGTTTTTTACATTCTAATCTTGATTTTCTTGAAATTTGTTTCCGGATTTTTTTAAAAAGTATTTTCATTTATAAATAATGCAATGCGTCTGAAATTAAATTTAAAAAAATACAATTAAATGAATTTGCAAAGAAAGTTACTCTAAATTATAACAAATGTCAATATGGTTAATTTTAATGAAACTTTCATTGAAAATAGTAATAACTATGAGATGACTATAGACACATGGTTTCATTTCATTGCGCCAATTCTTTCAGAAATTTAAATTTTCAAAATAGCAGCAAAATATAAAAAAGTGCATACTATAATTTCTCTAGGAAACTTTCGAGGACTTTCTTGTATAAAACAAAAACCGCGCAAGTTAAAACGTAGTTGACTTTTCTTTAAAAACCATACTGTACCATCAATGGTAACGACAAATTGGCTCAATCGTTAGAGTGACAGACTCAAGATCGGTAGGTTATAAAGAGCGTAGGTTCGATTCCCGCTTACCCTCGACCACCAAGCAACAACCGGAATAACGAAAAAAGAACCTCTCCACACATATATCATGTTTTTTTTTACTTTCTTTAAGTGGCGCCCTCTATCTATAAAACTTTCAAAATTTTGCCATATCTAGAATTCGTAGATTTAATAGATATTGTAGACCTCGGTCGACAAATGTTTTGTTGTTACGGATGTATAATAGATATCCACACAGTACATACGACTGCTTAGGCAGGTAAACTGCAGCAACTTAAAAATTTTCAGTTTTTTACCCTTTCGAAATGTATTTAACTTAAATTTTCATGTGCCAACGCTTAATTGCGATTTTCGATACAAATTCACTATTTTTTGGCAACAGCAAATTGCAGTAAGTGGGAAAGTGCAGTAAGTATTATTTCACCTGGCTAAAAGCTGTTGTTTAGTATAAGCCAATATAAAGGTTCATGAACAAATGCTAAAACACAATCTATTTTTCTAAAAAGAAATGTTTCTATTTAAATAAACTACACTTATAATGCATATAAATTTATTTTGAATGTTTTTAACCTTTATTAAATTTTAAGTAATAATTACTTTTTTGATTAATAGTTCCTAAATACTGTTCTTCAACTCTTTTGAGCATTCTATATGACAGACGATTTTTCCCCTTTTTACAACAAACTGATTTGTGTTAAGAATTCATTTGTTCTACTGATCTCTAAATAATTATTTAAAGTACATTTTCTATTTCTCAAAGCCTTATTAATTTTTTGTATCCTTTATTATGCCAAAATTTCGTTTTACAAACCTCATTTTTGAAACTTCTCTTATTCATCACTGTTCTACTAATTCGTTTGAAGTCACATAATAGGTAATAGCCCCTTTAGTATTTTAAAATTTTGTCTTTTTGATAGTTATTTATTAAACAATGTATTTTTTTCCTTTTCAGTTACTTATTATTCTTTATTATCTGAATTATAATTACATTAAGTCCTATTCTCATATCTTACCTTCTAAACAAATTCAGTGGAACTAGAGGCCCTAGTGTGCCAAGACCTTTTGTTCCCATTCCAGATTTTGTAAAAATGGGCTCTTGGGGCGTAAAGCATACCTTGTTAAGTGATCAAACACACACCCCCCACCCCCTGTTAATTTAATTCCCAATCATGTTTGATCCTCATTTTATTGCGCCACTGAAGGGATGAAAGGATGAGTGAATCTTGCCCAACCCAGGATTCAAACACTGGATATGGGGAAAGCTACCTGAAGCTTTACCAGTGGTTACTGCAGGTTTATCAGTCCACGGCAGACAGATCTTTCATTGTAATTTTATTTTCAGTAATTAGTATGCCTAACATTTTTAAAAACTGTTATTTGTTCACTCCATTGATATTATGATGCCTAAAGTATTACTCGTTAAATACTTAGATTTCTACTAATATTATAAGTAAATTTTTTAAAAAAATATTTATTACTTTTTTTGCTGGTTTGAATATTTTCTTATTACCTTAGACTTCAGTACTTAATTTAAAACAAAACTAATAAATAAACAAGATTGTACAGTTTATTTCAAAAATCCCAACTACTAACTGTACTTTTCAAAATAAGAAAGAGGTATAGTCCTTAAGACTTAAGATCACAGCACAAACTTCAGAAACCAAAACACTTTCTTTCCCTACCCCCTCATGTGGTTTTCCAAGAAATGGTGTGAGCTTTACTGTTTTAATTTTTTTTTCACCACCCTACTTGGGTTTGGAAAGCAATTGCGATTAACCTCACAGCAGAGCCTCAAACAAGGTAGGTTTACAACAGCGGCACTCATGATATTACCTGGAAAACCCCATGAGGGTGTAGGAAAAGAAAGTGCCTTTGAAGCTTTCATTGTAGTCAGAAGGAATATATCAAGGCCACACTTCCATATTGATGATAATCATAGAAACTAGTCACCATGGGACAGAAATAGTCCACTATGCACCAACTATTCCTTGTAAACACATAATTGTTTATTTGATTATTTAATTAAAAAAATAGTCACTAATCTGTGATAAACTTATTTGTTGCTATGCTATTATAGAATATTAATTATGTGGAAACATTGTATAGTAGTGTTTTTTTCCTATCTGTTTAAGTATTATACTACTATAAGATATTTAAAAAATAATTTCAACCATTTTAGAATCCAAGTATTACTCCTCTTCAGTCACCATCTGTTGCCCCTCCTCTTCCAAAAACTGACATCATACCAAACGCTTCTAACATTTTGGAACCTCTTAATCTTGAACCCGGTAACTAAGACTTTTTTTCCTTCTTAAGTTCCAACTGTATCTTAACTAATCTACTGATATATGTTTAAGTTTTAATTATTACCCATAAATATAACTCATGTGTGTTTTGAAAAATGTATCATTTATTCCTGTAAGGGTAAGTAAATTAGCTGAACTGTAATTTTAATATCATACAGTGAAAACGAGTTTAAAATGTTAAAACTTTTTAATAGTTTAGAAATATGTATTGTTAATCACATGTTCAATTTAATTCGAAGAATTTTAAGTACAATTAATCCCATTATTATAAAAGATACAATTACAATAAAAAGTAGAAAAAAAATAGTCTATAAACTTAGAGCAGCAATGTTTTCTTTTGTCATGTGTAATAATGTGTGAATAAATTATTTTTTAATTATATTTTCAACTAATTTTTATTATTAGATATAACCATGGAAAGTAATGATGATGAAGAGGATTAAGCTAAAAAAAAGATAGTTTTTTTGCAATCAAAAAGATTGGTATTCATCAATTTTGTTCTTCGGCATATTATAAATGTATGTTATTCACTGCATCATTGAATAAAATTTGTTAATCTTTCTAATATATTTCAGATAATTTATTTAGTACTTATTTACTGACACACATTTAAGAATTGGTTAACAGACTATCTATAACAGTTTGGAAAGTAAGTTATGGAGCAAGTTGTAATTTTTTTCATTCAGCCCTTGGTCCAGTATTTCAACTACCATATAATTGTTCGTCATGCACTATTCTATAATAACACTTATCCTCAATTGCATACATGTCAGTAATGAAGTCATCACAGACACTCATTAATGATGATTGGCAAGAAAATTTTCAGTGTGAAAGGCTTTCCTTTTAAAATAAACAAAAAACAAGACAAATGAAGACCATAGTACTGAAAACTAGTTGTAGGACAAATTGAGTCGCACGGAAAAAACCAATTTAAAAACGTTTTTATTTGTTAAGGTTAAAATAGAATTTACAAATGGGTCATAATGAATTAATTTAGACTAGTATTGCATAGTACTGTAACGTTCATATATCTGGGTTTCATTTTTCTAACAATTCTATACACTGACAGTCAAAAGTGATTTTACACCCAGGTGCATTTTGGTCTATAAAAAATTTCTGAAACATTTTTGTATGTTGTGTACATTCTTTTTTACCTAAAGAGAAGTTCATAGTTTTACAAATAATACGTCAGGAAAATTAATTCGTATTTAGAGCAAAACTATGCCACTATTGCTCTGATATGAAAATTAACAAGGGGAAAACTAACATTTGTGGACAAGTGGTGTAGTTTCGAGGAGTTCTGAAAATCTGCTAACTATTTTAGCATCATTTCTTAGAATTTAATCAACTTTAAAATTAACTGCATATCTAAAGTTTCTCTAATTTATTAGAAATACGATTACGTAAAGAAAATACCATTTCACATTGTGCATACATGGAAAATATGTACTTTATTTAAGTACTCAAGATTTGCATACAATCTACTATTTAACCATTAACATTCCTAAATGTTTTGCGAATTTCCAAAACACATGTATAGTTTTTATGAATAAAAAGGCAATTTTACAGTGTAACCTTTTTACAAATTAGGGGACGTAAATAAATTGTGTAACGCAAAATTTTGACTTTTGACAACTCCCCTATGTCACATTGCGTCATGTTTAATCGAACTCCTCCCCCTAATATTACGTCACTTGTTGCACCCCCCCCCCTTAAAAAAAAGTTAATTTTAATATTTCCCTCTGTTCCTGAAATTTGAAAAAAAAGGGATATTTAAAAAAAAAATAAACTTGAAAAGAAAAAAATAAAATTTATCTTGGTTAAATAATTTATTCATAGGAATATACCAACATTGTATTTCCGTTGTCCAAGGTCTAACTAGCCATTCACTAATGTCTTCTAAAAAAGGGGATCTGAGAGTAATCGGAACTGTCTAGTTCTGGGTCTTTCGGTGTTTGTTCCGGTAGCTGCTAGTCCTCTAATTGGTCAAAATAGTGTCGCAATTTTGCGTGTTACAAAGTACCATTATGAAAAGGTCTGTAAAATATAGGAGACTAATAATGCCGACTTTGTTGCATATAATAATCTCCCCATCCTTTTTCTGATCTAATCATTCTAAAGTAAATAAAATATATTAAGAATTAACTTTTCGGAAAAAGTTTTTAATTATTTCCAATATTTTACGAATTAGAATGGCCAAAAATTCGAAATTAATAATGCATGAACCAAAGAAAGCATTTCATGCTTTTTGACTTTATGTGTGATGCATCAGATCTTAACTTAATAACACATGCTCCAATTCTTGTTGGAAATAAATAAATTTGTTTTGTGATGTGGTAAAGTTTGGTTTTAAATCCTACTTTCCTTTTCAAACGGAATAATAAATTCCAGTGGGGTGCTATTTTAATATTAAAAAAAGGAAATATATATATATATATATATATATATATATATATATATATATATATATATATATATATATATATATATATATATATATATATATATATATATATATTAGAGCCAGGAGCAAATTTACAGAATGTTTAAATAAGTCTCACCAAAAATTTATTTGCTATACATTCCAATTTTTTTATGTTACTTTATTCACTCAAAATTGCGGCACAAGTTACAAGCATTGCTAAATATATATTTTGTTCTGAAGATAAGCTTTCCCATTGTTATGTTACCTGCGTAAATTTTACCCAAAACTGTTGCAAGATAACATAAACCCGGATGCACACTTACACACTACTTAAAAAGTGAAATATATCTTATTTTGAATTAATAATGTAATTTTCTTTTTGTAAAAGAACATAGTTTTTGAGATAGATTATGTTATGCGCATAAGTCCAGTTTTTACACTGGGTAATTCGTACCCACTCTCCAAGTTCTGAACTTTTAGAATGCTTTAAACAGTTTATGCATTAATATAATTTTATTCAACATTGTTTTCAGAAATAACATAACTTTCTTTGTATGTAATAAGAAACATATTTTTATCATTTTCAAGTTTCTAGCCACTATTATAACATTAATATTTCACATTTTAAGGGTCCAATAATTTTTCCCTTAACTCTTGGCCCCTGAACTTATCTAATACTACTAGAATAAAAACAATTTTGATAGTCAACGATATGATTACTTCTACAATCAGAGGCTAACTGTTATCAGAGTTTCAAAAACATTTATTTGCTTTTCCAAATCCAGAATACTGCTGTTTAAAATAGCAAGTAAAATATTCTGTAATTATTTGTATGTTCCCTCTTTTTTATGTAAATTCCTACCATGACTTTTTCCTTCCCAAGGCTATTTATTAACCTCCTGCAGTCTGGGCATTGTTTTGTCAAATGCAATAGTTCCCAAAATAATATGTCTCAACACATTATTATAGGTTATTAACCTGTAAAAGCTAAGTTGGCAATGTTATACATAATCAACTTATCTACAGGTCCTTGCTCATTTGTTCAAAACAACAGAGATCAAGGCTCCTGTAAATTTGTTTATTGTAATGATGATGAGAATGGGCGTATATTGACAATATCTTTTTTGCAATAAGTTGCAAGTATTTTAAATTTGTGGCCAAACTATATGCAACCTATCTATTTTCACTTTTTATATTGGTTACAGCTATTTTAATTAATTCAGAATCTAGTAGTATAACAAATGGATTATTTTTTGTGTGAAAACCAAAACAAAGAGGAACAGGAAAGCTTGTTGCATCTAAGATATAAACTTGTTAAAGTGATCACCTAAGTCTTAACTGGCATACAACACATTCATTCTCAAGGAAAATCGTATGCAAAGTGTCTTTATCGCCCTATTTTTTTTTAAAAAATCAGCATATTAGAATTAATGAGAAATCACCAAAGGTAAAATTTTTCAAATCATATTCATAAGAATACAATCTTAAAGAAAATCTTCAATAAATTATGAACAAATAACATCAACATGATATGGCAGCTAAAATTTAACTCATTATGCAACAAATCTGTGTAATATCCTGAAGAATACATTTTGAAAATCTTATGGTATGGCGAAAAAATCTTTCGTTATTGCAAAATGATCATGTAACTATGCATGCAACTTTAATTCAAACCGACCAAACCTTCGTTCAAAAGTTTTTTATGCAAGTGTCCTAATGTGGATAAGTATACTTATGATATGGGAAGGTGGTGATCTTCGCGTTTCGCTTCATACTGGCTGATGCTGGGTAATACTGTAGGTAAAAAAAGTAGATAACTAATTTCATTATATTACGATTCATTATTTAAACCATTCAACTTGAAGTATTATCTAAACTAAATGAACTTTATGTTTCAAAGAAACACATGTATGAAAACAAAATATCCTTTTATTGTAAAAAACAAATGTATTCGGCACATATATTAAAAATAGAAAAAACAATAAATTGATTTAGCCTATAAACCACATACTCTTTAATTCATCTAGGACATCACTGGTAACATTTTTCTTTGTCTATTTGTAGTTGTAGGCATATATTAAGCATGAAGAGCTGATTTATCCAAAGATTTTACAACAGCAGCCACTAGACCAGCACCTTTTCCACTACCATCTTCAGCTAGAATAAGTTGAAACTAAAAAATAAAAAGGGTTATTAAGGTTTCTTAATTATTAGATTTAATGCAAATTTATAACTCATTAAACATTTTCTTTTAATTAAAGTTTAAAAACAAGCAGTAAACTTTCTCTCTTTTCTTTAGAGAGGTGGCAAGTTATCTTACCTAAAAAACTACGTTATGATTTTGATAGTTTTATGGGAGATTTTTTGCCTTTATCCGAAAGAAAAAGTTAAAAATTCTGTTTGCTGAAACTAGATTGTATAAAAATCAGATTTATTATATTTTTATGTATATATTTTCAATATTTTATTTAATTAAGGTACTTGTTTTTCTGCTGCTACTAAATTTTGGTTCTTTTTGATGATTTTAAAACAAAAAACATACTGGACTAAAGTATTTTACAGTCTTATTTTTCAATTTATCTAAGAGTTGGAAATGAATTAAAAAACTAATTTTACAACAAAACATTCGAATCAATTTAAAAAAGTGGGATTATAGAGCCCTGTAAGTAAGTTACAGTGCGTTAGGATCTTTGTTGTGAGGGGTATTCAAATAAACATCAAATAGAAAATTGCCAATCACAGCAGCCTTCAAAGGATTTATAAATTGCTTTTGTATTGTGACAAAGAAACTATTTTATACTTATTTTTCCTAGAACATTGCTAATTAGAAAGTGCAGTTATTAAAAATTAATTTAGTTAAAAACACTGAAATAATAAATGACCTCTTTTTGCGTTCCATGACATAGAATAAATGTTAAATGTAGTTATGTGTACTAGCACATCCCAAAATATTAAAAAAAATAATCTATATTAAAAAAGTTGGAATTTTATTAAGCATGCTCGTTCACATTGAGACAATACGACAGCAAGAGTGTATGCTAAACAATTTTAAAAATTGAAGCAGTATAAAAAGTAGCTCAAACAGTGTTGAAAACTGTTTAAAGAACTGTTGTGTTAAACTGTTGAGAGAACTGTTAAACTGTTGAGTATGATTATAATGCATCAAGACCTGATGGATTATCAATGAAGCTTATTGCAATATGAACCATCTGAACTTTTTACTTACGAATGTTACACGATTTATGATCTAAATAAGTATATAAATGATAAATATAAATAATGTTATAGAGGATTAAAAATAGTTTAAGGAAAACAAACTGATTACTTATTTATAGCTTCTGACTAACAAATCTCTAAAGAAGCCAATATTGTCTCATACTTGTATGCTTAACTTTGTGATCATTTGCAATTCTATTGATCTTCATTTGTGAAGATTGGTTCTACTTCAAATATGTGTCTAGTTTATTATAGTTCATATATATGGTTCGCAACTCAACAAGATAAAAAAATATTTAGATGGAATGATTGGGATGAAACTGATCTTCGAAAATGAATTCCAAAGTGCTTGAGCTGACAGTTTAAATTATAAATTGCAAATAATATTCAGCATATCTTTAAATAGTTGTAGTATATTTATGAAAGTAGTTTTAGGAAATGATAAGAAAGTAGTTATAAGTAGATTTAACAAAAATGGAATATAAAGTAGTAGCCATTTTTACAAAAAACATGTTAATAAAAAATACTTACCTTATGATTTGGTGCCAAAGATTTTATAAACTTCTCCATATATTTATCATATTTTGGATGATGCTTAAACAGAGATCCATCAATAGCAATTGTTACATCTTCTTTGTTCATTCTTCTTAATAGACTTGAAAGACCTACAACAAATGTTTGTGCTGCATACATAATATTTCTTCACAGGTATTTATAAATTCATCGATATATTACACTTAAATTTTTAGTATCAATGTTATAGTTGAACCAGGTTGCAAGTCATTAAAGGTACAGTGATAAGTGTCGTGACATCCTCTTGTGACCTGGCATTCATTTAATTAGATTTTTAAAAAATATTCCTGATACTACAGATTCATCTTAAACTTTAAGAACTGAAATGGTTGGAAGCTGAATGGAAAGAAGAGGATCTGAAAAATACTTTTCAGCCTTGCAGGTATCATTCATTAATTTGTACATATAAATAAATGATATAGCATAACAATGTATCCAAGCATTTAATCACTTTTTTACAAAGTCTTGAAAACCTCTAAAGTGTCAAATATGTTTGTCTTGTAAATAACCATATAATATTACAAAAATTATTAATTCTTGTGTCTTACACGAAAAAAGTAGTTCTCAATTTTGCTTTAAAAACCCTTTTCTGATAGATTTGCTACAAATTCATTACAAAAACATTTTATTGCTTAAGGTAAAGCATACACGTCCAAAGAAAATGGGGACCTTGTTTGTACCTTGAGTGTGAAAATCTTATTTGTTTAAAATGAAAAATTTGAGAAATTTCTTAATTTTTTTTATTAAAAATTTGTTGTTGAACAATAAGTGTTTTAAATATATCTGTTATTAGATTTAATTAATTTTTAATTATATTGTTTAAAAAGAAAATTCCAAATTGATTATCTGCCTAAGGTATATCATTTTTCCCTTTAAAGTTATTAGGTAATTAGTAAGAAAAGATATTAACCCTTTGAGGGATACAGACGTATAAACCCGCCACTTGACTGAAGTTTTTCATCAACACACCTGATTTTTAAAATTGTAAATTTTATAATTTAAAGTATGGAGCAGTCATTTATTTTACTGCCAATGAAATATAATTTTTAAAAATTAAAGAAATTAAAATTTTTAGTCAAAATTTAAAATCATGCAGTGAAAACAAGTTTACACTTCAGTCAAATTGCTTATCCATCAGAGGGTTAAAAACATTTTAATTTGTACCCTAAAAATGTGCGAGCATAAATATCTTACAAATTGAAACAAGAAGTGCTCCTCTTATTGATACAATAGTGCACACATAATGTACAATCTCTGCATCCTCCAGTGAAGATAACAAATTACAATTAGTTTTTAGATAGTCAACAATTTTTTCTAAATCGGATTCCCTAAAATAAAAAACATAACATAAATATTATTTTATGAAAATTACATACTTCATATAAATACAGTAAAATTTCTTTATAACGAATATCATTACAATGAAATATCCAGTATAACGAAATACCCAGTCCCTTTTGAAATCCCATAAGAATAACCCATAAGATAGACTTAAAAATTTCCATTTTAACGAAATTACTAACAATCAAAGCTTCATTATAACGAATGATTTTTTCTTCAGAAACTTCACACTTTTCTGTTTCTGCTGTTTGGAAAAGGCACCAAACAAGTTTTAAATGGGTTTGCTTATCATTGTTGTCAAATGGAAGGAGAAGGGGGGGGGGGGGGGCATCACCGTACCTCTACTCTTTGCTAATTTTCCCCCTAACCCCCCTCCCCAAGAAAGCCTGAAATTGCTATTCAATGGGTCAAACCCAAACATCTGTAGTGACCAGTACAATCCCCTTTAGAATTCTCTAATGATAGCCTGACATTATGACACTTTTGAGATTATGGTGTTCCTGGGATTGAATTTGAAAGCATGTGCGCAACTGCACATGGGCGTTGCTTTTATTCTTGTCACAAAGGAAGTCTTTAAGAATGAAAAAGACCGTCTGCTTTGCTGTCACAGAAAGTTATTCCTTGAAGACACTTTTAACATTGACTAATGGTTTGTCCCACACTCAACCTTTGTAACCATAGGGAAAAGGGTGGACTCATTCGTTCAAAATTTTTTTCACTTCTATTCTCTCTGTTGGTAGTGGTTGTCTTACTCTGTCTCAATCTAGAAATGACAGCCACCAAATGAGAACAGTTTTCCTTAGAGGAAAAGATGACCATAATAACGGATGTTGATAAAGGAATTAAAAAAAAATCAGATGTTGTAAAAAAATTAATAAATTCTCCTTCAATTTTATCAACCTTTTTGAAAGACCTAAATAAAATACAAGTGCAATTGCAGTTGTCGGTGATGAGTAGGAAAAGAATATTGACTGCGCAGTTTCAAGATGTGGACACAGCCATCTTCAAACTTTTAATACTTAGTTATATTATTTAGTAATTGTTTATTGAAAGTATAAATATTATAATTGTCTATTAATGAAATTGTTGCAGATTTTTGAGTTTTGTAGCATTTCAAATTTAACAAAATGTTATTTTTCATTGCAATTCTGATTTAATGAACAATCCACTATAACGAAGAACTTTTCTGGTCCCTTGGAATTCGTTGTAACGGAAATTTACTGTATATAAAAATATGTATGTTATTTAACCACTTTGTACTCATTTGCTCTACTAGTAGAACCACGCAACCTTTAAAGTTAAAAAATATCAGTGTTTCTACAAGTGGAAAGTTGGCATTCATAAGCCAAATCGCTGACATTCATCTAAAGATATTGGTTTGAGAAATGGCTTATGAGTATACATTTCAAAATAAGTGAGGGTACTGATTTGACAATATCAGAATAGCAAATAAATTTCACAGAATTTCAAGGGCTCTTAAGTAAGTTCCTAATATTAATTTAATTCTACTGCCGCTGTTGTTCTGGATACTGACATTTTGGAATATGCAATGTATTCTTTCAACCATCAGCAATATTCAAGGAACTATTCACATTCCTTTTAGCCATTTTTATTCTTTTGTGAGCATATTAAATAATTATGATTAAAATTGCGACAAACTTTAAAATGTTTTTGTATTTCATTTCCTTACAGTTATAGCAGTTAAGTTACATGAAGTTTTGTGTGAGATTACACAAAAGTTTTTTCAACAACACATTTTGAGAGCCATTACAATGATATGGACCTTTGTTTGAGCTTTTTTAATGTTGGCACATGAAAATAAACAAGGCGAAGCAGTTGACCATCAGTCATTACTGAAGATTGAATTTATAAAGAAGTTGAAAAAATATAAAAAAGTACAACATGCAAATGGTATAACAACAGTATGCAAAAGCTGGTTGCACAATACGACAAGTGCCTCGATATTGTCAGTTAAGTACAGGATTTCAAATGCATAGAACGTTTTTCAGAAAAGTAAGCGAGTTTCAGTTCGATTTCAAAATGGAACACCCTTTGAAAACATGCCTTGTGTTTGGATTTTATTTAGCTAAATATCAATTCAATATAATTGTCTAAATACTAAAGCCATCCATCTCCATTCACAAGTTGAGCTTTTTTTCAAAGTTTTTATAATAATGTTACATTTCAGTTTCAATGGTTTTAACAAAAATGCTAAAATAGACATGTAAAGATTACCAGGTAAGTAAAATATTTTAGGCTTAACCAAAAACAACAGTCATTGCTGCCGACTTTTAGATTTGGACACAGAGGTGAAAATTTTAGCCATGTTGTGAAGTCAGGGTGTCCAGAGGGTAAAATATTTTAAAATTCCCTGAATTTACCCAGCATGCTGCAACTGTTTACAGCACATAGTATTTTTAAAAATAAATTTCAGTCTCGCATTAATATAATTGATCATGTATTTCAAAGAAATTTGGATTAGGTTTAACAACCAACTGATAGTATTAAAAAAATATTTAAGGTAAGAGTTATTTTTTACCTGAAAAACTTTAGATTTAAAAGGCTTTATAAAACACTGCAATGTGTGTCCAACACTACAATGTGTTCCAACACAAAAACTATGGAAGTCTATTAAGAAAGCATATAAAAATAAAAGTATTTTTGTTAAGGTAAATGTGTCAACATATTTTTTGCCTTTACTGTTATAAAAAAATTTCAGAAGACCTCAGAAAAAATCGAGTATTCATAACAATTGGCAAATCTGAAATTTTTTAATAAAGTCAACTAAAAAAAGGTTGGTACTCAAAATGTTCTAGAAGATAGCTAATACTGATGGGGGGCTGCATAATCCTTATTTTTCAAAAATAAAAAAAAAATTTGATTCGTCACACAAAATTTTCAAAATACGTATCCCTAACAATTTCCGATTTTCCCTTTTACTGGACATAATAGGAAGGTACTCAGTAATCTCATGTGTTGCTGCACTTACAGAATTATGGAATTATATAAAGACAATAAATACAGTTTATTTCTAATATTTCTTCGAACCACAGTAAAAAATATACTCACTCGATTATGTTTGATACATCTGCCGCTGTAACATTCCAATCCTTAAACTTTTCTGATAAAATATTTTCGTTGATAAGACAATGGATATTGCGTCGCACAATTTCTCCAATATATTTGCCAGCAAATAACTTTTCGAATCTGAAGAATAAAAGCTCAATAATATTCAAGAAAAAAGAAAACATATAAGTTCATAATAGTAATTACTTGAATTAGAAAGTATTTAAATAGAAATAAAACAAGGAGATAAAAATGCATACAAAGTACATTTTTATAAAGAGAAAATTGAAAATAGTTTTTTAACCTTTCGAACAGCCTGGAAATGGGAAAAATGTATGGTTGCTTCCTTATTAAATTTGAAAATTAATTTTTTATCAAATTTGTTTATAATATGAGAGTTAGGTATGTTTTTTGAAAGATTATCAAAACCTTTCTAAATAAAAAAAAGTAAAATACCAAAAAATCATTATTTATATAATTTGAATATTTATGTTTATTGCTAAAAAGGCTGGGGCAAAAACAAGGCAAAATTTTGGTCTAACTCTCAGAAGGTTAATGACATAAAATAATTTCTGGTATTACATTTACATGTCCAGTAATTAGTGAACTGCTGGCCAAGCAGTTGTTTAACTGTTGGAAGTGCTGGTTACTGGTTTTTTAGGTAAACTTCTATTGGAAAATACACCTTTACGCTGCTGGCAATTGTTTGCTGATTATTTGTAAACAAATTGTTGAACAGCAGCTGACGGTTGATTGCATGATGGATATGTTCTATTATATTTCTGATGAGCCAGTGTGTTGCCAAACATCAGTTTGAGCATGGTTGTGAACAAGCAACGAATTGTAATAATATCCTGCTAATTATGGCAAAAAATCGTCAAGTTGGCATGGTTTTAAGACTTAAAAAAATTTGCAGTCATAATTTGAGAACAAATGGAAAAGTAATTTATATTTTAATTTATTTAAAGAAATTTGATATTATTTTCATAATAATATTTTTAAAATCGGTTTGGCCAATTGAATTACACTCAGTGGCGGCCCTAGAACATTTTTACAGTGGGGAAGATCACATTTTAATTTTTTTTTTAAATTTGTATTTTGTATGGACTATGTATAACAGCAATTTCTTTATCTGAAGTTATTCTTAGGTTGTACTTTTGTAGTTGTTTCCAACACTTTTTCACTACCTTTCAATTCAAGCATTTAACCCATCGGGTGTAATTCCTTGATTAATAACTGGAATTTTTTTTAATAAAATGCCCTTATTATGACAGACAATTCTTGTGTGAAAAGTTCACACTAGATTTTGTTTGACTCCCTTTTTTTTCCATAAATTTTTGAACAAATAATATTCAACCATCAGAGTTGTTGTCACTTATAGAAATACTAAATGATTATATTAAAAATCTAAACAATACAAATGAATTAAATTAAATGTTCTTTTATTAGGATCACTTTTTATTTCAGTTTATGTTTGTCAAACACAAATGTTGCCAAACATACGGATGTTGAAATCCTAATAAAAAATGGTTCTGAACAGCTGCTGATAGAGCTGATGGTCCCAAACGAAAATTTTCCTTTGACTGAATAATTATGTCAAAAGATATTTTTTTAATCAGTATAAAATTGAATATTGCATTTAGTTTTTTAGCAATGAATTATTGTTACTTTTGTCAGAATCTAATTGATTTGAAAATTTTTATAAAAGCATTGAAGTAAAGATTTCCTAGTAGAACAGCAACTTTGTAGCAAAAGAAAAATAATATTCTTACATAATGGATGAATAGTTCAAGTGCATTGAATAAAATTAGTTTGAGTTTGTGCTGCATAAAAGAGACAGATCATAAAATTTTTAAATGCATTGACAACATTAAAGTTATAGGACTGTTCTTTCTTTCTCAATGATATTAGCTTAATATAAAATTTGAATTGTTAGGAGATAAGTTAGTGCAGCAGTAATATGTAAAAAAAAAAACTTACGTAAAACTATTTACAAGAAGGGAGTTTTGATCAACTGCAAAATCGATGTCAGTTTTCATAAAATCTAAAACCTTATTGTCTCCAAATGCACCCCATTCAATGTCAATGATAACCTATAATAAAAGAGACAGGTAAGGTAGCGTACCAGAATTTCACTTTTGTTAAAATTAATAAACAAATGTTACATTATTTATTAAAAAGTTATCCAATGCGATTCAATGTACCCCTAATAAAATATGTTCCTTTTCCCTCCATATACCTAGCTTAATTTTACTATGCAGAAACACCTTTGTGGTTTGTGTAGAACATTTTTATTGATTATAAATTCATCATGTATTTTGAGTTATTGTCCAAAAAAGCTATCAATATCTACAACTTTCTTGATAATTAACTTAACTTTCTTTTCGAATACGAAAAAACACAGCTTTTGTAAAAATGTTCCATTCTTAAACTTTTTATAACATATAAACTGGTAAAAAACATGGTTTTAGGGGATTGAAAGTTAAACTAGAAAAAAAAATATAAAAACATTTTTCTTTGAATATTGAAACATTGCACGTCTTTTGATGTGTACTGTTTAATTTCAAATCAAATTTGACACAAATGAAGTCCCTATGTGCATTATTTCAAAGCATGTATAGTATTCTTTTTATATATATATATATTTTTTTTTGCAGAATCAGGTGATATTTTAACCTTTAGAAATGATGAAAACTGCACATATGATTTTTTTTGGAAAGAAATATGGAACAACAAAAACATAATGAAGGTTAGACACAAAAATTTGATCAGATAGGAATCAAAATTGAATAAAACAGTTAACTTAATTAACAGTTATGGCTAATAGTTATAGAAGAGACTTGATATAAAGAACGGTACAGTTGCTAAATTTTAGAAAATTGGTGAAAATAAACAAAAAAAATAAGATTTACCTATAGGGAATAGTTTATACATTACTTAATTTTTCTCAGAAAATAGTGCCTCATATATATAATACTATTAAAATATAAAGTAAATAATTAATAAGAAATAACTAATTTGGCTAAGACTGGCCCTCTGGCTATAGAGATAGTAAAATCTTACGCTTTTGCATACTATCTGTAAGCAGGGGACATGTAATGGAGAATTACTAGGAAATTTTGCACCTGTTGAGTTGATATATGTATTATATATATCTATATCTATATATATCTATACATATCCACACACACGTATATAATATATACAGAGTGGAACAAAAGTAGGCTTACAGTTAATGCCGGCCCAAATGTACCATTGGTAAGAACTTTGAGTAATTTAGAACAGGTATTTTACATGGTCATGTTTAGTTTTGTTGGTTGGCTAAAATTAAGCCGTACTATAGTGTATCGAATCTAAAGAGTGGCGATTTGTGGACTTTGGTTTAGTTTCGAGAAAGCTTCAGTTTATTTGTTTGATGCTTTAAAAATATGCAAATAATGTCACCAGCTGACATAACTTTGAATCCCGCCACCTGCCGAATATCCTATAAAAGGATTTGTGTTGGTGGAAAATTTGTACTTTTGTTGTAAACCAAGTGTAAACCATGGCTGGAAATCTGAGCGAGGAGCACCAATGGTGGATACTTAAGACCTACTGGATGTACGAAAATGCGGAGACTGTGCGTACGATATGGGAAAATGAGTTTAATTTGCCTACCCTGTTCCGTCAAGCGATTTACCACATCAGAGACAAGTTTGAGACCACGAGTTCCGTCGCCAATGCACCGAAGTCTAGACGACCAGGCACGACATTGACACAGGAAAATGAGATTAATGTAGCCCTTGCATTCGTAAACAGTCCAAAGAAGTCTACGCAACAAGCGTCTCGGGAGCTGATGATCCTGAGGGCATCATTGCAACGCCTGATGCACCAGCTGGAACCTTAAGCCATACTGCCCAAGACTGTTACACGACCTTCTTGAGGACGATCCTGACAGCAGATTACAGTTCCTTGAGATAATGCGCGATCAACTGACTAAACAACCATACATCCTTTCGAAAATAGTGTGGACAGATGAAGCCTGTTTTAAATTGTCTGACCACGTCAACAGACATAACTCTGTGTACTGGGCCGACGAAAACCCACATGTCATTTTGACTAGCCATTTGAATCAGCTAGGCGCCACAGTGTGGGGTTGCATATCCTGCGATGGTGTTGCGGCTCCTGTCTTTTTCGATAGAATCGTTTATAGCCCCAGGAATCTGGATAAGTTGATACAAGTTGTAGTCCCACAACTGCAAGCACGGCCCGACTTTGCAAATTTGTTTTTTCAACAGGAAGGTGCCCCATCGTATTATTGTTTGGTGGTTTGACCATACCTGGATCTGACCTTCCTGAATCATTGGATAGGGAGAATGGGGAGCATTGAGTTTCCACCATGTCCCCCGGACTTAACTCCCATGGATTTTTTTCTGGAGAGTAGTAAGGGATAATGTTCATTCCAGAAAACCTGCCACAGTACGCCAGTTGAAGAAATTCATCGATGATGCTTTTAAGGACATTCGTGACAACTTGAATTTGCGTCGTACTGTGTGTGAGAGCGTTGAGCATAGGTTGTAGGAATGCATCAATGTTGAAAGTAGAATTTGAGCACCTTCGGGTTTTTGTTTCTGTATATATATATATATATATATATATATATATATATATATATATATATATATATTATATATATATATATATATATATATATATAATAATAAAGCAGAACTTTGAAAGCACACAAAAGATATAAAAAGGCATACTTCATTTATTCCAGGATGCTTGCCTTCCCATTTCTCAATTCTTTCAACCTTTTCGAAATAAGCTGCATTGCAACCAGTTCCTAGAAAATTAATATACAAGTAATTTTTTATAAAATATAAAAAAATTTAAAGTAAAACTTGAATCAGATACATAATTCATTGCTAATAATATTCGAAAAATAAGATACAAGAATTGTTAAAAATCATTAAAATTGTGGGTCAATAGGAAGAGGAAATAAAAAGTCTATATTAAAAAATATGGAAAAAAGGATAAAAAAGTATAGACATCCATGGTTACCACCTTATTGCCTATTTCTACCAATAACATAGTGCCAAATGAAGTTTAAAAAATAGATACACATATGTTTTTATTAAATGAATATAATATAGTTGCAATAATTAAGTATGTATACATTATTATTGACTTACAATAACTTATTAATGACCAAGACAGTTGAAAACAGTAATAAAAATTACCAAGTATCAAGCCAATTGCACTTCTTTTGTCAAGATAAGATCCCATCATCATGGTACCAGTTGCATCATTTATAACAGCAACAACGTCTACATCTACTCCCTTAAGGTTACATTAATGCATATTAGTAAAATTGATGCTGATGGATAATACTACAACGATAATTTGAATACATTTAGCAATACACTAAAAATATTATAATACAGATATATTTTAATAAAATATATTAAAAAGTACCTTTTTCTTTGAAAACGCCTCCCTCAACATTTGTACAACTTCTTGTCCAACAACATTTTTGCATTTAAATGACTTGGTCCAGGTTACCAATATACCTTCATCAATACCAGTTTGTATCATTGGAAAAGAAAAACAGAAACCTACAATATTTATATATATATTGTAAATAAAGAAAACATAAAGCAACATTTTATAAATAGAGTATGATTTGTACAATAATTGTTTATTTTATTTTTTGTATCAAACACGATTTTAAATATTTCAAGCTCATTTTTATATACAAAATATACAGTTCACCTCAGTAAAACGTCCCCTCTCAGGGGAAAATAACTAACAGCTGTAACAAAGTATGCATACAATTATTGGATTTTGACTGATTAGTTCGAAGAAATAGTGCTTTGGACCTAATTACACTACTCCCCGTACATATGTATTACCAAGGGCGTAACTAGAAATTTACTATGGGTATGATTATATCTGATATGAATTTTTTTTATATAAAACCATAGGATGTAAATGTATCAGGTGAATTTGGAAAGAAGGTGCACTTCCCCTCTGGCTTTATCTGTGACTATTTCTTAATATTTGTGAAGACTATAATCACATGACATATAATCTGATGAATAAAATAATGGCCTGTCTGTAAAATGTGAAAAAAAAATTATTTTGGTATAATCAGTAAAATATTTGGGAATTTTTGGATATTGTTTCACTTGATGACAAAATTTTCACGTCACGTAGCCCCCCCCAAAAAAAACCCTACCCACAATACTATCACAACTAAATATTTACGACTAAACAGATTATATCGATGTAAGAGCATTTGATGAAGAAAACATGTCATATACAACATCACACGACTACTTGGGTAAAATGACATGTACATACAGTAGAAAACCAATATAAAATACTACTTAAAAATTATTAAAAATTTACATAAGTCATTTACTTGCATTTCAGAAGAATGAGAACGAAAGGAGAACATTTTTGCAATTATACACATTTGGCTTAATAATTGCTTACCCAACGGAAGTCTTTTCCCTAACAAGTTCTTTTCTTCCAGAAAGTTATGCATACAATCAGCTAAAAATTCAAAGAGCTACATAAAAAAGGTACCATGTGTTAGTTTATTATAATATTATACCATAGTTAAAAATAAGCTAAAAATCATATTTTGATAAGTTTTAAAATTTAAGATTTAGTATAAAATGTCATTAAAATATACCAGCATAGGCGCTGACTCCATGGGGGCGACAGCTTCTATGATCTTCCAACCATAGGGGGCGAAAGACCCAATGGCCTCCCACAAATTCACAGTTTAAAATCCCTCCCCCCTTTTAACTGTCTCATAAATATATAAACAGTAATTAAAACTGCTCTTAAAATGAAAATGAAAACAAACTATTTTGCTATAATAATAACTCTAATACAAATACTCTAATACTATAAAATAACTATAAATACAAATTAAGGGTGAATGAGTCCAATCAATCACGAGCCTCCAAACCAAAGAGCTTCAGTGTTAATTCAATAGGAATAAATGATTTTTTAAGCCAAATTTCTCGGGCTGTATTGAATATTTTTACAGTTTTTTTCAAATGATAAATGCAGCTGACTTACAGGTCTCTATAATACCAATTTTTGAAATTGGTTTAAATATTAAAAAAAAAAAATTAATAAATAATTTCACAAAATATTCGAGCCAAATTTTAAAAAGTGAGATTATAGAGCCCAGTAAGTCAGCTTCATTTATCCTATTAAAAAACTGTTTGCAATTATATTCGATATAGCTGGAGAAATATGGCTTAGAAAATTATTTTTTCTTAGGATTAACACCGAGGCAATTTTGCTTGGAGACCCGTGGCTGATCAGGCTCATTCGCCCTTAAAATGAATTTAAAGGATTGTTTTGAGGAGGGCAGAGATGATAAAACATTTGAGGACAACCCATACTTTGTTATAAAACCTCACCCTTACACCAAATTGAAAAGTCGGTGCTAATGTATACCAATAAGACATATCATACTTATTCAACTTTATACATATTACTATCTCAAATAAAAATTTTAAAATTAAAATCAGTAGAAAAATAACTTGCCAAACATCCTTCCCCAAGACGTAAAGGTTCAGGAACTGTATAATATTTAACAATGCAATCTAATTCAGATTCTGGATCCAGTTTTAACAAAATTACTCTAAAATTTGTTCCACCAAGGTCAAGAGCTAAAAAGTCGCCCTTTTCTAAAGAAAAACAAACATTAATAAAGTAATTGATACAGTTTAAATAAGCATATAACACAATATTTCTTTAATAAATTTAAATATTTTTTATAATTACATCATTTATAGCAAAATTATTGCGATTCCGTGAATCTTCTATGCCTTTATGTTAGAAATGTTGCCAGAGACAAATTTCTAAGGTACCTCTTGATTATTACATCAAAAAAGAATTTCTTTCAGAAAAGTTCTAATGGCTTCAAAAGAATATGTCTTCTCACAAGGCCAGTATTATTGTCACACAGCCATTCATTCCAATTTTTGGCTTTGCCTATTTTGCTCCCCACTCTGTTATTATAATCTAACACTGGATTAAAAAACTGAGCTCGTTAAATCAACCCTGATATCATTTGACGACTGCCTTAGTATTGATCACAGTGTTCGAAATTCGATAAAGAAATTTAGGAGCAATCTGTGTGACTAACTTAAAAAACTAGGTGCAAACGTAAATTACCTAGGAGCATTTTAATTTTAAATTATGAAAAAAAAACCACTTTGAAAATATTTCTGCCACATTTTTGAAGTTTACAATGCCCAACTGGACGATTTTAAAATTGGGTTATTTAACAAAGTTCGCCGAAGTTTCCAATATGTAGATCAAAGTAGTGCGATTTTAGGACTGCCGAATTTTTGAGATTATATGATCACAGAAATGGTTTGAAAATTTTAGCATCAGTGAAGATTATGGATTTTAAGATAATTATTTTTGGCAAGATTGTTGGAAACCATGATATAAAAAATTTGTCTTGATTTTTTGAAAAACTATAGTTGCGATAACTGCGACTAAATCTATTCTGTTGTTGCAAAACCGAAAAATCTGATAGCATTTTGCCTCTAGCGACAGTGAATTTCGTACCCTGGTTGATCACTGTGTTAGTTTAAGGTCTCATGAAACTATACACAGGATTTGGGTTGAATTAACACTGCACTAGAGCTACACAAGGGCTATTGCGGACAGGTAACATATTTTAGAACCACAGTAAACGGACGAGGTTGACACCTGAGCTGGCACACAACGAAACATGTTAGCAGCATTCTACATAATTAGGACTATTGACATATTTAATGGACTATCACTACATATTTAATGTCCCATATACACGCTGTTATTTATTTATATAAGTTAATATGTGGTATTTAGATAATGCTTTTCCTGGCGTAGTTAAACATATATTTTAAGTCTTAAACATAGCCAGGAAATAAGTCAGATTGCAGGTATTGTCTTTTTATACCCCTATCATTACATATTTGATCACAAGAATATATCACACTTATTTATAAAATCAGAATTATCACTAAATGTCATTTTATCTGACATTACAAGGTACATACTACATTAATTACCATTATTTTTATATTATTATACTATTTTTAAATTTAAAAATATGAAATATTGAAAAGTTTTTTTAAAATTGAAAACAGCAAGCAAATATGAAATTACCGATTAGAATTTTTTAGAATTAAAAATGAAAACAGCATGCAAAAAGATCTAAAAGCTCTTACGTCGAACTTAATATATTATTGATACGGCATATGTGCATCAGATAAGTAAAGCAGAGTGCAAATGGATTTAATAAATAACATCTTCATTTAATCTTTCGCAGACAGAACTCCCTGTAAAATTTTACATAAATTTTCAATTTCAATTATTTAAAGAAAGATGAGTAAAATAAAAAGCAAAAATACTTACCATGCCCTGTTAATAACTTAGGAACAAACGTATTAGCCATCTGTAAAGAGGATGGCTTTGCCGGATGTTTTGCCAAACCCAATTCCAGCTCATTTTCAAAGGTTTCTGTTATTTTCTTAATAATATCATCGGTTAACAAAAAGTCATCAGTCAACTTCTTTATCTTCAATTAAAAAATATTCTGTTAATTATTTAGAAAAAAAATTTCTTTTTAAATGATTTGATAATTTTGTCATTTAAGAACTTAGTTTAAGACTTTTCTTGTAAATTCTAATAGATTTAATTACTAGAAACGCTTTAGCAGCCCTTTGATAAAAATGAGTAAACTTCACAACATACTAATAAAAAAAATTATAAAATCATTGTAACAGGTTTAAAAAAATATTCACTTGTCCTTAACATTGTTTAGATACAATTTCATTGCTACTAACATTTTATATAGATTTACAAGTTACAAGCCATTTTACAAACTAATATTTTTGAAAGTATGTAATACTACATGCACTATAAAATATTTGTAAAATTCAAAATAAAAGAAATAGATAAATTGAATTAGATAAAATTAAAATTTTTAATGGATTTAAATTTTCTTTTAATTTGAAATCATATAAACTTGTTGATATATACTGCACAGAGTTTAATTTAAAAACATATTATATCTATAACATTCATAGTTGGGATCAAGGGAACAAAATGTGTCAGCCTGACAAGGGATCCCCCACCCAGACAGTGGTATATATTTTTAGATAAGGATAAAAGTGGGAATGTCTTTTTTTACATAGAAAAGAAAATCCTGGGTACTAAAGAGGATTTAATGTGGTTTTAGCCTTTTAGCTAATTATAAGCTACCCTAGAGAAAAAAAACCCAGTATAGTGATGTAAAAGGCTAGTTGAATAGTGATTGTAGTAAGAACTAAGAAAATTAAAATTCATTACAAATTATCAAGTATTTCCCACTGGGATGGGAAATATTAGTTTTTGATGGGAAAACCCCAATGCCTATTTTTCAAAAGCAGCAGAGTGACAAATGTATAATATAATCATATATTAATATCAATTTCATATCCCTTTATAACCCACTATCTCTGACTACCTCTTAAATATTCAAATGAAGTCATTTCTAAAAAAGAGTTGCATTGATTTTATATTAATCAACTAACAATTTAAAGCATTTACAAACATAAATCCAACTAAAAATACAAGCATTTAACACAGAAAACACTCAAAAAATCTAATTAAAGGTTCATTAATTATTTTGAAATAATAGTTTCGAAATACCTTTTGAGCTTTATTTGGTGATACCACATCCAACTTTAAATCACCCCCTACGTTGCTTAAAATAATATCACGAGTCATCTTTTCTGCAATTGTTTAATGTGAATATAGATTTCGGCAAAGAGGAGTTCTACTATTTGGACTACCAAGGACGGAGTTATTATTATATGACAAACCTTGAAAACCCTTTGAAGATTAGATTAAACAAAGTTGACGCAATCGATTCCACTGCTCTTTATGCTACTGTTTTTTTCTTTCCCAATTGGTTGCGAAAGAGGTTAGCCAACGAGAAAGTGAAACTACCAAGCCTTCATTTTCTTTCTCTACACTTAATAAAAAATATAAAAAATGTTATTAAGAAATCATAGCAAAAATGTACCCAAACCAACTTTTCTATGAAAGATAATAGCATGTTTTAATTTTTGCGAACTAGAGTTTTAGTTTTGCCACGTAATTACTGGTTTATACACTAAAGTTAAATTCATATTTTAAGCGGAAACTTTTTATTTACATTGGATGTCTGGTAGCAACGACCTGTATAAGGAAGCGTAGTCAACGTAAAGAAAACAGGTTGCAAAGAGGATGGAGGTGGCTCACTTAATTGGCGAGATAATTTGCTACTTTTGGCAATTTAACGCTACTTTTAATGATTATTTTATGAATTATGCAAATATTAAAAACTTTTATTGAAAGTAAGACAAGTAACAAAATTTTTTAAATAATAATGCAATTTGCATATTACAATAAAAACTATACTTTATACCCATGTACAAATTGAAATACTAATTATTTTCATGGTAGAGTTGTGAAAACACGCCACGTTGAGGTAAACCCACGTGACTATTTTCTTGATGCCCTTCTTTATTACACTCTTTTTCTTTCAGGTGTGCCATATTTACATACTATTTATTTGGTGGCGCCATCTCTTGTATGTTATGAAGCTATTTCTTGGATAGTAAAAGATTATTATTTTATTATCTCTAATTTCGGAATTGTTTTTTTAAAAATGTTTTACCTCTTCAGAAATCTTAAATAATATCAATGATTAAGTAAAATAATCAAATTTAAGTCTCATTTTTAAAATAAACACATGATAAAAAGGCGACTAAATAATGCCTGTTAGTGTAAATAAACATTTCAATTTATACTTACACTCAAATGTCTCAAAATGCTTAAATGTCTTATTTTTTCCTACTTCGGCTTCAATAGACGCTTAAGAGGAAGTTGAAATTATTCATTTTAGACAGTTTCACTCCAGAGAGAGTAGAGAGAGAGAGAGTTAGAGAGAGAGAGGGAGAGAGAGAGTTAGAGAGAGAGAGAGAGGGAGAGTCCCACATACGTACCCGTACACCTTTTTACTTCATTTCGGAGGTCTTGCAAAAAAAAAAGCATTAGGAAAGTTTTTTCAGCTGGTAAATTATTGGATATTTTGCCTTAAAAAAATATTCGAATGAACTAATAATTACAAAAAAAGTTTCAGAGCTTGTTTATGCATACACAGCATAAAAATGTGTTGACTAAAACCTCCAATTCTATTAAATTGATGTGCTCCTCGGCAAATACTAATTGCTAATTATTTCAATATTACTTTGAAAACCATAATTTTTAATAAATATTGTGTGAAAAATCTGTTTATAACGACGTTCTATAACAGATATAATCTGTTACCTGTTTTTAAATGTATATTTGTGTTAAAATCTGTTGCAAAACATAATTTTGAAAATATATATGTATGAAAATTCTGTTTATATAAAGAATATACGTGGGGAATTTTTATGAGGATAAGTCGAAAAAGGGGTCTGTCAAGGGGAAAAATTATTTCTGCCGTGGGCAGGTAAACTGCATTATCTAGACTAATGACTTGGACCATTGTTGAAAAAACTCAATAACATAAACGATAAGAAATTTTAGTAAAAGACTTATTTTTTTAGGGGGAAAATGATCTAACTCATTGTTGTGGTATTGCATTTTTTCTGCTAACCGCAAATTTATACGAAGGTAATAATTTACACTTTAATTTCTTTCACTCGCCAAAGTTTCTCCAAAATTAACTTTAAAGGCAAACCTACTATCAAATTATTCAACGAAGCATTTTTATTGAAATCATAAAAATGAGTATTTATTACTTTATTTTTAATTTAAAAGATACAAAGGATATCGTATTTATTTCGTTTTTTTTTGTCGTGTCTATGACATAACCGAATCCGTGTGAGTCCTGGTTACTGCTTCTACAATATGCTTGATATTATCGTCATACAGATATATTAATGACGACAAGACTCCCATTTTCTCTCAGATTACCACTCATAGCTGTACTCTCAAAGAATGAATACACGTAATTTGAAGAATTTTATTTATTTCCTGGGATTTGAATTTGAAAGTTACTTTTAAACATCAACTCGTTTATAGTTACAGTTACTTAATATGAATAGTAACTAGTTACAGTTACTTAATACAAAAAGTAACTACTTACAGTTACTTTTAGAAACTTCAGGCTATAAGTCAAGCAAAAAATTTAAATTTTACCATCTTACCGTTTTTTAAAGAAACATAAGCGCAAACAGAACCCTGCTAATAGAATTAATTAAATTTTTTTTTAATTTTACCATCTTACCGTTTTTTAAAGAAACATAAGCGCAAACAGAACCCTGCTAATAGAATTAATTAAAAAAAATTTAATTTTACCATCTTACCGTTTTTTAAAGAAACATAAGCGCAAACAGAACCCTGCTAATAGAATTAATTAAAAAAATATTTAAATTTTACCATCTTACCGTTTTTTAAAGAAACATAAGCGCAAACAGAACCCTGCTAATAGAATTAATTAAAAAAAATTTAAATTTTACCATCTTACCGTTTTTTAAAGAAACATAAGCGCAAACAGAACCCTGCTAATAGAATTAATTAAATTTTTTTTTATCTAATTTCCAAATTGGCATCCGACAGCATTCGGAAAAGAACGAAAAGGTAAAAAAATTTTTGGTTACTTCGTTATTACTAAAAAGTACCAAGTTACAGTTCTAGTTACTTTCTGAAAAATCTAACGCCGCTTTTTACTCGGCGTGCCGTTACCTAAAAATTAACTGTTACAAGTAACGGCGTTACCTAAAAAAGTAACTGTTACAGTTAACGCGTTACTCCTATCCCTGATTATTTCGATGATAAGTAAAATTGCAGGAAGATTAACCGTAGTGACTTTTAATTAAATTGTTAAAATTCAACCAATAAATGTTTTTTTATGAAGATCTAAGTCAATGAATATCAGGAATTTTGTTTTTATGTAAGATTAAAAACGTTACTTTTTGATGCTGTCAGATTTTATATTTTATACACTTATACTAAAAACTAAACTCCTCGGCACAACAGCCAGTTAGTGGGCCAAGGCCTGCCGTGCCCATTTCGGCTTTCACCAAGGACTCTGGGGTGCTAGAATATATCAAGGTTAGATGGACAACCTCACGAGGACCCCCAGTGTTTATATTTAGTTTCCAAACATACTTGGTCCTCATTTTATCGACCCACTTAAGGGATGAAAGGATGAGTCAACCTCGCAAAATCCGGGACTTGATCCCCGGCCCTGTGGTTTGGCAATACGAAGCACTACCATTAATCCACTGGGACTTTAAACTAATTTATATTGTTGTACTAAAAAAATTCATCAATTTTTTTGGGTAAAAATTATAGATTTTTTTCGATAAGCATAGAGTCCTCTTAACTATCATATACATATTTTTTCTGAAGTTCTATTCAGTTGAATAGGATAATACAGGTTTAATTTAATTTGGTTTCATTTTCATATTGTTTTTCTTATAAGTAACTTATAATATTTACTATTGAAAACTCACAGTGAAGCCATAAATTACACTACTTTTTTATGTCTGAAAATTAAAAATTATGACATAAAAACAAAACAAATTTCAGTATAATTTCATTTCAAGGAGGATATACCTTTTCCAACAATTAAAAGAAGACTTAATATGTTCTTCGGTATACTCAACTAAAATGCACTAAAATTAAACCGTTTGAACCCAAAACTTAAATTGTACAATATTACAACAATTAAAGGAGAAAAATGACAACTGCGTACGTCGCTGTGTCAAAGCTGGCCTGAAAATTATTTCTTGTGTGTGTAGCAATTACAAATTGCGCACCCACTTCTACCTTTATATGTGCATTCACACAGACAAATTGTATTTCCCATGAAACAGATCATTTAGAAAAGCCGAGTGATGTCGAATAAATGTCTACCAACCTGGTCTTATAAAAAGATGCAAAGAAGCAGAAAAGTCAACGCTCCGGTGGCTTTAAAATTTGACTAGAGAATATAAGTCTTTATATGAGAAGGCAACCGTCTTCACTGAAAATAAAATCTCTACAGATTTTGCCCAATTCATCCAACGTAGCAACTCACCGTAAACCTAGAGATGTTAAGGAACTGATAGTCTTGTTATTTTTACATGTGTTCTGTGGTCAAATAACAGTTTAACTTTCCTAATAAATCAATTAAAACTCAATGAGATGATCCTGGAGACGTTAAACAAATTTGACTGCGCATTGGAAAACCTAAAAGCATACGCCACATGGCAACGTGGCTTGGTACCAAGTCACGTGGTTCAGAACATTTGGCGAGTTTTCCCACAGCGACGTAACTATTTAAAACCCATAAATCTAATAGTATTAAAAGATAAGTCAAGAAATGAATGAAGATGAATCGTGAATACGGCGAAAAAAAGGGTTTCTACTGTTTCTATTGCAGCTATTTTATTTATAAAAAAAATCTTTTTTTATCGTTATATTAAGCACGAAAAAAATATATATGAATTATAAAAAAAACCTCATAGAATAATTGTCTCCATAAAAGGTATAATATAAAAATAAAATTTCTATAAACAATAAACATGTCCTTCTAAACACTCTTGCCTGTGAATTATCACAGATCTTTTCCAATTGGCATAGTTGTAACCAAATGGCAGCGATAAGTTGCCATACTTAGCAACCCTTCGCCTCATATTAGTGATTTGGTGATATTCATCTTGAAGACATTTTCGAATCATTTTTTATTATTTGATAAGAAGTTCATTCTATTAATGTTAGGATGATTAAGAGGGAATATTAAAGTTCAAGATGGAGATGCTTGGCGACAAAAAAGTGAAGCTATTTGAAAATCGAAACAATGAGATTTTATTGCAGGCCCACAAAGAGATGATCGTGCATCTTATGACATGCCCAGCTAGCACAGAACATTTGAAAAACTTTGCAAACCGCTTGAATAAACTTAAAATCGGTTTCCAACTGATGTTTAAAACCCGGAACTTTTTCTGTAAGAAGACGATGTTAATCCGAATCGTCAATTTACGTTAACGCCAAACTAATATTCCACCCCGAAAAAAAACAGCTGTTTGAGCGCAGCCAATTAAATCCCAAAATGCAACGATGCAATTGTTTTTCATTATTTCCATGCAACTAATTATTTTACGTAATATCAACGTTTTTGCATTGAATTCTTTGCACGAAACGGAAATGCAACGAATTCAACCAACGTTTGTACAAACAGTTCTTTGCTACACGAGAATGGCATTTTCTAAGACTTCAAAAACTACTGAAAACTAGTTTGTAGAATAACTGGGATTATACATTAAAAAAAAAAAGAATTACAGGAACGAAGAATATTTGTTTGCTGAAAAAAACATCTTTTGGTCTTTAAAATAGGATGGAAAAAGTATTTGGTAGTATACTCATTACAGGATTCTAGGTCCTGTTACATTTCAATTTCTACCGTATAAAACGATGGGATTGTTCGGTCTGTGAAAAGATGACATTGGATCCAGGGTTGCCATTTGTAAGGATTTTCGTTAGCAAAAATCGCCAATTTATTTTTTTCAATAAATGTATACTTATTGTAAGATACATGAACTATCATAACAAAGAATATTTTTCGATAATTTATTAATCTTTCTAGATTATTAACTGCTTTTCTCTCGACTTTGTCTTTAAAAAAATCAATATAAAAGGGGATAAACTAAAATGTTATGTTTACAACACTTATATAAAAATGCAAAAATAAATATTTATCAATGCAGTTCAATTACACATAAAGTTATGATTAAGAATTAAACTACAACAAGTTAAATTAAGTTTAATTTCAAGCATAAAGTTGATTTAAAAAAATAAATAAAAAACACTGTCACACAAAGTGCGAATATTTGCCAAATAAAAACCGCCAAAGGGAAATAATTCCAAATCTCGCTTTTTTAACATTGTTATTTTTTTAAAACGAATCTAGAGGAGAAAGGATTTATGCACTTTATTCGAGTTTTTTGTGGCGTAAACTAGGATCCCCACCCTCTCAGGCATCCCCTACCTTCTTACAGTAATGAAAAAAGCCAGAAAAAATATTTTTTAATTGCATGAATTTAAATGAGTTCGACAATATTGTATCTCGAATTTTTATTACATAATTTTATTTAATTACCAAACATGACATTATTTACACGCTTACTAAGATTTTGTTATAAAAACACTTTATATAATAATTACTCACATTATACTCCCAAACGAAAATAATATTTATTAATTATTTATTGCTTAAAATATATCTAAATATTATCTTATATTTCTTAAATTATTCTAGATCGACGTATCATCTAATTAAAAAGTAGTACTTTGAAACCCTTTTTAGATAACATCTTACATATTTAAACCCATTGCAAACACCCTAAACGATCAACTATATAATTTGAAATTTTTTCTTTAAAATTAATTAAAAATTTACATAAAATTAAATAATTTAATTAAATACCTAGACAAACAATTAATATATATTTATATAATTACATGATTTGCTTAATTAAATTTTTTTCACAGAACTTCAATAATTACGTAATTATTCTCTTTAAATTATTCTCATGATGCACACATAATTTCTATAGCTAAATTATTTAAGCGATAACACATTTAAATTAATTCTATACATTTTTTATACGATTGCATTTTTCATTGTTAAATACATTGTTTTTTCATCATGAAATGTTTTACATAGTTACATCATACACATTCTTCCGAACTGATGTATTATTTCTATAATTGATTGAAATGGAATAGTTTACGTATATATTTTTTAACAATAAATATCCTATATCCCTACATTTTATTTTATTACAATTCTTATTTTTGAAAATCAGTAAAGTAATGCTTACATCTCTGTCATACTGACTGCTCAATCTGCAACGATAAAAAACTTTTTTTTTAAAGATTATTATTTTTTTACTTTGAAGTCAAAAGTATCCAAACATATTTTCACGAGGTAAAAAGTTTTTTAATGAAAAGAATTCAGAGATAGATTGTAAAATTAGAAAAAAAGTAAATAATGTACGTTGTTATTAATTATTTTTGTAATAAAGTGTATCAATTTAGTAACGACGACCCGACGAGACTATCTTGTCGTACTGTTTTTTTTCTTTACCTCCTTCACTCCCAAAGAGTTCTTACCATAAAATCGTAATATAAGCTTATTTATTTTAAAACAATTATTATTTACAAAATATTCAACAATATATATTTAAAAAAAAGGTTTTGCTAGTAATTTGGAAAAAACCTTTTAATATTTGCTGAGGGGAATGTCAATTTAGTGGAATTTTAGGTTTTTTGCCACTTTGAAAAGTACACTTTTTTGTGTGCTATAAATAAATAAACAAGCTTTGTCAGTATTAACTATTAAGTAATTTATAATCCATAGAGTAAAATATTTTTAATGCAAAATGTCTTATATATTTACAGCTGAAAAAAAATTTCTGAAATGCTAGGGCAATATATTTTTTATACAAATAAACAACTGATGCTTATAAACTGCTTCGGTATCAGTATTTTTGAGAGAAGCTTGAAAATTCTAGTTCATATTATACAAACGTTAGTATTAAGAAAAACTGTAAAATGAAGCTGTGAAGTGCTTTCTACAATATTCCACACATGTAGTGCTCTGGAGCAAAGCGGTAAACCAACGACCGCATTTGCTTTTTAAACACAAATATTTATTTAAAAATATATTTTTGTGTATTTTCAACTCATGGTTTGTACTTTAAATCTGAAAGTTTGTTCGGAATTGTGAAATAATGGAGAGAAACTATCCACTAAACTTTAAAATGAATCTCAACTGAGATATTTTTAAAATTAGATTAAGGATATTCTTAGGAATTATATTACATCCAGCTTTTATATTGTCTTTCTTTCACGTTTTTAAAAGTTACTGTTTACTAAAGGTCGTTTTTCTTAAATTTTAAAAATTGATAATTAAGGTTTGCAAAGAGGATATTCTTATTGTACTCGTGTCTTTTTTAAGATGTTTTATATCGATAAAAATTAGTTTCGAAATTTTTTTTTCAATTTGTTTTACTTATTTAGATAAAATTAGGAACCTACTAACAAAAAGTAACATTGTTTTTTCTTAAAATTTAAAACCAAAGATTTTTTGTAGCAGTTCGTAATTTATGTAATGCTGAAAAAGCTGCATATATAAATATGCAAATGTCAGATTGATTAGTTTCTCGTTCCAAATTTATGCTAAACAATTAGATGCGCAACCTAAATCACCAATAATGCTCAACACAAAACAAAAATATCTGCATTTATTTTTCTGCCGTGCACATCTATTCAGACAAATACATTATTCGTGGGAATGAATATCATTTGCTAAATTATTAGGTGGGAGCAACTTAAATCTCTACTACCACTGAACATATATATACAAAACCATCTAATCCAAAAAACATAATAACTAGCTAACCCTTCCTTCTCCCTCTGTGCGTGACGTAATTTATGTACGTCCTCTTACCTTTAACCACAAATCAAATATCTCTGACACCGTCCCTGTTCCATATCCCCAGATTAACACATTTTCAATGGAGATGAATCTAATTAGATATAGTAATCAATTGTTGAGTAATTAAGTGCGCAACTTAAATCCCCACTACCACTAAACACAAAACTAACCGCTATATACGCTATTGTCTTTATTCCGTATAGATTTATTCGGGCTAACATGGGAGTTAACATAATTAAAGTTAATTAATTGTAAAATAAGTGCGAATCCTTAATCACCATCAACGCTGACACACAAAACACCTGTTTTGTTGAATTCTAGATTCCTTCAGGCTAACATTTTTCCAGTTCGTGTGAGTATAATCACAGGTAATCAAGTGTTAAGTAAATATGTTGTTGTTGTTGCTAATATTCAGCTCGTCTGACAGTAGTCAAAAGTAAATACGTGTGCAACTTTAATCACCGTTGCGACTAAACACAAAAAAATCTCTGAAACAACTTTTTATTTTGAGGACGTACAGATCTATTCGAACTGAAAATTTTTCTACGGTAGAAAATATAATTACGGATTATCAATCGCTAAATAATCAAGTGAGGAACTTAAATCTCCTTTACCATTGAACATAAAACACCAATTTTTCTAAAGTTCAATTCCCTTCAGCTTAATAAGTTTTATGTGCGTCTGAATATCACTACGGATAATCAATTATTAAGTAATTACGAGCGTAACTCGAAACACCGTTACCACTAAACACAAAACTGATCTCTAGAACCCTTCTTGTTTTGACAACAAAACATCAATTTTTCTAAAGTTTAAATCTTAGATTAATAAGTTTTCTGTGCGTCTGAATATCGCCACGGATAATCAATTATTAAGAAATTACGAGCGTAATTTGAAACACCGTTACCACTAAATACAAAACTGATCTCTAGAACCCCTCTTGTTTTGACAAAACATCAATTTTCTAAGTTCAAATCTTTTCAGATTAATAAGTTTTCTGTGCGTCTGAATATCACTACGGATAATCAATTATTAAGAAATTACGAGCGTAATTTGAAACACCGTTACCACTAAACACAAAACTGATCTCTAGAACCCCTTATTGTTTTGACAAAACATCAATTTTTCTAAAGTTTAAATCTTTTCAGATTAATAAATTTTATGTGCGTGTGAATATCATTATAGATAATCAATTATTACGTAATTAATCGTAGTTTAATCATCAACACAATACTGACCTCTGGAACCCCTCTTGTTTTTCTGCCGTTTAGATCCATTCGGACTAACGCATTTCTATGGGGGTGAATATAATTACAGAAGCTTTCTGGTAAAGTTATAAAACTTGATGGCGAGTATCGCATTCTATTGCTCGAATTATTCCACACGCATCAATCGTGGTATAATAAAAAACCGAGGGTGGCTACTTTTCTTTCTTGGAGTTAAGATTTCGACCATTGTCCAGCAGCTCCCTTCAAATCTTCAATTCTTACTGTTTTCTATTCCCTCCCACGTATCATTTTCTATCAAAAACACTTTGAAAAGGATTTCATTGTTTGTCCCCATTCTCCGAGAGACGAAAAACCACATCAGAAGCTGCTGGCTTTTCACATCCAACACTTGGCTCGAGACGATTGTAACTGATCCTCTGCTTATTGAGTTGGACACAATTTTAACTATCGTCGAATGGTGTAACTTTGGCCAGAGAGGGTAACTTTGGCCCAAGCATAAAACCCTAGTATTGACTTTCTTCTGGTCAAGGCAGAGTTGCCACTAATCGAAAAAGGCAAACAAATTTATAAGTATTGCGTTTAATGAGAAGTTATTAGCTTGAAAAACTTGGTCCAAAGTTACCTTCCAGGACCAAAGTTGCCCTATTTGGTGGTACTGTTTTTTTTTTAAATCGAAAATGAGTTTCATAGTTGCAATCGACAACATCATCTTTCTGGTCGCTAGAATGTAAAACTGCAATCTACACCTACAGTCTTTTATAGACATAATTTCTTTTGATGTTAAAAATTAATTTTCAATTTAAGTCTGAAAATAATATTTCTTGCTGGTATTTTACTTGCTTCTTCTATTACAATTAGGACTTTTTTGAAACGTATTTTTTGTTCAATATAAAATCCGCACTAAACTTTTAGTCTGCTCTTAAGATCTTAATATGGCCAAGAAAGCATAAGCATTAAAAGCATTTTTTAAGGTTAGTGTAATTGATACAAATACATCATCATGGCAAACAAATATGATGGACATCTCTACTGAAATATAAAGTTTAATTAAAGGGTTAGAGTAGGTTGTACTTTTCTGGCTGTCTATTTCTAGCCTCTATAATCAAAGGGAAATCAACGGCTTTCGTCATAGGGAATTATAAAAAAGGCATAATTAGGAAATTATTACTTTTCTACCTCCATACGTATTCATTAAGTTTTTAATTTTTAAACTTATTTTAGTGAAATATCAGTTCCATTTTTCTCAAACGAAACTTCGACTAGACTTATTTAGCCTAAAAGTTGAAAACATGATTGTAATAGAGGGTTATGGTGATGGAGAATGCAATTATTTACAGTCTACGATTTTCTCTACAAACAACTATTAAACTTTGTTAGCTAAAAATATCTCACTTTGCAACGTCACTCTTAAAATAAAAAAACTCATTTCGAACAAAAATAACGATTACAAGTTTGTCCAAACAAAAAATCGACATATCTTCTCTGGTATAACGTGACATGATATCAACCTATTTTCGCTACGCTTTATTCTCTCAGTTCCATTGAGAAGTGTTATTTCATTCTTTGAGATTTTTTTCTTCTTTTCTTCGTCCCCCCTTTTGAGTAATTCAATTTTTCAGCAAAGAATGTTGCAAGAGAAAAAGAAGAATGAAGTGTGGCCCTTTGCGGACCTTTAGTAGTGGTCTTAAAGCAATGTCAACCTGTTCTTTGTCATGTGTTTTTAACTTCATTAAAATAAGTCTGTTCTTTTGATCACTAAATACCTGGGGATAAAAATGGTTTTCGTGAAGCTATTAGAGCTGCCAATTGTGGCTGTAGTGCGACTCTAGTTCAAAAAATCAACCTTCCAACTCTCCGGATTTAAATAGGTAATAACCATTTTCCGGATTACGAGCATAAGAGAAGGTTTAATGATTTTTGCACACCTTATAAACAAGATCACCAAAAACACAGCCATTTAGTTGAAATTTAAAATTTTAAAAGCCCAAATTGGCTATTTGGATATTTTATTAATTTTCTTTCACAGAAAAAATTAATTTTGTTAATAATGTGATAAATTTATATGCAGTTTGAAGAATAATTATGTAAAATTGCTTGAGTCAAATCCTACAATCGGTTCCAGTGACATTTATCACATGTCGAGAACGCCTTAAATGACGCGAGCTTCTTATTTTTAAATATGTATCAACATAATTTTTTTTTCAAAAACCCAATATTTTCTAAATTTTTGGTCATAAAAAACACAAAACAACTACTCCAAATTGCATTGAATAAATGAAGAATAAATTGAAACTATCAAATTAAAAATTTAATGCCTTGCTGCTTTTTCAATAAACAATGAAAAATGAAAGAACGTTTTTGTGCTACATTTTACGACGTCCTTCCAATCTTATTTATAAGAAAAAAGTAAATTTTACTTCAAATATTAATTTTAAATAAAGTTTCTCATTCTATTATCAATGTGGCAACCATTGCTATTGTTGATGTGCTCATGCTATTGTTGTGTGTGTATGACTGTTGTTGTTGAATGACTAAAAATTAAATTTCAATGCTAATTAAATGAGTAGTTGGTCGACAGATAAGTAGACATATGTCCGTCAGGACGTACAGGCAGACGTATAAAAAGTATGAAAGATAGGTCTATGATGCTATACCTTTCTATGAAAAAAAAATTAATAGCTGGTAAAAAAAACCAATTCGGAAGGGGTACAGACGTACATATTCAGCAAGTCAATGCCTACATTTTCATTTTTAAAAAAATTCTATCGAATTAAAAAAAAGTTAAAAAAAAAGAAAAAAAAGTTGGCTGAAAACACATGAGGGGCTGGGGAGCCCTGTCGGTTAAGGCGTTCGCCTTGCACGTGGAAGGTCCCAGGTACAGGTCTGGGCATCGCCAAAATAACTCCCGACCTATAAACTACCTGTGCAGCCAAAAAATGTTCGACGAATAATACCCCCTGTAACGGGAGTGCACGTTAAATAAGCTCCAAAGTCGAAATGTTTCGAACTATGTCGCCCTTAACGGTTGCGTTGGGTGTCTACTCAGGTGTTGCTCGTAACTTGACTGCGGTTCTAAATTACGACGAACGTCACCAATAGCCCTCGAGTAGCTCTAGTGCAACGATATTCAAAAGTAACCTTTCCCAAAATATTCGAAAATAGATACGTAGAAGAAATATTCCCCAAAAAGACTTTCTTCCTTCATCTCTTTTGTGAGAAATAAAAGCGGATTTTGGGTGCGGTGGGGTTCCAATTCGGTGGGTGCCATTGTTAAATGGAGCCCACCGCAGAGCGACGTTACTTCTTTTAAAATGAAGCATTGATTTGGGATGATCCGTTAGGCCACACTCCACGCGAACCTTACTTTTTTTGTTGTAGTTTCAGCGTGTGTGTTTTTTCAAAGATTCCTTTATGATGGTATTTGTGTTCAGTTTCAGTTCCTAAAAAAAGTTTCCTTTGTTACAATCGGAACGTTTTTCCGCAATGCGGAAAGTTGGATGTGGATCTTAAGGTCATATATTTCTTGAAATACAGAATCAATAGTGTTAGTGGATAATTTAACCTTCGAGTTGCTAATTGGTAAAAAATTAACCCATTGAAACAAATGGATTTTTTAAAAATGATATATTATACCCCTCTTTTCGGGGTTTCTTTTTAATTATATACTTTTTAGATCAATTATCCATTTAGGGGTTTTTAATGTAGTTTCCGACTGATACAGCTAAATGGGGATAGTAAGCCTGAGTATTTATTAAAAAACATATACATCTTTTGGTGGTTAACTTTTTCCCTCCAAATTTTTTATTATTTTTTATTTTTCACAAACATTGTACAGACAAAAACTTAAAGGAAAATAAACAAATAAAATAACAATAATTTGGACAGAACATCAAAGATCATAGGGACCATACTGGCGAACATAAAAAAGTAGATAATATTAATTTACAAAAAAAAGAACACATATTAAATCGCATGTAATAATTTGTCATGGCGAAATATTACTTGCGCTTAAATAGTATATTTGTTAATTACTCAAATTTAATTAGGCAATATTCTGCGTTGACACTAGCGCCCCTTATCCTTACTGTGAACTACTCACATTCTTTGATCGCAGCGAACCTGTGGTATGCGGAAGAAACTACATTAGTAGAACCTCAATCATCCGTGCTTCGGAAAAGCGCGCGATTCGGTTCAACATTAGACCAAAGGGTTTATAGTGCATTTCATATCGCAAATTAATAAATTTGATGTCACTCAATTTAATTTGATGTTACACTCTACCAATATTTCCGCTTTTGGTTTTAAACTCTCCCCCATTGATACAATGTTGTAAATCTCAGACACACTTCTTAACATTATCTTTCATTCAACCCCTATATACAATTAAACTCTATAGCTGCTGGACGGAAAATTATTAAACTTGGTCACTCAGTTCTGTTTGATGTCACTTTCATTAAATATTTCCAACTTTGGCTTTTTAAACCTCCAATTGATACGCTGTTACAAATCTCAGAAAACTCCTTTTATTTTATTCCGCCACCCTATCCTGACACTAGAGTTCCGCAGCTATTTCCAGAATGTCAAATTATTAAACTTGGTGTCACTTTCTTTAAATATTTCCGCCTTTGGTTTTTTTTAATCTCCCCAATTGATACAATGTTACAAATCTCATACATACTTCTTTTATTCCCTGTCTAACACTTGATTTCCGCAGCTATTTCCAGAATGTCAAATTATTAAACTTGGTGTCACTTTCTTTAAATATTTCCGCCCTTGTTTTTTTTAAATCTCCCCAATTGATACAATGTTACAAATCTCAGACAAACTTCTTTTATTCCCTCTCTAACACTTGATTTCCGCAGCTATTTCCAGAATGTCAAATTATTAAACTTGGTGTCACTTTCTTTAAATATTTCCGCCCTTGTTTTTTTTAAATCTCCCCAATTGATACAATGTTACAAATCTCATACAAACTTCTTTTATTCCCTATCCTAACACTTGATTTCCGCAGCTATTTCCAGAATGACAAATTATTAAACTTAATGTCACTCAACTCAATTCGATGTCACTTTCTTTAAATATTTCCGCCTTTGGTGTTTTTTAATCTCCCTAATGGATACAATGTTACAAATCTGAGACAAACTTCTTTTCTTCCCTATCTAACCCTCGAGTTCCGCAGCTGTTTTGAGATCGGCGAATTATCCTTTTTCCACAAATGAAATCGGCACCGCGGGATTACTGACTTTTACCTCCCATGCTGTCGAAAGGGCTGTCTGATCCGCATCTCTAATCCCCTGCGTCCAACTTCTTTCATCCGCATCCTCCCTATTTGTCCCCCGCATCAGTTATCCCCTTAATATCCTCTTCAGCCTCTTTCATCTTAGTGGTCAGCCTTTCAAGGATTAGATGATGAATGCCGCTGGAGCCAGTGTTTTCATTTTTGTGGAGAGAAAAAGAAGAGGGATTATTATTATTTTTAGGCCCTAGCTTAACAACAAACATTTAAACGCAGCTGTGTTCATGATAATGCAGCTCTTTATAACATTTAGTTTCTTATGGAGGGGAAGTCATAGGCATTTAAGAGATCTGTAGAAAAATATTTTTATTTCTGTAGAATTGACCCAAATAAAGTTATAGAAAAATGTATTTATTTAATTGGAATTAAGTCTTTGACGTCCAGAGATGCCCATAACATAAAAATCAAAATGACTTTTGTAATTAACGTTTGTGTGTGTGTTTTCAACCTTTGGATGCAACTCGGAACTACTCTTCACTCCAAAATATACTACCGTCTTTTTTCGGATTTTAGGCGTAAAACAATTAATAACCGTAAAAATATAATTGTGATTTTTTAAATATCACTAAAAAATGTAATTTAGTTTTAAAGGCAACCTTACGACAAATACCGATAGTGTAAAGAATTTGATTGCTAACAAATATGATTAAAAAAAACCTTTTTATTTTATGTAAAGAGAATTATTAGTAATATAGTAAAGGGCATTCAAGTTTCACATAATTTAGGTAAAATTAACTTTTTTTTGACAATTTAATAAATAGTAATATGCATTTCTAAAAAGACTAAATGAAATCCAGCTAACCTAAATGGCCGGCCCCATAAGATTGTGAGCAAAACACAACGCAAAACTATTATTTCTAGTCTGACAGAGTTAAAAGACTTCTTAAGGTTATAATGTTACACTTTATAAAAAAAGCCCGTTAAATTTACGCAAAATTTCTATACATTTAACAGTTAAAGTCGTAACTCAAAATTTACAGTTTTAAACGGTGAACACAGCGCCTCTGATTCATATCTACGAACTAATGAAACGTGGAAAATTGATTTGTGTTTTAAATTTTCTGAATTCCAGATCGTAGCGCCTTTTATTTCAAACTATATGAACTAAACTTATAAATATTGTTTAGAATTTACTTAAATTAAGTAGTATAGTCCGTCTAAAAAAATTAGACAAAAAACATTTTGAGTAACAAAATTTCACTGAAAAGTTTTACTTGAAAAAGTTGTGATAGTGAGGATCAAGCAGGTATAAACATTTAAAAATATCTTGAATCATAAAGAAAAAATAATAAAATAATAAATTCTATTTGCATTAATAGTGAAAATTACCAAGAAAATCTGTCTCAAAAATATAGAGAAAATCAATTTAATACACATTTAATGACCTAATTTCGCATTTGTATTGCTTGAATTGTATATATTTTTGATATGATAAATAAAAAAAAACACGATATCCGGTGAATTTAAAAGATTTTGCAACGAGAAAAAAAAGATGCAAAAGATTGCAAAGATTTTTTTTTGCAAAATATTTTTTTTTTGATTTTGTATTTGTGAGACCTTTTGTTTGTTAATTTTCACGATTAATTCAAATAAAATTTATTACTTGTTATTTTCTTTGTGATTCATGGTATTTTTAATTATTTAAACTTTTCCTATAATTACTACCGCAATTTTTGTCAACTAAACCTTTTTAGTGAAATTTTGTGGCTCAAAATGTTTTTTGTCTAAACTTTTGAAACGGACTATAAATACAAAATTTGGCAATATAGTTTTGTTGCATGTTATTTATTTTTTAATAAATGCATGTTTAAAAGATTCTTTTATCCTTATATCTTTGAGGATTTCTGACCGTATAATTGATTTAAATATATTTTCTTTTATTTTTAAGATTACATTCTACCGATTTAATCATTACATTTTCAATTCATATCTTGAGTTGCTGGCCTAGTAGCTAAAGTGCGTACTATAGTAATCCCTAACTCACAAAGGTTGGGGATTGCGTCCTGGAATGGATTTAATACGGCATGTGTCCTCTTAATTTTTATATCCACTGTGTGTCCGATACGGCCTAACTATTCGCTGCAGAGGTATACATGCGTGGGGAACTTTTGTTGAATTCATTTCATAACTTCATTTTGCAATTTTCTTTTAATGCTAACTTTTCTATTATAAACTAGAATGTTCATCAAGATTTACAAAAAAATATATACCGAAGCAGCTGAACTATTAATTGTATAAGAAAGACGACGTAGAAGAATGTCAAGCAGATTTTGGAGGCATTGAAAATAGTTTTTTCAGTGGTAATTTTTTTAAAGACATTTTGCATTAAAACAAAAATTGTGTATTTTTACCTATCCAAACCTCACATTCCATTAAATCAACATGCTCCCTAGCAAATGTTAAAATGCTAGTTTTTTTCAAAAATACTTCCAAAACACTTTTAAATATATAATTGCGTGTACATTTGTTTATATGAAGATTTTTTTTTAGTTTGATTGTGAGTTAGATTTTTTTTCTTAAGTGCAGAGGTTATTCTAACTAACCCACTGCTTAAACGATCAGTTAACTGAAGCATAGAGTGTTCTTCTTACATTAAGATCTTACTTAAAGATCTAGAACCAGAGACCAACAATTTATCTTTAAGTAAGACGAATAGACTGTTGAGAGAACGTTCATTTATCTAAATGATAAAACATTGATAATATTTAATTAGTCTTGAAAACGAGCATCAGGATATTTCCGAATTTAACGACAGACAGGGGATACTTTAACTATAAATCTCGAAGATGATCCGTGATACATTTTTTTCCAGGGAAAAAAGACAGAATAAATAATAATAAATAATTCCCTCCCGAAACTCTGGAAACTCGAGAAAGCTTATTCTCTTACGCTAACAAGACGCCATTTTGGTTTAATAAAACTTTAACTAACCTATTTTTAGAAAATTAGATTTTTAGTTCAATCAAAACTATGAAATATGATACTATAATAAAAAGAAGCTTTGATTTTCAGTTGAAGGAAAACAAATGAACTAGAGATATTAAACTTTTTCGCTTGCTAAAGGTATTGTTATAATTTCCATTTTAAAGCCGTTTTTTCCCTAATTACTCTAAAATGACTTACGATTTTTCCAAGCCAACAAACCGAAGACTAAATGGTCTCTGCCCCATTTGCCATCAAGTCTTCTATAATTCATTCAGTACGCAAATGGCGAGCCCCGACTCCGGAGACCAATTATTCTGGAGCCATTGGAAACAGAGACTCCCTTCGAGATGAGAGTAAAACGGAGAGCTGAGGGCTCAAGACCAATGCAAATATGGGATTGCCAAGTGAAGTAATGATGGCTTTCTCGATACGCCCCGAACAAACGCTTGGCTAATTATTTGGCACTGTTACATACAGTGAAATTAATTTAATTGAATTGATTTATCTTCGCACTAGAGCTGCACGTGGGCTATTGCCGATGGACGTCGTAATTTAGAACCACAGTCAAGTGACGAGCCGATACCTGAGTAGTCACCCAGGGGCAATTCCATAAAAATGTCAACTTCGATAAAATGAAAAAAAAAATTAATTTTTAGGAATTAATTTAAAAAATATATTCCAAGTTTTTAAATTGTGGTTAAAGAAAGCAGGGACGATAAAGGAAATGTATTCGCATTTCCCTAAAAAGAAGATCGATGCCTAGTGGACACGGCAAAAAAGATTTGTTGGCTCTGCAAATTTAGCCAGCATTTCAACTATTTGGAAATCGTCATCGATACGTGTTTGAAAAACCTTTCACATGTGAATAAATATATATAATGTAATATTTAATATCTTATGAGTATTCTAGATAATAAAAAAATATTAAATTTATTGCTTTGCACACTTTTAGTTTAATATATGTTTATGAAACTTTTAGTCATTCCATTACGGTCATTCTGTCACGTCAAATGACAGTTAATAACCTAAGCCATGTTACAGGTAGGTTGCTCTAAATTATGATTTTACATTGCTTATATATCATATTTAAGATATGCATCAGTTTAAAAACTCAATGTATTGTTAATTCACAGAAGTTTCCATTTTTAAGTACCAGGATGCAGTCGTGGTTGCAAAAATGTATCGTGTTTTGTTATATTATCATTTATCTTTTAATCATTAACAGTAATATATAAATTGAAAAACCAATTTTCCTTTGAAAACAGCTGCGTGGTAATTATTTTACTTCAATTCTGCAATTCAAAAGGTCATTACGTCACATATGGAATTCACCCCAGCACAAATTTTTAGGGCAGCATCGTACGCAGTGTTGGGACTTTGGAACCTTTAACCTACTGCATGCAAGGCGAACGCCTTAAACGACTAGGCTCCCCAGTGCTAATATAACTTTTGACTTACTTTATTTTACTTTTGATTACTTAACATGAAATATGTAATGAAATCATTGTTATGGGGTCCAAAATCCGAAATTGTAACTTTTTTGTTAACTAAACGTTTTAGAGGGTTCTAATTCCGAAAAAGTAGTATTTGAACATTGGTCCGTGTGTCTGTCTGAAACCACTCTACAGCTTGAACTAAAAAGCTACGTACTGCCAAGTTGGTACATAAGTTCCTAGTACCTGTCGGACGTCATAATTAGGTTTTCGAAAAAATCGCACATGAGCAAAGGGTAGATGTCATATAACTTTTTTTGGATTTAAAGTTATTAAATTTACCTTATAGGATATTAATTTATTATTAAAAGTATTAATTTATTGAGTGGTAATTGAAAGAATTCTGTAGTGTTACACCTCCCAATTTTTTTTAATTCGAAAAATTAGAAAAATAAAATTTAATTTTTTTGACATGATGGAGATTTCTTTCTGTCCTTCTGTTTCCCCTTTTCAAATTCTGTTCTTATCATTCAATTTTTTTAAAAAATATTTGTTTTCTTTGAAAGGTAGGGTATCAAATACCTATGTTTTACGCAATTTGTCCATGTGTCTGTTCGTCCGTCTTTTTTGTCCGTCTGTCCATACCCGCTTTTAGAACGAAACGATTTTTAAATTTTTTGGCTTGAAATATATGACATCAGTAAATCTATCTTAATTTTTTGTGCGTTTGTCTGTCCGTACTATACCGCAAAAAGTAGGAATGTCTCTTTGGTTGCAGTCACACACACTTCACGCGATTAAAAACAGAAAAAACTGTTTTTATTTAAAACAGTATAATTTTACAGAAAAAATCTGTTAAAATAACAGAATTTTTCTTTAAATATACGGTATTTTTTAGTAAAATTAACAGATTAATGTAAAATTTTTTTTTTTACAGTGTAGGCTGCTTCACTCTTTTGTCGCCAAGCATATCCACGTTATTCTGTCTCCATTAGAATCCGGCTAAAAATCTAGGCTTAGAGGAATGACTGACGGAGGAAAAGGGAAAAAATATCAGTAATTAGAATGTTCTCTGAGATTTAGAGTTTGTTTTACTTGTTTTGCTTATTAGAAGGGGGCTAATCATTATGGTACTTGTGATAGAAAACTAAAAATATAAACACAAACGAAATATTTCCTCTGAGAATAAACTAACAGCGCTGATTGGATCATTGGTTTCTTGAGGGTCCAGGAGAAAAAAATATTTGGAATGAAAGTTTTCATATTAAAATATTGACATTAAACTATGCTTTTTTATTTCGATTTTTAATTATTGTTGTTCTAAAGTATAAAACCTTAAAATTTGTTTAAGATCCATACATGATGGCTTTGTTGTGAAGTTAAAATGAGAGTGATTAGTTTTTAGAGTTTTACGATAGCTTTTGCTTTAACACATTTTTAAAAAAAAATTATAATTCTTAGAATTTGGAATGTCATTCTAAGCAAATTTCGAGTATTCCAAGTAATAATTATAGCTAATAAAATGGAAAGTTTTACCATTTTTGTGGTACCGTGTACGCTTGAACAATTGTAATTTATTGTCAATACTTCTATTCCGAAAACACTTGGCCATGATGTTGAGTTACATTGGCATATTCATACTTGGCATCATTCATAATTGGCTACCTAAAGCGTTTGTACGTTACAAACATATGCAAAAGAAAAATATGTCAAACAATACAATAGGTCAATCAATACAATATGTCTAAATGTTTATAGAAATCGAACAACAATATTTCTCCATCTTGTGCATAAGTTTTTGTTTAGGAAAATTTAACTATTACTTTTAAATATTAGCAGGGATTTTACTGAAATATTAATAAGTGTAGACGCATAAGAACGTGTCCGACAAATTATTGGGACCACAAGAAAAGGCTCGTATTCATAAAAAATATATAATGTCACTTTTTTTTACATTTTGTATCATTACAAAAACGTGTGACAATCTTTTTTTTAAATCAAAATATTATTTATGTTTACCAAATTTACTTTTAGTTTCCACACTACGTTTATAACGTACAAAGTGGAAGCTTTTATAAAAGCTATGTCTGATCGTCACCCACTTTCATACCAATCTACAAATACTACAGACACGCGTTGACTACAAACAAAATTGAAAGGAAAGCTAGTATCTGGTTATTTAATAATTTATTTTTAAAATTCAAAAATAGTGTCACCCTCTTCAGAATATGTTAGGGTATCATAACACTTTAAAAATAATAATTTAAGGGGATACGGTACCCAAAACATTATTTCTAGAAATAATAACATAAACTTGTAAATTGTAGTGGTTTTATATAATGCTCACTCTAAATAAAAATGTTCTAGCAAAAAAACCCCCAAATTTTTACAAGTAGTTTTTCATTTATTTAAAAAAAAAAGTAAAAATTTTGAACTTTTTTAAAACGCTACTCCTCTTTCAATTTTTAGAATAACTACACCAAACTTTTATAGTTTGTTTTAGTACTATTTGTTTAAAAACTGTGCATGTATTTTAAAATGTGTGCTACAGTTAAAAAGTAACTTGCATTTATACTGAAAATCTCGAAAAATAAAAAAAAATGCAAATTATTGAATTCAACATTAAAAAAACAACAACTATACATAGTAGACCTTATTCCATGTACAATATTGTACACCATTTATATAAGAACACAGGTTAAAAATTTCAAAATTCTAACTTAATTAGCAAGAAAGCCTTAGGGGTTTATTACACACAATAATTGAAAAACGCGAAACAGAGAAAACAGGTTGTAAGCAGACGAAATACCGTTTCAAACTTCAAAGGATGACTCAGAAATGTTATAGCTTTTTTACAGAAGAATAATTATAACTTTCAGTAAATGTTCAAAATATTGTGATAATAGATAAAACTGAAAACGATATTACCAATTCGACCGTATCTCGTAATCGTATTCAAACTTATGATGATCCAGAATATTAATAACTTTTCACAAAAGATTCATTATAAACTTTCAGTAAATGTTTAAAGATAAATAATAAGAAGTAAAAACTGAAAAATCGATATTTTGACCAATTTCTGGGTACCGTATCCCCTTAAGGGCTATTGAATATTTGAAGACAAATAATTTAATTTTGACATTTAAAAGTTTAATACCGAACTAAATTCTGTGTTTTGCGCTGTTTAATAGGTGCATGAATTTTGTGTGGAAGCTGTTCTAAGTGACACTTTTAGTTACAAACCAACTTGGTAGTACGTAGAACCTCGGAATTTTTTTAAAGTTTTTTTTTACCACAATAGCGGTAAATGTTTTTCTTAATCTTGCTAAATTTACGAATTTAACTATCATTAATTTTAAATTATATTAAATTAAGAATAATATTTAAATTTTCATTTTCGAATAACAATCACTAATTCACAGTTCAATAAAAAACATGGATTTTTATATTTTTCCATTTCGTGATGTATATAAGGTATTAAAAAAATCAGAAATATAAAAAGTATTTTTTTTATTAATTATATGAATTATAAAACCATGATCAAACAAAAATTCCAGAATCAATTAATCTATTTTAATCTTATTTGCTTGAACCAAAGTTGCTATAATCACTCGTAATACGATCATTTATTTTAAAAAATAATAAAAAAATATTTTACTTTTAATTAACAAAATTTTAATAGGCATATAACATATTTAAAATAAAACACCGTTCTACAAGTTTTAAGTTAATTTAAAGTTTGTTATTTTACTTTAAAATTGCGTTTTGTAACACTGTAGTTTCTCTCAATTCAACGATATAGTTGTTTAATTATGGAACAAAAACTAACACATATACTAATCATATGCATTTGTAACGAATAATGTGAAAATAATTTTAATAATTAGTACTCTAAATTTTTTTTTAATGTACAATTAAGTGATATACGTATATAAGTATAATTTTTTTTTATGTACAATTAAGTGATATACAACCAATTTTTAACGCATTTCGAGTTGTATAAAGGCTTAAAGAATATAAATTAATGCATTTACTAATCACATACTTCTGATCTGAATTAAGAAACACGATAGTTTTCGCTTAAATACTTATTCAATAGCAAAATGTCTTTAATCACTTTTATTTTTACGATTCGAAAGAATCGGTACCAAAATCCGTTATGTGTTTAAAATTTCTCAAACTGAAATACGTATTTAAAAGTGGCGGATACTTTTATTGAAAAAAATCCTCCATTACGAATAAACCGAATATTATGGCACTCATCCTTAAATTAGACGATTTATCTGAGAAAAAAAATTCTGATGAGAAATTACGAAGCATTCGGTGTTCCTAATAATAATAATTAAGGAACATTACGTCCTTTTTTTTCACCGCCCGAGTTAATGCGTGATAAAAATGTAAAGCAAATTGTCGTGGTCTTAAAAAGAGACCCTGGTTGTTTGGAAAAGTAATTATCCCAAATAAGCCAAGGTAGGGTGGTTTAATTAAACTCATTACGCGTTATGTCTCAACTTAGAAAAGGAGACGGCCGGATTATTCCCTTGGCGACTGCCGCTATGATGAAGGAGAACGGAAAGCACACGGAGGTACTTTGACAAAACTGTAAAACGAGGTGAATTTTTAGTAACTTAAGAGGGATTGTCAGTCCCAGAGAGCTAATGCATTAGTTTGGGAATCACAACTTCCTCAGAAGTATTGCTTTGCCATGTTAGCCCTTTTCCCACAGGTATGGAAATCAACATAGCATCGAAATGAAGCAAATTTGAAATGAAAATGTTAGGTAGTTATTTGATTATACATTTTTAAAGTTTTAAAATGCCCCAAAGTATTCAGCAGATGGCGACACTATTTTAAAACTTTATCAATTAATAATTAAATAACATTTTCTTTTCAATTTTGTTTTATATTGATGTTATGATGATTCCTATATCTGGTGAAACTGGGATAACATGGAAAACATATTCTTTTGTAAAAGTTGTGATTTCAAAACTAATGCATTAGCTCTATGACAGTCCCTCTTAATCGAGAGGAGGTGGGGTCATACCGTAGGGGAGACTACACTGTAAAAAGTGTTTTTTACAGAAAAAAACTGCCAGCTGGTGCGCCAGAAATATACCGTATAATTTACAGAGATTATAAGTTTATTTTATACTAACGGATTTGTAATTTCAACGCAAAAGCTGTTTGTTAGATAAACAACAGATAAATTGTAAAGAAAAAACAAAATTCTACCTCTCCTGTAAATCGAACCCCAGGTCACCCAAGTACTATAAAGAAAATTTAAGTACCAAAAAGGGATTCGAAACAGGGACCTCTAAATTATCAGTCCACAGCTCTAACTACTGAGGTATTTAGTCACACGTGGTTTACCTAGCCGAACAAACAGCTATAATGTTTGCTTGGTTGTTTTCTCGTATTCTCTACGTGATTTAAAAACATAAAAAAAATTGTTTTTACTTAAAACAGAATATTTTTACACAAAAAACGGTTTAAAGACAACTATAGAAGTAATCTATAAGTATTCTAAAAAATTAATAGATGTTTTTTACAGTGTAGGGGAACTACACTGTAAATAAATCTGTTAATTTTACAAAAAACCCCAACATATTTACAGAAAAATACTATTATTTCTTTCAGACCGTTTTTTTGCTGTAAAAATATGCTGCTAAAGTAATTTTTTTCTGTTTTTAACAACGTAAGGGGTACTAGACTGCAACCGAACAATCATTTAAACTGTGTGTTGAAACTCTGTGGGGTGAAATAGTTCAGTTGGGAGAGCGTTGTGTGTGGACTGGATATGTAAAGGTCCGTGGTTTAAACTAAGGTTCGGCAGTTTATTCCTCTTCTGTAGTATTGTCATATGTATTCCAGCCTGTCTCTGTGGTGACTGAGGTTTCTGTTTTTGTTGCGAATTTTGTTTTTTCTTTACAATTTGTCTACTAAAATGCAGCCTGTGCGTTAGAAATACAAATTGTTTAAAAAAAGAAAAAAAACATATTTTCTCTGTAAATAATACTGAATTTTTATTGCACACCAGCTGACATTTATTATTCTTTTTTAAAATTCTTTTTTTAAAAAAGTGATCTGGATTAGGATGATAGATAGACGGCACCCATGGCAGTTAAATATAATCAGCGAAATCTGAAATGTTAAACTGAAACGATTTTTTTACATTTCTTAAAAGCCTCTTATTAACCCATTAAAGACGACTTCGTGAATACCACTAACACCTTCATTTCCAAATAAAACGTTAACGTTTAGTTTTTTTTTAAAATTCGTATAACTTAATTTGTCCAACATAATTAATACATAATATTTGTATTATATTTTATTTATTTAAAGAAACGTAAGCAGAAAGCTCATTTTTGCCTGGCAACTTTTCTTGCCAATCGTAGTTAATGGGTAAGTTTCTAACATTTTACAGGAGGCTCCTTAGCCCATTCAGAGGGTCCCACGTTCAAAACCCAGCCACATCCTATAGACTTATATTCCCCCCCCCCCCGTCGGCAAAAACAAAAAATTGACTTAAATACGGCGTTCTCCGAGTACACTGGTTGAGACGTGCTCGTTGAATCAGCGAGCGTTAGCGTACGATGTCGCTCGAAGTCCAGTCGGGTGCCAGCTCATGTGTCGACCTCGTCACTTGACCGAGGTTCTAACTTACGAAGTGCAATTGGCTGTGTTAAAGTTGTGTTAGAATAGACAACCGGAAACGATTAAAATTACCAACTTACTACTACTACTACTACTACTATTACATATATATTCCGCCCTTGTGTGCTTGATTCAGAGATCCGCTTATGAAGCCTTCGTCAAGTAAGACAGACACAGAAAGAATTTTTACTGTCACAGAGAAAGGAAAGTACACCCAGGGCGAAGGCGGGAATCGAACCCGCACCCGTTACAGCGCGCAGACGGCTAGCGTAATGGTCCAAACCACTCGGCCATCCGGGCCCCAATTACCAAATTACCCATTTGACAGCAAACTGCAACTTACAACTCTCTCAAGCCGGCGCATCCAACTGTATCACCTGAGCTGAAAGAGAAGCGTAATCGGCTTTAATGCCGACACTCTGTTAAACACATGCTGATAATTTGACTTTTATTAGCTAATGCATCCATAGATGCCTGCTAAAGGATAAATCAACTGATGCGTTTTGCGTTTCTTATTGGGAGACTTACGCGCGCTAAAAGTACGGACATGATTTGCGGCTTTGGATTTGGATATTTTCTAAGAGTTTTAAAATTCATTTTTTGATAGCTCTTGTTTGATAAAGTTTACAAAACACTTCTTTGAGCTCTTTTGTTGAATTTTAATTTAAAATAGGGGTGTGTGACGCTACACGGCTTTCAATTACCACTCAATATAATAATATACATTTAAAGGTAATTGTGTACCCTATAAGGTACTTTCAATAACTCTAAAAACAAAACAAAAACAAGAAGTTCTTAAAGAACTATAATAGCCTACTTTCCTGTTACTTAAATACTTACTGAAATTCTAATCGGGAAACAAATAGGTTCTTATTAGTAAATATCATCAACAACCGTTTCTACACTAGATTTATACACATTAGAAAATCGCTAAACACAGCATCCAGCTATAACATAAACTTTTAAAAGCCAAAATCAACTATTTTCCTTAATATTCTTTCGCAAATTAACTTAATATTATTTATCGTCGGTTCGATTTATTTGTAGTTCGAAGAACAATTAAATATTTATTAATAACAATAGTAATGAAACCACTCCAAACTGCATTAAAAAATACGAAATGTAAATTAAAACTTAGCATAATTGTATGCAAAAAATATGCCTTGCCGCTTTCTTGGTAAACAATTAATGAACAATCAAAGAATCACATTGTGCTACATTTTATGATGTCATTCCAAACTGATTCATAAAAAAATTATTTTGCTTCAACTATTTTTAAATAAATAAAGTTTCTCATGCCATTGTTGATTTGGCAACAGTGATTTAAATAACTCAAAATTGAATTCCAATGCTAATTCAATGGGAAATTCGCCGACAGATAGTAAATTTATGTCTGTCCGGACGTACAGACAGGCGGACAAAAAGTATGAAAGTTGGATTTCTGAGGTCATAGCTTTCTAACAAAAAAATAATTTTTAAGATCAGATGTATAGAACCGATTTTGGAAGGGGGGTACGGACAGACATCAGACGGACATCGACCGCATGTCAATACCTACTTTTCATTTTTTTAATTCTTTCGAATTAAAAAAAGAAAAGTAGGCTAAAAATATATGGCGCTCCCCTTTGCACATGCTTGATTTTCTCAAAAAAATTTATTATGACGTCCGAATGGTACTGAGAACACGTGTACCGAATTTTAAGTCCGTAGCTCTTTTAGTTAGGGCTATAGAGTGGTTTCAGACAGACAGACGGATGTTCAAAAACGATTTTTTCGGAATCAGGTCCCTCCAAAACGTGTAGAAACACAAAACTGTGACTGTCACTGTTTTTCAAAAACTTTCGGTTTCATAATTTCTTTAGAAGCCAGTGTATATTGTTGCTGCTGATTTTTTAAAATGGTGTCTAGTGTCACTCTGTATTTAAATCATCCATTTATGAATTTTATTTTTGTTCCATAATTATTTTTTATTTATATTGTTTGTTTTGGGGTTTTCTTCAGTAGTGTTTTGAGGCAATTGGGGTGGTCTTTTTTACTTTTGTGTCCAGCCCAAAATAGAAAAAATGTACCCTCACATATCCAGGCTGTTTGCAATCTTTGGAAAATGACAATATAAATATTTTGGGTAAACAATTAAAAATTATTTTCTTATAACGTTCATTCACATAAGTGTCATTTAATGAGCGTTTGAATAATTAAGAAAAAATACTACATCTTAATGCTTATTCAGTGTAATATAATACACAAAATGCTCTTATATGTTGATAATTAATTTGAATAAAATTACTTGATGCAATTATACTTTGGAAGAGTTCAGTCAAAGGATACGCCTGCATTTCTTATTGAATGATTTGAGTACGGACGCAACAATAATTTAATTTGAGATTGCAAACTAATTTTTTAATAAATAATAATCTTACTGTGCAAAAATTGATAAATAGTTATCATCAAAAAATGGTATTTTTGTAATTGTACTTATTAAAAAAACGAAGTAACAATTATTACGTTTTAATGAAATCATTTAGTAAAACAAACATGGCCATAATTTTGAAGAATAACCATGACTAACTATAAATTAAACTTTTACGACAATGACCTATTTTCGAAGTTTTCTAGACGTTATCTTATCTTGGTAAATTCTAGATAAAAATCATTATAAGTACAATCGTTATTGTTGTTACCTCTAGATGTCACCACCATGCCTCCGATCCATGTATGCATTTGTTCTAAATTTCTTTTAAATAATTTTTAATTTCCACTCAATTTCTAATCGTATATATAGTAGAACTAGTTTAATAAATGCAGTGGAATTCACCAAAATTTTGTTCAACTGCTGTAAACAAAAAGAGTTGTATAAAGAAATTGAGAGAAGATAAAGAGATAATGAACTTTAACAGTAAAAGAGTTTTCGGATGCAGCGAACTGCGCTTAAAATGAATTTTTTTATTAATTCTTAAAACTAACACTTTATTAGGTCAAATTACAAATCACTTAGCATTACTTTTGCATGAAGTTTTTTTATGAACCTACATTAAAAAAATTCACGTATTCGAAAACGTTTCACACATTAGTGTGCTACATGGGTACGAGGCCTTCAACATTAGCTTTGGTGCAACGTTAACCCAACAAAAAATACCCTTTATCATTCATTCAATTACACGACAGTCCTGGGTGGGCCCTGGCTTTTTCCAGAAGTCTCCTTCAGGCTAATCTGTTCTTGGCGACTGTTCTTCAGATGGTATTAGCCATAGATATCATAAAGTATTAGATTGGCAGATCACGTGACCTCCAATGCTAACGACGGGACGTGCATGGAGACCAGAATAATAGGGCAAATGGGCTATTGTTGCCACCACATTAAGGAGAAAAATACTACGAAAAAATACCGTTTAATTCTAAAATTACAAAAAACATACCATAAAAATACTAAAAAAGCTTTTCACGTTTTTTTTAAAATTTACTACAAAGATTCCGAAATGCAGCTAGTATTTTTATGGTATGTTTTTGTAATTTTAGAATTAAACGGTATTTTTTCGTAGTATTTTTCTCATTAATGGGGTGGCAACACTGGCCCATTTGCCCTCTTATTCTGGTCTCCATGCACGTCCCGTCGCGACGTTAGCATTGGGGGTCACGTGATCTGCCAATCTAATACTTTAACTATGATATCTATGGTATTAGCTTTTTTGGTCTTCAGGTCTCTTTCGAGACAGTCGAACCTCCTCAGCGGGGGCCTTTTCCGAGGCCTAGTTCCCATAAGCTTTGCCAGAAAGATTTGCTGCAATTTTTGCATTCAGGCCAGGTGACCAGCCCATTTTAGCCCCTGTAATTTAATAAACTTGACTACATCAATTTGTCTGTAAATTTTGTAAAGTTAGATCTTCTTTGATATATTCTGTTAACCTGGATACCTCTAAGTATGCAGCTCAAAATTTTCCTCTCAAAAATACCCTAAGTCTCCTCATCGCGTAGAGTTTGCCTGAACAGATTGACTTTTAACAGTGATTAACTTTTCGACCATGAAATCATCCTTATATTTACATATATCATATTTTATTTCCGCTATTTTTGTTTGAAAAAGCTATGAAAAAATTAAACTGAGACAATTTCCACAATTTTTATAGCTAGATAGCTGAACAAAAAACTAAAATGGACTGCGAAATGCAGTAACTCTGGTCACCCTACGTAGAGTCCCTCGGTCATTTTCACCTCCGAAAAATACCATTTTCCATATAATCCAAACCAAACGCGTCACAAAAAATCGAACCGGCTCAACAACATTTGTTTTCTTTTCTTCCTGTCCTATAATCTTCTCCAACACCCTTCTGCAGCAAATCGGCTTCCTTTCTTGACCAGCGGATTTTCGAGTGGTCAGCGGCGATTGTCAGCGGCAGGCGTTAATACCTTCGCCCTGTCACAGAACTGATTGCATGCCTCAAGGAGCCGCGACAAATAGCCGCTTGACCCTATTTGTGGCGGGTATTTGTCCGGCTTGACCCCCCGGTCCGGGTCTTTTGTCCGGGTAAAGGTGGTCCGGACAATAGGGCCGGAAAAGATTTCGATTGAGAGGGACGTATAAAGGTGGGGGCATGGAGGAATGATAAAGGAGTTTGGTTGTGGTTGGGTTGTCGGAAATAAAGTCGTACTGGAGTTATACATGAACCAGGTAGGTAGGTAAGTTGGTACATGTATTTTCCGGCTTGTGTGCTTGATCAGAGACCCGCTTATAAGCCTTCGTCAAATAAGTCAGATATTTTTAATGACACATAGAGAGAAATTACACCCAGGGCGAAGGGGGGAATTAAACCCGCACCCGGTACAGTGTGCAGATTATTATACATACATGAACTAGTGGTGATAACATTTTGGTATATTAATCGTTTCCGGCTGTCCATTTCTAGTCTTCCTTTTTAGGAGCTTTTACACAGCCAATCACGCCTCGTAATTTGGAACCCTGGTCAAGTGACGAGGTCGACACCTGAGCGGGCACCCAAGGGAACTTCGAGCGACATCGTACGCTAACGCCGTCGGAACTTTCGACTCCGCAGATTTAACGAGCACGTACATCGCAGTGTACTCGGGCACCCCAGTGATTTTAGAGGGATGTTTCATCCAGCACGAATGCGTCTATAGTATGGCTAGGATAAGGACAGAACCCTTCTCTGTAAGAGGCTTCGATTACCACTTTCGGCCACTTGGAGGCCACCAGTGGTGAAGATCCCTGCTTGGGTTTGCAACACTTTCAGGACCACCCTACACTGTTAAAAAGATACAGCACCCGTGCTGGTAAACATAACGCCTGCACGTGTGCTGTAATTTTCCGGCACATGTAACTGAGCTACGATCTAGTTTGAATTCCCCTTTTGGTAAAAAAGTGAACATAGACTAAGGTCAGTGCATGCAAAGAAACTACATCAAAGTTTTATGAAATGGCTCGGGAAAAATCTATAAAGTTTAGGTGATGCAGCATTAAAAACAAACACGTATAGAAAAAAGTATTTTCAACTATCCAAAACACAAACTGCGCTGTTGTTATATTAGTGTATATTAACATGGGTAACTTTCCCACATTTGTAAAAATTAATTTTTCTTTCTTGAAACAGTTGTGTTTTTTTTAGGTTTGAGAAATACGCTATGAACTTTTTATGTTTTAAAAGTTCTTCTTGAATTTTGTTTTGAATTTTGTTTAAGTAATTTTTGTTTGAACTCCATTTGAAGTTAATGGCATTAATGTAAAATTAATACAAAATTAAAAAAAATTGTGAAATCAAATCGAATAAAAAGTTTAGTGAACTTTAAAACAAGTATTACATAATTATATGTAATTCAATTACTAACGCAACCAGGGTGTATCTAAACGTACATCATTGAAGAAGAAAAAAAAAGATTTTACTTACTAAACATATTATATAGTTATAACAATATTATATAACGAAAACACAATTCACTTTTAAAAGAAGCCCACGCTTCGATTTTGTCAAAACGATATTTCTTTTCCTGTAGAACAAATAGTTTAAATATCAAATGTGGAAGCCCCAAAACATAAAACATTCACATTGAGCTTTGTTATTCTACAGTGTCCTTCTTTAGAACGAACAGTATTTCCCTTGAATGTATTTCTTATAGGAAATAGGAAATACACACTGAGGGTAATACTTTTTGTATTTTGAAATCCCTTCTACTTTATACATATTCAAATTGCTAGTATAGGATGCTCGGTAATGTAATAAATATTTTATACGAATTGTGTTTCTCAGGTGAATGACTATTGTTGTAAAAGGTAAAACGATTGGTTTTATACTGGAATACAATACAGAATAACATAATAGGAAGAATTCCACATACAGATATACTGAATAATACAACAGAATAATCCATGACAATACGATACAATATATTATTATTTAACACTATATCACACTGTAAGCCGAAGCTTTTGTCATGGAGTTAACATGATATGTTTCTATCTAATAGTAGACGATAAAGTAACAAAACGGAAAAGAAAAGTAAAAAGAAATTAAGTATATTATGATTTTACATTATGTTGCACTGTAAGACTTTAAGTTACACTTCTGTCATGGAGTTAACATGGCATGTTGCTATGTAATACTAGATGATAAAGTAGCAGAAAGAAAAATAAAGCAAAATAAGTGCACAAGTAAAGAAATTTTAAAATGTGTAAAGGGACGCAAAATTTAGAAATGAATGAAATTCACAATGATAAAATATTTGCTTAATTAATTAACCTGTATGCTTCATATGAAAGAGTAACTGCAAGTGTAAATATAATTCAAACATTATAACAAACTTCTTCCATAAAACTATCATTGTTTTATCAGGATTTTCAAGTCCCTGGACAAATTATTAGACGCACTGTATTTTATTTAGTAATGATGAAAACATACCAAAGAATGCCATATCATTAAAAAAGATGTCGATATATGTATTAAGTATAGCAGATAGTATTTTCTATTCAATAGCTTAAGTTTAGGAACACAAATATCCTTATAAAGGTATTTTGTTCATCATTCACTCTTAAAACAAAAGAGTGAAATTCACTCCTATAGGAGAAGTGCATTTTCGGCACCGGAAAGGAGTGGAAATTAACTCAGACTGAGTTAAAACCGCTCGTTTTAAGAGTGTAAGACGCAGATTGTTTTCTTTTATTTCTTTTACCCACTCCGAAAAAGAGTGAAATTCACTCCTATAGGAGAAGTGCATTTTCGGCACGGAAAGGAGTGGAAATTAACTCAGACTGAGTTAAAACCGCTCGTTTGTTTTAAGAGTGTTGATTGATACATGAAATCTTGCAGTGAGTCTAATAATTTGTCCAGGGACTGTACCTTACAATAACTTATGCTAGATAAAAAAACAAGCGCTTTGTTCTATATTTATGACATTTGAAGGCATAAAATAATCAAAGAGTTATAGAACCATTATATTATTTTCAGCAAAACTCTTTTGTTATAACATTACTTTAGCGTACGGATCTTTTCAATAACGTTTTTAATTTCAAACTTAATGAAGTATTTAAAATACAAACTAATTATAGACAAACAATGACAAAATATAATTAAAATCCAATAAATCTAACGATATCACAAACAATAGAAAAAATTAAAGATATAAAGCGAGCGACAGACAACAGCGAAGAACGAACGAATGTTTAAAAGTATATTAATTTCTCTTTAAACGAAGACAAACATTAATTATTATTTTTTCAAGAAAAAAAATAAGATATGTTCCTAATTTAATTAATCCATTAAAATAAATTTTTAAAATATGAGTTTATTAATGTTTAGTTCTTATTTTATTCTGTATACACAAAGAAAAAAAGAGTTTTCTTTTAAAAATTATAGTAAAATGTATTTTTATTATTATTATTAAAAAACGCTATTATTTAAATTTATCAATATTTTTCCATAATAAGTTCATATTAAATGCACTATAGAGTAAAAGATGCATTTTATATGAGTTCATTTTGAAAACTGATTTAATAAGCATAATAGGAATATTATAATTAAAAATAAAAAAAAAATGTTAAAATTAAATTGTAATATTCTTGGGATCTAACTATATTATTTACTTGTGAAACATATTTTTACATTTTTTTATCCACTATAGTACCAAATAAAACTTATAGTACCAAATTATCTGGCAACATCCAATAATATTTGATTGAACAATGTCATTTTTTGTTTTATTCACACATTTCATTAAATGTTATGATTTAAAACGTTATTATTTTATTCATATACCTAGTATTCAAAACCAAAGTCTGAAATACCAGTTTTAAATACGTTTCCGGGATTGATTTACATACACAAAAGTACAAGAAATAATATTCAATATAACACCTAAAGTATAGAGTAGCTTAACACTTTGTAACATTTAGAATAATAAGAAAGTACGAGAATTTAGCAGTTAAATTATTAAAATTTTTCAGGCAGTATAAAGTATTATAAGTGTTTTTAGAAAAATATTTGATAGAAATACTTTTGACACGACAAGCAGTGGATATTTTTATATTACTTTTATGATTAACGGCAAAAAAGTATTAAAATGTGTGTCTAAATACCATTAGTTTTAGTGACAAAATTCTCAGTTCACCATTGGCATTAGGTAGTTTCCGAAAGTTTCAGCTGAATGGTACCTTAAAATAAAATTTTTTTACCTTTAATATTTTGTTATATGTGAACTTTATTGAATTGAAAATATAGAAGAAAACTAAGTCTCACTTTATATGTAGAAATTCGGGAGTGATTTTAGAAAAATGGTTATATTATTAATGATTCTTTACCCACTCTTTAATACAAAAAAAAACACCCCTTCACCCCCGAAAAAAATCCGCCTCCAACTTAAAGTCAATTCCGAAATCATACAAAATAGAATTTTCCAGGTTTTGGAAAGCTGGAAAACTTACACTTCAGTATTTCGACTACAAACTTGGCGAAAAATTGAAAATCCCGTAAAGAAAGCCCATGTACCTTCAAGGTAGGTTAGAAAGCGATCTTATTTACCTAATGGATTTTCCAATACCAATTCGACAGATGTTCAAAAAGCAATTGATTCTTAAGAAATGTATCCGAAAAAAATGCGAATAAAGTTTCGAATTATTAGGGCATAAAGGAGGAAATTTGTTAACACTGTGATAATAATAGAAGAAGTCCATAAAGAGTGTAGTTGAAAAACTCACATTCTCCCAAGTAAGCACACACAAAGATATAGGGTCACAACTAAGATATAGGGTCCGGTCTGTCCATTGGTGACTTTTGATAATCGTAAATTCGATTGGAAGAAGTCGCCAAAAAAACGGGCCGGACTCTATATATTAGTTACACTTTAAAGAGAATTTGAGTTTTACAATACCTTTCACATGTTGTGCCTTATATTTAATTAGGAGTTGGTTTGGTAATTGGTCATAAAATAATAGTAC